>OY856371.1:21859031-22340644 GCA_963693495.1 Malacosoma neustria | reverse complement strand
CCTATTTGAATACTTAAGCTGATATCTTCACCAAATTAGAAAAATAATATGAGCATACTAGCATTCTTAATTTCCGCAATATAATAAATTCCTGATTCGGTCACAAATTGCTGATCTTTACAGTGCTCGAACGACTAAAACTATAGTGAAGCGTTTATAAATTATTTTTATTTTTGGAGGAAGCAGACAGGCTGACGGTCCGCTTACAATTTAGTAATTACTGTCGCCTATGGGTGTTTGCAACGCCAGTGGCATCGCGAACACGCTGCAGTCCCATAAGGGTACAAGAACTTGGGTCACTAATGCCGGAACACAAGGTAATTATGGCGGCATACTTATGATCTAAGGTGATCGCCATCCAAACGGGCTTGAGGCCCTACCACGTCGCTAGGGTTGTTTTGTCGCATTTTAATACATAAACAAGAATTTAAATCATTACACATCTGAAATAAACTGGTTACATATAAAATAAAACTAAAAAACATATCCTTAAAACTTAGTCTATTGGTATTTAAATTGTGTATTCAATTTATTTTAAATGGCCAATTAAAGTGGAATTTAATTTAAGTAATTAGGCAAAAGGTTGCTGAAAATTTTAGCTATTTTGTAATTAATAGTAATCAGGTTGGAAATAGTACTAAGCGATAATGTAGCCTTCAATAAAGCTAGTATTTTAACAGGTATTTTCATTATAAAATATTTTAAACTAAAATTAAAATAACATTATATTTGTTGTAAAATATTTTTATGAGTAGAAAGAACCAGACGTTTGTTGCAAGTGGGAACAAAACCATATTAATTCACGGTTATCCATCTCAAAGCAGGAAATAATTGCATCCACATTTATTGTAGATGTTTTCACCACACCCATTAATTACTATTTTATTAGCTTTTATTTAACTTGCACTATTTGGGTCAAGGACATAATGAAATCTACTTCATCACTAATTTATTATTTTAATTAGTTTAAAGTGTTTTTACATAACAAATTGATAAATTATTTTATTTATATACATAAATTGATGAAGTCGATACAAGTATTTTAAATCCAAAAATAATCTTCTTCCTCCTGCCCTTATCCCACATTATATGGGGTCGGCACAAAATGTTAGATGTTGTAATAGTTGTGGCTTAGTTTTTACAACCGGCCACCTGCCTGACGTTAACCCCTTTTTGGGGGAAAATATGTCATCCTTGTTATTTAAATTGTTTTTCTCATTTCACATTGAAAGTAGGACACGAAATTTTGTTGTCATTCATCTAATATATCCTCAAGCAACACTTTTATTGGTTTCTTCTTGAGTAAACAACATCTGAGTATCGGTTTGGGTGTGCAGGGTGGCACTTTTGCCGGGTCGTCGACTTTAACGGGGTACTTACACAATTCACATTCGACAACTACGTCACGAGGGCTTCTAAATAAGAAATTTACAGTGCCGACCATTTTCGAATGCTCTTTCTTGGACCTGCATTCTGTTGCGCTTGAATGCAGACACGACAGCTTGCGCACAATGCGTCCATCTTCATATATTTAATTTTTGGTGGTGGCTCACAGCCATCTTCCTCTTGGCAAGTTAGAGGCCTTAAAACTCGCGGCTCTTTCACGGACATCGTGGCAAGCAGGGATAGCAAATAGCATCTTCACAGCACGATGTTGAATAAAGGGCCACTAACATCGGACATACTACAAATTGCTTGCAGTCTTCAGGGTAAAAGCACTACGTTTTTATTTAGATTTTACTTCTTTTTCTTTTGTAAATTTTAAATCATAATAAATTTCTGCTAGAATTTTGATAATTTATTATTAGAAAAATAATATTAGAGAAAATATGAAACTCATACAGCCGCAAAAACTAAATTACTTATTACAATCATATTAATAAAACTCGTTTTACAAGGATATTACAATAAGATGGAGGACAAGTCAGTCAAAGTAACAAATAAGTTTACTTGGTCTTAATAGTTTTATTGTTGTATAGTTTTTTTTAAGTGAAAACTCCTTTAGCGGCGTTGTGCACTTATTTTGTGATGGGTAAAAAAAATGTTAAACTTGCGTCAAGACACATGACCTGATCGAAAATTCGTAAGACGGAGGGAGAGTAGACCGCCGGCACGGCGTAGGAGAGGAAGTATCCCCCTCTTTTTCTACCGTTCGGCGAAAATGTATGTGTTTTTTTTGCTCCAGTAATACCAACTTTATTAATAATGGAGTAAGGTTTGTTCTATAATGTGATTTTTAAATAATTGCATTGCATTACTTAAACATATCTATTTAAATTGCGACTTTTTTTTACAATGAAATACAGTAGAGCTTTTGAAGTGAAAACTTCTTTAGGCGCGTTGAGCACTTTTTGGGAGAACAATTTTTGGTTTGTAAAGAAGTGTTAGTGACCAATTTAAACTTTAATCCTTGATATAAACACTTCTTTATAAACCAAAGATAATAATCTAATAACTTGACAATACGATTCAAGTTACTTAGTTTTCACTTCTATTGGCAGTCCCCAAAAACTGCCCCGCATGTTTTTTTTTATTGCTTTAGGACTGCAGACAGGCTGACGGCCCGCTTACAATTTAGCAGTTACCGTCGTCGTCTATGGGTGTTTGTAACGCCAGTGGCATCGCAAACACGCTGCTGTCCCATAAGGGTACAGGAACTTGTGTCATTAATGCCGAAACACAACACAAGGTTATTATAGCGGTATACTTAAGACCAAAGGTGGTCGCCATTCAGACGGGCTTGAGGCTCTACTACGTAGGTAGGGTGGGTTGTTTTGTCGCCTTTTACGACAGGCCGACCCCGGCCGCAGTGGTTAGTATTTCTCCGCCCCTGCACGGATACGATAGTTGTTATAAATTAAAATTGCTAGATTAAATTAAGATTGGAGAACTAAGAATTACTGGCCTAATTTTTGTACTACCTATGGTTGTAAAAAATAAATATTATACTTTATTTCATCAGCATCCGTAAGAAACATGATAGTTGATATATTACAAGATCCGCTAAGTTGCCACTAAAGTAATCAATAGGCAAACGATACCTAGAATCGATATTATAACGAAAGCAATAACAAAAATGATAATATTGAACTTGAATTAGCATGAAGAATAAATAAATAATATCTACTTAATTTCATCGCTAATTAATTAACACCAGAAATATACAATCTATACAAATTAATAAAATTAAAGTGTATGTTTTAAAGTTACATTTTTATTAAATAAATATGAAAATATGATGCAACGATTTTTTAGCAGTAATTATGTGTCAATTTATTTAGTAAAAGTTCAACAGTGGAGTTGAAGGGCAGTTATAAATTTTACGAAAACACGTTTAAACTTCGGCGTAAATTCGAGAAGATTAGAGTAAATTACTTAAAATGATTGATTTATTGAATGATTGATGGTTGGGTATAGGGCTTTGTTTGGCGATAATGTATGCGTCAGCAACATGGCAGTACAAGCAGTCGAGCACGTACCATCACGTTTTCTGTGTGGCCAGTCTTCCGGACATGATGTCATCGGTCCACAGTCGCGCGTCGGCGTCTTGTCTTGTACCAACACCGCGGACCGACTCCGGCCACAGCACACAGTTAATCGTGGCGACGTGTACAGACAACGATTTACAGCATAAAGTGCCAGTCCTCCCGTGTATTACCGATCTATGGAACCATAAAGAGTACGCTCGGTGGCATATAAATGAGCGGTGCCGTATGCAGGGAGCGCAGCGCGTGCCATTAGTAAGCCGCACTCGGTTCGGAGTAATTGACCGACCAGCTAATTACATTCTAGGCGCATTGGAGGCTTCCTCTTTCCTTTTTCCTATCGGTCAGCGGCAGCCACGAGGCGCGTTCGGATCAGTATTGTGCTTTGGAATGTACTTATTAAACTGAGGACACAGCAGCCATTCGTATTATTATATTATAGAATGGAACGCTTGATATGTATAACCGTAAACATTTCTTGAAAATAGGTCTTGCATGAATTGCATTGCAACTCTTGCTTTATCAATAAATAACATTTGAAAAGTAGCGTTATTCACGATATAAAAAAAATTCAAAGTTATGAGAAATGAAGGATACGTTATATTAAAATGTTGTATTTTTTATTAGTAAAAAGATTATTCCAAGTTTCGACGCAAATTAGTACGTGAAAGTTTAGCCTTTACAATTTTAACCAGCGTGGCTTGAGAACCAAAACCAAAACTTTGAAGACAATTTAAATAAAAACCTTTAATGAAGTTTAAGAAGATCATCAGCAACTGCATACAGACTAAAGAAGGATAAGATTTACATCAAAACGGGCATTACGTATAGTATACGTAACTACTTAATAATATACTAAGTACTCGTATTTTCATCAAAATTCTACTAAGAATATACCTATATATTATTCCTATTTATGTTCCACAATTAGAATCATCATTTCAGCCGGAAGACGCCCACTGCTGGACAAAGGCCTCCCCCAAAGATCTCCACGATGATCGGTCCTGCGCTGCCCTCATCCAACCTATCCCGGCGATCTTGACCAGATCATCGGTCCATCTTGTGGGGGGCCTACCAACACTGCGTCTTCCGGTACGCGGTCGCCATTCGAGGACTTTTCTGCCCCAACGGCCATCAGTCCTTCGAGCTATGTGCCCAGCCCACTGCCACTTCAGTTTTGCAATCATCCGGGCTATGTCGGTTACTTTGGTTCTCCTGCGAATCTCCTCATTTCTGATTCGATCTCGCAGGGAAACTCCGAGCATAGCCCTCTCCATTGCTTGTTCTTCAAAAAGGGCGACAAAACCCTTTTGAAGAACTTTAGACCGATATCACTTCTGAGCCATGTTTACAAGCTGTTTTCAAGGGTCATCACGAATCGTCTCGCGCGCAGATTTGACGACTTCCAGCCTCCCGAACAAGCCGGATTCCGAAAAGGTTTTAGCACCATAGACCACATACATACGCTGCGGCAGGTTATACAGAAGACGGAGGAGTATAACCAGCCACTATGCTTGGCATTCGTGGACTATGAGAAAGCCTTTGATTCGATCGAGACCTGGGCGGTGCTTCAGTCTCTCCAGAGGTGCCACATTGATTATCGATACATCAAAGCGTTGAAGTGTTTGTATGAAAACGCCACCATGTCAGTCCGTCTCCAGGATCAGAACTCGAAGCCTATCCGACTACAGCGGGGAGTCAGACAAGGCGATGTCATATCGCCGATGCTGTTCACTGCTGCGTTGGAAGATGTCTTCAAGCTTCTGGACTGGAACGGACTGGGCATCAACATTAACGGTGAGTACATCACTCACCTTAGATTCGCAGATGATATCGTAATCATGGCTGAAACCATGGAAGACTTAAGCCATATGCTTGATGGCCTCAATACAGCTTCCCAAGGAGTAGGTCTCAAAATGAACATGGACAAGACGAAGATCATGTCTAATGTCCATGTCGCACCTACCCCCGTAACAGTTGGGAACTGTACTTTCGAAATTGTTGACGAATACGTCTACTTGGGTCAAACGATCCAGTTAGGCAGGTCCAATTTCGCGAAAGAGGTCACTCGTCGAATCCAACTCGGATGGGCAGCGTTCGGGAAGCTCCGTAAAATCTTTTCGTCCCAAATACCGCAATGTCTCAAGACGAAGGTTTTTAACCAATGTGTGTTGCCAGTGATGACATACGGAACGCAGACGTGGTCGCTAACTATGGGCCTTATGAGAAAGCTCATGGTCGCTCAGAGAGCAATTAGAATCGTTTAAAGCAAATTATCGACTGACCTACAGCAATTGATAAAGCCGGAGATGTTTAACACATATCTATCAATGGAAATATATTTTATCGTATATTATATATTTTTTATGTTTAATATATGTTTTTGTATACATCATGGTATAATAAAGTATATTTTAAATTTAGTATACATCCAGTATACCAAATTTATATACAATAGCTTTATAACTTCCTAAAGATGAAATATGTTTGAATCTATTAAGGTAAACTTTATCACCTTGATAATGGTTTTTAAAAAAAAGCGCATTAGAAGCAGTTCATTAATCATAATCAGTCTAACATGTATGTTTAAATTATAACCTAAGTGGTTTTGATTAAAGAAATGAAATTCTGTTTTGAGATTGATCTAGTTCGTTTTATGAATTAATTCACGTACCCACTATCTAGTTGCTTAAGTCAAGTGTGACATGTTACGTTGGTTCATTGTAGGCGTGTCGCTGTATAGGACATTGGTAGGCGCCAGACCGCTCTTGTCTAGCTCGGCACAAGACCAATACTACAAACTGTCTACATCTTGTACAACCACGACCACGTATAGATATCGGTAATGGAACCGCAGATGTTGTAATACAGGCATAATATGCAATAGCTATACCGAATCGATCGATTTACTTGCTTGAGTGGTTTGTAATTTCAAATGTACTTATTTATAACACATATACGATTTCATCCGTGCAGGGGCGGAGAAAGAATACTAACCTCTACGGCCGGGGTCGGCCTGTCGTAAGAGGCAACAAAACAACCCACCCTAGCTACGTGGTAGGGCCTCAAGGCCGTCTGGATGGCGACCACCTTTGGTCTTAAGTATGCCGCCATAATAACCTTTTATTGTATTCCGGGATTAATGACCCGAGATCCTGTACCCTTATCGGACAGCGCAGCGTATTCGCGATGCCACTGGCGTTGCAAACACCCATAGGCGACGGTAACTGCTAAATTTTATGCGGACCTTCAGCCTGTCTGCTGTCCAATAGCAATAAGAAAAGAAAAAAATTACATACGACTCTATGAACTAAATAGAAGAACTAAGGAAGCTTTTTCATTGTTCAGAAACAGCAAACAGACTAACAGCCCACTTATTAGTGAGCAGTTACCATCGTCTATGGATATCGGCGATGCTAGGGGAACCGCATACTCTCCCATTGGGCTACAGGAACGTGGGTCACTAATGCCGGAGTGCAACATAAGGTTATTATGGTGGCATACTTATAGACCCATGGTGGTTGCCATGCAGACGGGCTTGGAGCCCTACCACATAGCTAGGTTGGATTTTTAGCTTTTTCGACAGGCTGATCAAGGCCGCAGAGGTTAGTTAGTAGCCTTACTCCGCCCCTGCATGACAAAAAATAATTTTAGCACAACTTTGGAATACATTATTTTATAAACACAAGAGACTCCATTAATATCTTCAGAGCATGTCAACTTCACTTATCAGTGATACACTCTTCTAAGCAGATAAGGTTCTGGCACAAATGATTTTCCTTTCAGTCTTCCGAATGGACACAACTAATTTAGATCAATTTGCTTTGTTCACTGTATTATATAGAAGAAAATATACGTATAAATAAAGGAAGCGACATGAATCATCCTGTGGAACTGTGATTGAACACGCGAATTGTGATGGAATTTGCCCTACACATACCACAATTTGCTCACACATAGCTCTATTTTGATATTTTATTGGTTGTGTCAGTTTTTGTTAAACGCCCAACAAAATAACCCGTGCATATAATCTGGCCGTCAATAAATGAAACGATGACGAAAGAACCGGTTGCATAACTTTGAATAGTTGGTAGTGTTATTGCGAAACAATGCCTACTTGCTGCCGCATAAAATTCAATGTTCTCATCGATATTAATATGTCAGTAATAAAATGAGACGTGACCTCTAGATAGCAATTGAACCGTTGCTGTTACACTTAATTTTCAGTAGTTTATACGTTCTACATATTACTTCTTGTGAGGTCCGGTGCCTGGGATATCTGCTGACGATTGCGCCGACGCAACTACCACGGCGACAATCAGCCGGCCGGCCATATTGTCATGATCGATTTACACGCAACGTGACGCATACACGCACAAATAATAGCATAATCAATTATAATAAAATATAGATTTTATTATCCACCCAACACAACTTAACATATCTGCACAGGATATGCACTCTGCACTCGTTGAGATGATAATGAAATTAATATTTCCTGAGAAGGAAATTATGCCGCTGTAATAAAATTATAATTAAGTTGTTTGGCTGATAATATATAAAAAAAAATAATGTTATTGGTCAAGTGGCTCTTTCAAATCGCAACCAAAGGTTCCTAATTTTAATTTTACTGTGCTATGTACATCTTGAATAGCTTATCTCCACAAAGGGTTTGAATGTCCACCAATATGTCTTGAAACAAAGTTATATAAATTTCTATGAGGTACTCGGGCACAGCTGTGGATCGTTAGGGTCTGTTTTTGTTAATAAAAAATGAAATTTTTGAAAGAGTTGAGTATCATACTCGTTTGTCACTATTTGTTTTTTCAATGATCGTAGCTGTATTCGTAGTTGTATAATATGCTGTTCCACACCATCTGTGCTTTCAAGAAATATTTTAATAATTCCCGTTTCGTCCAGTGTGAACACTGCCCATCAATGTGAAGGTTGATTGACGCGTGATAAATACATTTGTTGACATCTTCCTAGTGATAGTTACTTTACACAGATAAATCTTTGGGAGGTCGGAAATAAATTATGAGGCAATGTTATAAACAATAATCATTTATCGCTAATGGAAGGTTTTAAATATTCGCATTTAATGACATATTTTACAATTAATGTTTCATTACTCGGATGTTGTATTTCATACATTGTGACTTAACTTATAATAATAATTAACTTATGTCGGGTTTCGTTTGTCAAATCCGTCAAAATTATCAAAATTCTAGTGAAAATTTGTTTATTATGATATAAAATTTACAAAAGAAAAAGAAGTAAAACCTAAATAAAATGGTGTGCTTTTACTCTGAAGACTGCGAGCAATTCGCAGTATGTCCGATGTTAGTGGCTGTTCGGTATCGGGAGGCGAATCTTAGCACCACAAATGCACTACCACTTACCTCTTGTCTTCGTGCTGCCGGAGCTCTTCTATTATGACTGTAGGAAGCACTGGCCCGAACTACTTTCGATTGCGCTAGTTAATGTATGGAAATATTGAAAAGAACAACGGAGATCGATGCGACGCGTCCGCAGCGTATATTTTTGAAATGTGTCGAGTCGAGAGATGGCAGCGTCGTCGTAGAAGAGGGGTGGCAATACATTTGCTTAGAGACGATCAACTCGATACTAAGAAATATTCGCGGTAAATTGATTGTGCTAAGTACGCAACATAGTGCCGGCGTTAAAACCGGTTATGGTTTTAAAGGAAAATAATAGGAAAATACTAGAAACTAAAATAATTAAAACAGAAAATAAAATATATTGAACAAAGATAGATATGTGGAGAAATGCTGACGAAATTTAACTTGTAATAATACTTTGTATAAGGAAGCAACTTTAACTGAATAATTGAAATAAAATGGATAATTTGAAAAAATTGTATGAAGAACGCTATTGTGCAATTGGTAAAGGGCAAACTTTAATCACTGGTCTTTTGAAGAAAGACTGGCCCACACGGAGAGTAACGACGCGAGTAATATTATCGAAACCTGGGTGCAGTTTATGTACGATTGCAAGATGCCACTGCAAGGGAGGAAGTGTGTCGTTTTTCACGACAGCTACAGAATCCACAGTGAGGGGTGCCGGCGATTGACAGAATTTATTTTTGTGAAACCGTTTAGAACGAGATTGCAGAGTGGACAAACATTCAACACTCCACCGTTTCCATAAATACTGAACAGCAAAAGTCAATCCGTTACTACAAGATTTCAATTCCAGTAATGTTATGAATTTTGGCTCATAAAATTTGATATTTTTACATCTAAGATAAGATCTAAAGATATAGGACATAACTCGAAGGACCTTTGGAAAGGAAGGAAAATTTTCAAAAAATGTAATATCGTTAAAATTGCAGTTTTGTACAATCTTACGACGTTCTTCGTCATTAGTGAAATCGACTTTTGAAACCGGCCACATCATCTCACATTTAGTCAACCATTCTGGACTATTAAAACATACGACGTGATCCCAGTTTGATGAGAGAATGCCTTGAAATACAAAATCAGCTGGATTGTCTTCATAACGAATATGTCTCCAATGTGATGCCGGAATAGCACCAGTGATCAAACTGATCCGATTAGAAACAAATATTTTCCACTCATGAGAGCACAAGAGAGTCCATGTTGACGTAATTGAAGTATCACTCCATGTGTGTATATTTTCAATTTGGACGTAAGGTTTATAAACATGATTACTCTTGTTTAGTAATTTTGTAAGATGAGCGGTAGCTAAAAACTGTAATCGGGGTAAGGAAAGCTTTTTTAATGGTGCAACTTTAGTATTCGCGAAAACTAGATTGACGGAAATATGGTCAAGTTCATCAATAACAGGAATGTAAACCAAAACCGCGCATGCTTTTTCGGATACATCTGTAAATTCATGTATTCGTACACTCGTCTTGTTAGCAAACTTATACCAAGGAAGTTTTAAACTTGCAAGTACTCGTAATTGTAATTCGGAAAGAAATTGAAACCATTGATCACAGATGCAATCTATGCCGGAAATCCATAAAAGTTGGATCATATATTTAACAAAAATCGTAATAAGAATAAGAAATCCTATAGGATCCATAATCCTGTCAATTTCAGAAAGAATATTTCGTTTGGAACAAATTATAGATGGAGACGTGAAATCATAATGAAAAGTATCGTATTTAGGAGTCCATTGTAACCCTAACACCTTAACAGACAAACCATCATTTAGAGCTGATAGAATCATTGTGTCCTCATCAGTGGGACTGTTGTCATTTAAGGAAACACCATTCGCCGATTTGGAGGAGGCCTTAAAAACAACTCTGACCTTTGTAGTTAAACTAGAAGATTTAATGACAGCGTGATGCGGAATATAATAGGAATTGTTGGCCACGTAAGATAAAACCGGTTACACGTGTCCATAGTCTAAATATTCTTGCAAACATCTACAGTATTCCGTATGCAAAGAAGGATTCATTTTGAAACGTTTTTCTAATTGAAGCAAGCGAGTAAGCGCAATATTTCTGGATTCACTCAAAGTAATAACACTATTTTTAAAAGGAAGAGCTACCGCGTATTGACCAGAGTCGTCACGTGTAAATGACTTGGAAAATACGCAAATCTGGTCTTCATTCGAAAGAGATTTTTCTTCAGAGATAGCTTCTACTTCCTCAAAGCGCTGAAGATGCATATTTAAATTGTAAGTACTTAAATTTACGGAAAAATTTAAATGATTTGAATTTGATATTTTACCGTTCAGTAAATACCCGAAAACGCTATTCATGGCCACGGGCGTACCTGGCGGGCCTATAATATTATCATGAAGTAATATCCTGTCACTATAATCTGAGCCTATCAGGAGTTCAATAGGACGTGCAGAACGTAATTCTGGATCAGCCAAAGGAATATCCTTCAAATGAGAAATGCTTTCGAAAGTATGGGGAACAATAGGCACGTAATTTGTTATTGTAGGAATAATCAAAGCTTCTATGTAAAGCTTGGGATCTGGTTTATCGTGAGGAGTAACTTCACATAACGTCCTTCCACGAGGAGTTGCTTTGGCATCGCTTATGCCTGAAACAGACATGTTAGGATTAACAGGAAATCTCGGTAGTTTCAAGCGTTCGACGCACGACTCGGAAATAAGAGTGGCTTGACTACCCTGATCTATGAGTGCACGGATCGCTTGTGGAACATAGGGTTCGTTGCCGGTTGGTCTTAGTTTGACCAATGCTGTAGTTAAGAGGACTGTGCAATTTTCTTGTTTATCGGGGACAGTATCATTTGGAGAACTTCGGACAGATGGCGCCAGAGACACTTTGTTACAACTGGCATTTACCGGAGAAGCAGTTCGAAATGTAACCTTTGGGTCATCTTCGTGTAAAGTTGAATGATGTCTCTGTGCACAACTCCGACATGAAAATTTAGAATTACAATTTATCACTCGATGTCCCACAGATAAGCAATTATAACAGATATTATTCGATGAAATGATTTTTATACGTTCCTCTAAATCCAGTTGGTTAAAATTGTCACATCTGTATAGTGGATGGGACGTTGACTGACAATAAAAACATTTCCTAGTGCGGTTGTAGAATTGTGAAGGACCTGCAACGGAGGAGCTGTCGCACTCCAGCTTATTAGCAGTCGCGGCATGAACATTAAAGGATTTAGGGGTGGAAGAAGTAAAACGCGGAGTCTCGGTAAGTGAACGCGAAAGAGGAAAACGACGCCGCGATTGAGGCTGAATTGAAAGCGTTGTCTCTCGTTGAGAGAGTATTTTGCCGGCGCTGGACATCACTTCAAAGGCTGTTAGTTCCTTTTCAAGAAAATCGAGTAACTCGCCAACGGAAGGTACATCACTAGGCGAAGAAAGTGATGTTTCGAAACGGCTTCTAATATCATCTGTAATTTTCCGAAGTAAGATATTTAGTAGAAAAAAATCCCAATGTTTTATAGGAAAGCCTAAGGATTTAAGAGCGGTTACATTTTCGAAATATATGTTGATTAAATTGCGCAAACTATCATGTAATTTCTTACTGTTCAATGGCTCGAGGTCAATAATGCGATCCAAGTGTTTAGATGCCACAATTCGTTTGTTGTCGTAGCGGTTTATTAGGATTTTTATTGCATTTTCGTAATTTTCATTAGTGACCGGTAATGATTTGATTAAGTTATACGGTTCATATCTTAAAGATAATAATAAATACCTAAACCGTTCTACGTCGGATAATTGTTCGTTGTCAGTAATTAAAGACTTAAATAGGTCATAAAAGCTGTGCCATTCAGTTGGATTTCCGTCGAAACAAGGTAATTGCAAAGGTGGTAACGGTAACATACGGAAATGGGAAGAACGTGTTAGAGGAGAGTGTATATTGGGCTCACTGTGTCGACTCCGCGACTTCAATAAGTCCGACGCGGCTTGAACCTCATAAAACATATCGTCAAATTGTTCGCGAATCGCGTATTGTTCATCTTTGTTAAATGTTTTTTCTTTCACTAACAATTTTTCTAGTTTAGTCTGAGCTTTAATGAATTCTTTCTTACATGAAGCTAGCTCTCGAAGCCGGCACCTAAACTGAACCTCACTTTTTGTGGAATAATCTAACATTTTTTTAATGTTGCCCATCCGTATTTCTCTTTCGAACAATAATTGTTCTTTTTCTGTGTACTCTTTCTCGGAAAGCGACATTTTTTAAATAGTAAATAATATAAAAAGGTAAGTTTGAATATAAAAGTAAGTAAATAGTAATGTAGTAGTAAGCAAATAATGTAAAATAAACGTTTAAGAAATAATGAGAAACAGTGACGGTGACCTACTAAATTATAAAATAGGTTAGGGGCACACTGAACTAATTTTATTAAACAGTCGACAATTGTTTAAATTTTAAAAAGAAAATAAAATTAAGGAACATGCTTAAATTTGACAAAACTAAATTAAACTGTATATTAAATAAAACGGAATAAGAAAAAGAATGCAAATTTGCAATGTTTATATACTTTTACAAGAGTAAATACACTAATATTTTATTTAATATTGATTTTGACTAAAGAGTGTATTAGATATATATGAAAGGTTCAATGGAAAGCGTTAATTATAATTCGTTATTGATATTCTTAATGAATTTCTTTTTTAACACCTCGCGCTGTGTGCGACCGCCTTTATCCGTGCAGAGCAATTTGCAATCGTCGTGAACGATAATGATACGAAATTATGAAGTAGGTAGTTTTTGGAAAAAATAGTTCTTAGTACAATTTGAAATAAATTAATTAGCTATTAGTTATGAAAATATGCATAAATGAACATGAATATTGAAAAGTTGTAATACTAGCACAATCAATTTCATTCGTAATCCGGTTCGAATGGACCAAAAATATGTTCGGTATCGGGAGGCGAATCTTAGCACCACAAATGCACTACCACTTACCTCTTGTCTTCGTGCTGCCGGAGCTCTTCTATTATGACTGTAGGAAGCACTGGCCCGAACTACTTTCGATTGCGCTAGTTAATGTATGGAAATATTGAAAAGAACAACGGAGATCGATGCGACGCGTCCGCAGCGTATATTTTTGAAATGTGTCGAGTCGAGAGATGGCAGCGTCGTCGTAGAAGAGGGGTGGCAATACATTTGCTTAGAGACGATCAACTCAATACTAAGAAATATTCGCGGTAAATTGATTGTGCTAAGTACGCAACAGTGGCCCATTGTCCAACAAAGTGCTGTGAAGATCCACCTATGTGCTATCCCTGCTTGCCACGATTTCCTTCGCCGAAGGTTATGTATCATTGTGAAAAGAAGCCGCGAGTTTCAAGACCTCTAACTTGCCAAGAGGAAGATTGCTGTGAGCAATCACCAAAATATATGAGGATGGACGCATTGTTTGAAAGCTGCCTGTATCTGCATTCAAGCACAAGAAATGCAGGATCAAGAGCATGAAGATGCTCGGCACTGCAAATTTCCTGTTTAGAAGCCCTTGTGACGTAGTTGTCGAATGTGAGTTGTGCACGGACCCCGTAAAAGTCGGCGACCCGGCAAAAGTGCCACCCTGAACACCCAAATCGACACTCGAATGTTGTTTACTCAAGAAGAAACCAATAAAAGTGTTGCTTGAGGATATATTAGATGAATGACAACAAAATTTCGTGTCCTACTTTCAATGTGAAATGAGAAAAACAATTTAAATAACAAGGATGACATATTTTCCCCCAAAAAGGGGTTAACGTCAGGCAGGTGGCCGGTTGTAAAAACTAAGCCACAACTATTACAACATCTAACATTTTGTGCCGACCCCATATAATGTGGGATAAGGGCAGGAGGAAGAAGAAAGGTTACGTTACGTTTGTAGCCGTAAGGTCTTGAATATACAGGGTGACTTTGACAAACCCGTCCAAATTCACACAGAAGAATCTTTAGTAAAAGTTATGAAAAACATGTATTTTAGTTTTGTATCATATGTGTACTATGGTACAAAAATGTTCAGTAATCAGCATCACAAAGTCATTCAAAGAACTCATTTACATAATACGGCGCTAGAGCGTCAATGACCTCTCCATCTGACCTAGTAAAAGGCCGAGGACGGCGGCATTGAACCGGGCGAGCGAATACGCACTACTCATTTACGCGGGTGTGACAGAGACAGGTAATAACAGGTTAACGTACGCTGTTTGCACCATATGATTATTCTGTACGATTGAATTAATGATCCTATATGAAATATTTATGGTGAAAATTTGACATACTTACAATTTTTTTCCAAAAATGGGTTCCTTAAATGATGTTTAGTGCGTAAAAAAAATTTGGACGGGTTTGTCAAAGTCACCCTGTATGTATGATATGAACAGGTGTAATCCAAAAGACTTAATTTTAGGGGGAGACACCTGACATAACGTGTTAATACAAATATGTATCATGTTGAGTCATTCGCGAACATTCGCATCTTGATTGTTTTAGATGAGTATATACTATACCATCAAGTATATAAAAGACATTTATATTTAAATAAACATAGATAACAAATTTCGTCTTTTGTAGTATTAATGTCGGATGACATGAAACAAAATTTACCCAAATACTAATAAATGATTAATCATTAATTAAAACTACATAATCATTACAATACTTATTTGGAGTCTCATTTCTTATTTTAATACAAAGCCTTGTTAACAATACGCAGGCGTTTGTTCTGTAGTTATAACTCATGTCCCTTGTTTCACTGACTGACCATAATTACTTGTATTTATTACAGCCATTTAATCTAATAAAAGCCAATGTTAGACGCTCTTGTATAAACATACATTAACAATTAAAATTCACACGAAAGTACTCCGTACTCGACATATTAGATTTCGCTAACGAACGTTGCAACAGTAGGTTGAACAACTGGTATTTTAATAAATATAAATCTTATCTGATTAAATAAAATATTATTAAGAAAGAAACTATTCATAGATAGAATGGCCTGTTTACTTTAAATTAATATGGTATAATTCTAAATGGGGGAGCTTTGTCCGTGCAGTTTTCGACGTTTGTTATCAATTAAATAATTAACTTTTGTATGGAGGAAGTTATAAAATCGTTAAATTATACTTTAAATTTTCGCGAAATATCCAAAACGAGACCTTTTTAAATTCCACAATTATTATCACTTGTATAAAAGTATGTTTTTATGTTTCTTGGTCATGCTGTATGATTTTGAAGTATTGGAATATACGAATTAAAGCTAAGCCATTTTATTATGACTATTATAGGCCTAGGTTACTATTATTTTTGATTATTGTATTTTTTGCGTCAATAAACTTCATATAAATTCTTTATTTCGAATGGTCACAAAAAATGGAATATGTGGCTAAATTAGATTCTCGGAAGAGCAACTATTGGGTGAATTTCCAACCGAGAAATACCTACACGATTATATGATTAAGTGACCTCTGCTCTATTAAAGAACACGTAGAAGTCACTTTAGGCTTCGAAAAGCATAGGAGAATAACGAAATCTATACAAATAAATAAAATTGGAGGGTCTGTTTGTAATATTAAAATAACCACTTTTTACTAAGTGCATTCGGACGTATACACGGTACATATACCAAAACAACATTTTTTGTAATTTTTGTCTGTTTGTTCCGGCTAATCTCTGAAATAGCTGTACCGATTTTGACGGGACTTTCACTGGCAGATAGCTGATGTATCAAGAAGTAGCTTAGGCTATTTTTATTTAAAAAGAAAAGTTTTTGTTAAAAATGACAAGTTTCGAAAAGTAAATATTCCAATTTAAGTTGACCTTAGATTTATATCAACAATCATGTATAATAGGCTTCAGCTTAGGTTGGACATTGTAGGTTCTACACGCCTGCGTGGGTATATAAAGCGCGCCGATAGGATTCAAGAAAATTTGGAATCTAGAGTTCAGCGTCTAGAAAATGATCGTATGTAAACGACAAGCTATTTATATTTCTTAAGCGAAATACAGAATTAATAAGTTATCGTAATCCTACAATATTATAAACGCGAACGTTTGTAAGAATGTAGGTTTATATACTCTTTCACGCAAAAACTAGTAAATGGATTTTAATGAAACTTTACAATAATATAGCTTATACATCAGAATTACACATCCTACTAATATTATAAACGCGAAAGTTTGTAAGAGTGTAGGTGTAGGTTTGTTACTCTTTCACGCAAAAACTACTGAGTGGATTTCAATGAAACTTTACAATAATATAGCTTATATATCAGAATAACACATAGGCTATAATTTATAAATATGTTGTGTGAATTGTCCAAAATATAACGATAAGTGTCAAATAAGTAGGAAAAAATTCTGCCATCTACGAGCTATTCTGGCGTGCGCTGCAAAAACCGTTAGAGTTACAAGTATTTAATGTATAATGGAAATGTTTATCTTAAATAGTCCTACAAAAAAGCCTGGGATAGCATATATATATATTTTATGTGTAAGCCATACAAAATACTTAATACGTATTATGTATTTGTATTAATATATAACTCTGTTTAGCTGTTTGTCTGTTACGTTTTGACGTCTAAACCGCTGAACCAATTTTGATAAATTTCTGTACAGAGATAGAGTGAATCTTGCAAAAGGACATAAGCTATTTTTATTATAGTATTTTTTTTTTATTTATATGGCAGAACAATGTTCGCCGAGTCAGCTAGTTAGAAATAATTATAGATCAACTGATAGTATCATGCCGAATCTCGTTGGCTTTGAATGCCTTGTCAAAAAATAACTTTGTTTCCCTTGCCAGTGGATGGATGACGGGCGCTAGTCCGTAACGAAGATGTTATCAACTCAACAAAATGTAATAATTAATGCAACAATTGTAAATAATTCTTGAACTTTAATCAACTCATTGAGTAATGTACTAGCAGATTGATAATCTCATCATTACTTTTTAACATACGTAAACCAAAATTCCAACATACGTAATATACGTAAAGATTTTTACTTTCCTTCCTAAATTAAATTCCTTTTTCTATTATAATGGCAGTCATTAAGCAAATAACGTCATCGCCTTAAATCTTTAAGGAAATTATTCAAAATATTTTACACGTTATATTTACAAGTTATTTTGAACAATCCTTTACGGCTGCTTTCATAATATTTTTTAGTATAAAATGTGATCTCAAATAATAGCACTTTAAGATTACGATTTAGTATTTAATATATATTTTTGACGTTATGATTATTTATTCATTAATTTTTTGTATGCGCTTATCTATACAAATAAATAAAATTGGAGGGTCTGTTTGTAATATTAAAATAACCGCTTTTTACTAAGTGCATTCGAACGTATACACGGTACATATACCAAAACAACATTTTTTACAATTTTTGTCTGTCTGTCTGTCTCTGTTTGTTTGTTCCGGCTAATCTCTGAAACGGCTGGACCGATTTTGACGGGACTTTCACTGACAGATAGCTGATGTAACAAGGAGTAACTTAGGCTACTTTAATTTTAGAAAAAAGAAATAGTTTTAGCTAAAAATGATCATTTTCGGAAATTTTTATTTTCCCATTTAATTTGACCTCCGATTTATATCATCAACCATATGAAATAGAGTTTAGCTTAGGCTGGAATTGTAGGTTGTTATTCAATTTAAGTGGACCTCAGATTTATATCATCAATCATATGAAATAGGGTTTAGCTTAGGCTGGTTTTATAGGTTCGAACGCACGTATTCCGGAGGCGTATGGCGTAACAGTTGCATTCGATAACACTGACTGCATATTTAATTTATTTATATTTTAGGGTTTATAGGGTTTGTAATCCAAAATAAACCATAAGATATATCCAAAAAATTTTGCCCAGTCACTATTCCACGCAGACGGAGTCGCGGGCACAGCTAATGTTGAAATAAAAACTCTTTCGCAATGGTCACTTGAGACCTTTTATTGTATACCGGAGAAACCAAAGTACCACGCTGAATCTCCGGGGGAAGTCGACGTGATTATGTCGGCGTCACCGTTCAAACCCTGAGGCGGCCACCTTTGCGATACTAGCTGAGATGTTATAGCCAGCAGCGGCCGCAGCGGCATACCAACTAAAAGTAAGACCCCGGACGCCACCCGAAGCCTTACGTGGAAACGTCGCAGGATCAACTTTTGATCATTGTTCTGCGATGTCGCCGGCTTGTGAGTTTTTAACGGGAGTGTCCCGGATGACAATTCCCCAACCAAGTAATAGGTCGAGGTGGGGACACCCCACCGCATAGCTGTCTTCGTCGGTGAGGCCCTCCAGCCTTCCCACAAGTCACTTTAGACCTAGACTAACGACACTCGTTAGCACGGAAAATAGAAAACGGATGGATGCTAGTAAAATATTCGAGAACATTCTCGAATATTTTACTAGCATGCTTAAAATGTTGCTGGTCGGGGTTGGATGGGAAATGAAAAGAGACCGGGATTTGTGGCACAAGCTTGGGGAGGCCTAAGTCCAGCTGTGGACAACGGACGGCTGGCGACGTTCAGCTTGGATGCTTTATCAATAAACTACTGTCGATACACATTAAAAGTGAAATATTATTGAAATTACTATTTATATCACATTGTATTTTATCAGTCGAACGGAATACGTTATAAAAAATATTTAAATCGAATATATTTTACAACATATTATTCTTTTGTATTAAATATTATATATGCCGTTAACTTTAGTTAAAAAACAAATGGTCTTACCATTTACATTGTATAAAATAAATTTCCGTACAATATTTTACATAGATTACATCTTTTAAGTTTAGGAAAGATTTACATAGAAATTTCTAAAATACCACTTCATGAAAGAGATTTGTTTGCTATTATATTTTTATGAAGTTGTGTGTTACGCTTTTTCTATTACTGAGGAACACCCGACAAGCGGCCCACTTAATATTAAGCAGTTGCCGTTGCCGATGTTTGCGACACTGGGGGTACAACGAACACGTTGTTGTGCTATAGGGGTACAAGCAAGTGGGTCAATTATGCCGGAATACAACACGAGGTTATGGCGACATACATATACACTAGGGGTGGTTGCCATCTAGACGGGCTAGGGTTGTTTTGTCGCCTTTTACGACTAGCCGACTTAATCTGCCCCTGCGCTGAGAAAAAACATACACTAACAATGTGCAATAACTATAAATTTTGACAATAAAACATTGCAAAGTTGCGTTATGAGTATTTAGTCATGTAATTCTTATTTCTGAGCAAGACCTCACAGCAATATAAATAATGTATTTATAAATGTATATACTTATAATTATCAATAATTTTTAAATAAAAGTTATACGGTCAGCATAAAAAGCAAACTGAAAATGTAAGAAATATCATTACTGACAGCTTTATTCACAAAGTAATACGTATAATTTTGTATTAAGTGGTTGTGAATAAATATAACATACATTAAAGTAAGATTAAGTCCACTTCTGGAAACTAATTCGTTTGTAATAAGAGCAAAAAGTACCAACAACCCATTAAACAAAGCACTTTATACTCCACACGCATAAAAAGTGTTACTGTAATTTTTAATTATGCCGTAATTGTTCTACGATGTGATGACTAACAAAAAGTGTTTTAATGATTTTGATTGATTGTATTTATTACACATTTAAAAACAATTAATTAAAATACTATAAGAGAAAATATGATTTATAACATAAACAACATCTATAATACTAATTACTATTATATCAAAACGATTGGTTGAATCACTAATTCAATAAAATATTACAACTTGTTTTGACACGCTTTTATTAGTTTTACCTATATGTTTGTTTGTTGGTTTGTTTGTTTGTAACCGACTCCTTTGAACTCGATTTTGCCCCACATTGAATAAAGGCTGTGTTAATTTCGTTTAGAAATAAAGTATTCCATATATTAATTACGTTGTTACAAACCCATTTAGAGTTAATTTAAGTTAGGTAAATCCCAACCTTGGTTCCCAAGGTTGGCTTGGAAATTAACTTGGACAAAACCAAAGTAATGACAAACAGGGATGGAACTAACATAAGAATAAACATCAACCAAACCACCATAGAACAAGTAAAGAAGTACGTTTACTTAGGACAAGAGATCCGAATGGGCAAAGATAACCAGGATAGTGAGCTTCACAAACGGATAAGGCTTATGTGGGCAGCCTACTCGAAACTCGACTTTGCTTTTAAGATGAACATCTCTGCAGAACAAAAAGCCTGCCGGTGCTCACTTATGGCGCCGAAACCTGGGTATTCACCAAAGATATCATAAATAGATTAAAAGTGGCCCTGATGGCAGTTGAGAGGAAACTGGTAGGAGTGACACTGATGGACCGAAAAGCTAATAAATGGCTACGAGAACAAAGCAAAGTCGCAGACGTAACAACACGAGTAAGTCGCCTAAAATTGACGTGGGCTGGCCATGTTGCCCGAAAGGAAGAGTCCTGATGCAAGCGACTCCTTGAGTGGACACCATGGGGGAATAAGCGCCCTCAAGGACGACCACAGATGCGCTGGAAGGACGATATAAAGAGGGTCGCTGGTTCAAATTGGATCCAGAAAGCTCAAGGTCGCGACGAGTGGAAAAATTTGGAGGAAGCCTACACCAAAATGATTGAGGGAGGCTGAAAGAAAGAAAGGTTAATCCCAAGTAAATTTTTGGGCGGATCGCCTGACGGCCAAAACGACGGCGCTGCTACGCAGGCCGCAGTGCGTCCTGGCCGTCAGGGCGATAAGAGGATACCGCACGGTGTCCTTCGAAGCGGCCTCCCTGCTGGCCGGATCCCCGCCATGGGACCTCGAGGCCCGGGTCCTGGCGCTGTTGTACCAGTGGTACCGGGATGCGGCCGAGCATGGCTCTCGCCCCGCGCCTCGTGAAGTCGAGGTAAAGCAGACGGAGCTGCGCGACGAGGTCATCATGGTGTAGTGGAAGGAGCGCCTCGCGCACCCCAGCGCGTGCCTCGCCACTATCGAAGTGGTGAGGCCCGTCCTAGCCGAATGGGTGGAAAGGCGCCAGGGCGCCCTGTCCTTCCACCTGACGCAGGTCCTCTCGGAGCACGGTTGCTTCGGGAGGTACCTGTGTCGA
Organism: Malacosoma neustria; assembly: GCA_963693495.1. Classification (NCBI taxonomy): domain Eukaryota; kingdom Metazoa; phylum Arthropoda; class Insecta; order Lepidoptera; family Lasiocampidae; genus Malacosoma; species Malacosoma neustria. The sequence goes on along the minus strand of OY856371.1, from coordinate 22,318,630 downwards.
ATGCCCAATGGGGCGAGAGATAACGTCGGGGTGCCACCACTGTGGCGCGGCTGACGAGGATGACACGGTGGACCACACTGTCGCCGTGTGCCCTGCGTGGTGTGAAGATCGCCGCGCCCTCGTCGCTCAAATTGGCGCGGACCTGTCGCTCCCGGCCCTGGTTCTGTTCATGGTTGGGGACGATCCTGGATGGATGGCCGTCGCCTCCTGCGCGGCAGTCATGTCCGCAAAGGAGGCGGCGGAGTGGGAGCGAGAGTCGACCACCACACTCCCCTCCCGCCAACGCAGGCCACGTTGGCGGCGCCAGAGGGCAAGTAACGACCTCCGGCTGCCGTAAAAAGTGACCGCGGGCGGCCCCTCGGGGGTGGATCCACCGCCCGCACTATTGCCACAAGGGTGAGGGCCGCGTGCCCCCCTCAACTCCTAGAGACGAGATCGGCAGGCCACATATCCGTAGGTCCGGACGTAGGCGATAGAAGAACAGCGGGGTTTTTAGTGGGTAGTCGGATGGCCGAACATCTTTCCCGGAGTCCCACATATCCCTCGGTCCCCCCGGGCCGGGGGAACCCGTCAAAAGAGAGTTATTCCCCGAGACCAAAAAAAAATCCCAAGTAAATTACATACATTCTTGTTCTATGACACCAATTTGCAATATCCCCAAGTAATAGTAGCTTTATTTTTAGTGATTTTTGATGTTATGTAAACATGATATCTGTGTTAGAAATATTTATTTAGCTTAGAGACCACAGATGACTAATTAAATATATTTAATTTAATTGCGATGTGATTTAAGATATAATAAATGTGTTAATTAGTGTTTCGTGTTTTCCACCCTTATGATGTGCGCGCTTTACGATAATGCACTTTTATCATAATATTTATCTACCTTAAAAGTATTAGTACACTTTCAAACATTCAATTAAGATAAGTTTGATCTTATGATTGTATTTCAGATAATGATGAAACGATTTAAATCCTATCTATTTAAGTAAGTAGCTAATATGTTGTTATTATTCACCGTCTTCTTTTAACATCTACTGAACTCTGACTCTGAGTCTTATTTTATGATTATTTAATCATAAATTTTACTACTAGTTCAAATTTTTGGAACATTATCATTCGGGTTATTTATTATATGGACCAGTATATAGAACTACAGACAGAATATTGTGTGGTATGGAAACACGTATTCCATAGTTATACAAAGTAGGTACTGCACTAGTAAGTTTTAATACATGTGCGGTATCGGGAATAGAATTTTGAAAACACGAATGCACAACCACTTATCTCGGTCTTCGTGCTATTGGGGCACTTCAATTATTGCTGTAGGAAAGCCTGGCACGAACTACTTTGGACTGAGCTAGTTAGTTTCTAGAAATATTTGAATAGAACATACATATTTTGAAAATAAGAATCTCGAGAGGGCAGCGTCGTCATAGACTAAGGCCGACTTGCACAACCAATCACTAAACCAATTTAGCGCTAAACTTATTTAAATCGTCATTCTGTCCTTGTCAAATGTTGTCGATGTGACAGGGACAGAATGACGATTTAAATAAGTTTAGCGCTAAATCGGTTTAGTGATTGGTTGTGCAAGTCGGCCTAAGGCTGTCAATGCATTTGCTTAAATACGATTAACTCGATACTAGGAAATATTCACGGTAAATCGTGCTAAATATACGTAACAATACTACTTATTAGATAGTTCGGCAAATAAGATTGGTTTGTTCGTCAATTAATTCTTCAATATGAAGTAAATTCTTTTTTATCCACGTACACTTAAAGCGTAGAGGATAAATGTGATTATCAGTATTATATTACATTTCAGATAAGCTTTTTTCACTACTGCTACCCCATTTGTTGTAGGGTCAAAATATCCTATCCATTTTACCTCCACTTTGACTTCTCGGTTAACCGTAATCTAGATTTTTTGTTATTTGTACTTTCATCACTGAAATTTACTTTAACTGAAGAAGGGTATTCTTAAAACTTATTTTCATATTGAAGCTTTAGCTTTAGGTCACATTAATGAGGCATTCACGATAAAAAGGTATACAATATTTTATATTATAATAGTAGCACTAGTAGAACCTATACCTTACACTTTCGAGCACAAGTTCGGCTGTGTATTGTTAGATTGCGTATATAAATTGACACCTACTAATTATTTTCGTCAAAATATTTTTACCATTTACTGTCTTACTCTTATCTATTCGTTAAAACAATTCGTATTCCTGTTCTAGATGTACGAAAACGTGTTTTACATTGTGTTTTCTATTTCTATATAAATTGCACTTATCAGTTACAATATACGTATTTGTATTGTAACTATTTAAACTGTAAACCTTGATTATATTTTAAACCTCATGTGCCAGCTGAGGCAATCTGCCAAGCGAGACCCTGGCGCGGGTTGTTCCCTTAGGGTTTGAGAGTCAGACGGCAGTCCCCCGTGTAAACCTCGTCCCTGCAAACATTTATTTTAGGCCTCTTGGTTAATAAAAGGTCACAAAAAGGAATCCATTGACAATAAAAAGTTTTCTCTATAAATAGATATAATTCATTAATAATTAGGTTAAAAGTTCACTCGGCGTGCGAAGCAACAGTTTCGAATGCAGATTAAAATTCACGTAAGACTTAAGACAATAAATGAATGAATATAAATCAGCACACATCAATTATACTGTTTTAATGTATTTATTATTGTTAAATTAATTAATACTGATCTCTGCGCGTATATCATGTCCATTAAGCTCTTATCGCTTACGTAAACTGAGAGGTCGTGTCACAAGTTAACAGAAAAATAATTTGCCACAGATAAGCGATACGATTTACAGCTTGTTTTCGTTAGTCACAACTTCGTTAAAATTATATTTGATAGTGACACTAAGCATAGATATGATACATAGAAGGAAATACATTATGCTATCTATTTCTTTTATTAAGCTTTGTAAGAGTCGATGGATTTTTGAATTGATAACTCTTTCTAAACATAGATTTTAAGAAGAAAATAATGCAATTTCTCTTTTGGGGTTTATTTTTATCATATCAAATTCATCTATCTGCAAAAGGTGCTTAGATGTTTTCTTAATTATCATCTTTCTCTGTTTCCGAAATAAATACTTCCGATGTATATGGCTTAATTAAATTTAAAGAATATAATTTATTATCTTGATAAAAATATATGATACTATCAATAAAAGCTAATCCACCTCTGTTACTTGGTTACGATCTGATTAAATCATATTGATGATTAAGTAAAGTTATTGAACTTTAATTACACATTTGAAATTGCTTTCACATGTCTCACAAATAAATATTGACTGAAATTGGAAGTCAGTGTTTTCTCATTAGCAATATCAAAGGTTATAAGGGCTAATTTAAAAAGCAACCCCTGTTAAGCACTGCCGTCAATGGCGCCAGGTCTTGCGGCTAGTGGAGGAGTAACTGTGGTGTGCACGGTTGGATTGTCACGCGACATGCACCGCCCTTCATTGCACCTTACATAACGCTCGGCCCTTTTAAAATTATCACGATTTCAATATTAAATTTGAGCAGGGTGTCTGCGATTATTTACATTTTAGCCCGTAAAGGCTCCCTCGCCGCAGTTGTTGTTTCTATTTGGGGTTTTGTGCATGGAGCTGACCAATTAGTCGTGGATAGCATGTTCGGGTGGCAGCTATCGGCTTTGGCGGCCGCGTGCGGTTGGCCGTAATAGCGCGTTGCTGGCTGGTAATGTGTTTTTGGCGTGCCGCGTCCAGCCCCCTGCCCCAACCACTCACCAATATTTGAACTTTCACTTAATTCATCCTCTACCAGAGTTTTGGGTGTATTTTTATCCAAAACAATGTTATAAATAAACATTGTTTGGTTTATAGCAGGAAAATGTAGCATAAGCTTATAGCTAGCTATTAATTACTTCATTATATGCGAGAGGCTCACAGTGGGAAATGTCATGTCAGATGATTGGACATAGAGGCGGACGTTGCGCGGCATTTATCTAGTCCGTAGTTGACATATGTAATTCGATATGCGGTTATACGATCCATTCCCAAAAGCGTTTTACACAAAAACTGTCACCGAACTAGAGCTTTTTCCAGTCACATACTTGGATTAATATGTTGACCGAACTGATGGAGCGTGGAGGAAAGGTGTTCATCAAAGTTTGACAAAGTATTGCACCGTGTAATTTTATATCATTTGGCCCTCTTGTCATTGGTACACAACTGTACACATAGTAACATTATACGAGATAGATTGTACTTGGCCTGTCAGTCGAATAGCGGTGTGATCAGTCAAGAAATGTATGTATTTAGTTACACCGACTTGTTCATATATTTGTTTCATTTATCATAACACAGGGAAGTATGTAAAATATGAAACGTTTTCGAATAATTGTATTTAATCTTTATGTATCTAACAGTCGATACAAATAGTTTTATAGTCATTTCATTATCTGTATTGTTTGATATTGTTCTTTCTCTAATGTCTAAAACAGTTCGAGTTTTACGACTTGCTTGACTTCTTACACAATAACTTTTTACTCGATATGTAGTAGAGCTCTTATAAATAAATTAATTGATACAAAGCAACGATAAAATACATTCCAAACGAGAATAAATGAGACCTTTGATCTTAAGTTTTGTATGTTAATTGTGTTTTGTTAGTAACAATTGACAAATATTATTTAATATTAAAAAATATCTAGAATGAATTGATAAGTGTTTCATTCATAGTAGCACCATTATGTTATTAAGAAAATAAGAAAAGAAATAATTACTTTTTTATTATGATTTTATTTTGATTATTAATGAAGATGTAGCATCAAAAATTGAGAAAGGTATGCTGAGATGGTTTGGCCATGTCGAGAGAATGAATGAAGAACGATTGACGAAAAAAGTGTATAAGGCGAGTGTTAATGGAAGTGTTGGAAGGGGTAGACCTAGGCGGACGTTTTGAGACCAGATCACGTCTTGAAAAAAGGCCAGATCAAGAGTACGCTAAACCGAAGAGCATGTATGAAGGGAATAATGAAAATGGACGAAGCGAAATAAGTATGTAAGAATTGTGGAAGTGGAAAGAAGTGGTCTCTGCCTACCCCTACGGGAAAGAGGCATGATTATATGTATGTATTAAAGAAACAAATAAGCCTAACTATAAAGAAAAGAATCAGACAATTTTTTCTTTAATAAATATTATAATTACGTATTGCATCAATATATAGCTGGAATCCTAAGCAAAACAGAAGCACTGACAATATACCTTGAAGAACTTTTAGAAAAGGGTATTAATGTGGATATATTACACAGGATATATAATGGAGAACATTTTATTATGAATGGCTACGTACACGTTTTGAACATCCCTATCTACACTTTAACTTCATGTTACAGTAGAAGTAATGAAAAAAGAGGAGGTGTATGTATTTTGGTCAAGAAAGGACTTCACTGAAAAGAACTTATGAATATAAAGACACTATTTCTGGTATATGTGAATGTTGTGCAATAGAGCTTACATTCTGTAAAACTGTATCTGTGTTTTTGCATTCGTGTGTTTGTATAGAGTACCAAAGAGTGTACATATAAGCACATTCTTTAATTTTTTAGAGATAATACTGCAGTTGTTAAATAAGCATACATATGTATGAGCATATTGTACTGGCTGGCGATTTCAATATTGATATATTAAAGCAAATACTTAATTATAATCTTAAACTTACCCTAAGAAAAGCAAACAGATTAGTAAGTAGTACCTGCATAGATAACATTGCTCATAATTTTCAAAAACTATGCAATACAGAAGTCTTACAGTTAGGTCTTTATGACCACATGGCGCAATTAATAAAAATACCGGTGAGTACTTAAAATCTTGCACTATACTCATGGATAAAAAATATTCGCGATTTTAATACTGCTAATATTATTAAATTTCGAACCTGTCTAAGTAAGCTTCGTTTCTCAACGATGTATGTAACTGTGGATCCTAACGTTGTCTATAATATTTTTTATAAAGAATTTAAACTTTTTTATAATTTGTGCTTCCCCTTTAAAATTATTAAAAAATCATATGATGAAAAAATGTTAATGGTTGACCACTTAAGAATAAATCCTACACCACAAATAAATCTGTCTATATGGATTATAGCAAGAGATATAAAAAAAATTATAAAACTCACACAACGGTCGCAAAATAATTTTAAAATCCTATAATCAAAAATGTGGACCCCTTGGAATATAATTAACAATACACATTAAAACATATATATCAAGATAATATTTTGCAAATGAAAGTAAATGACAATTACATTAAACACCCACTGGACATAGCGAATACTTTTAACAGTTATTTAATTGACAAAATCAAACCTATTCCGACATAATATCAGCAACAATTTCAATCTGATTTAATAAAAAATAGCATACCAAATAACATACACATTATTGTATTGGGACTTAAGAAAACTAATAGTGTAGGTTATGACGAAATATCAACAAAAATTGTAAAATCAGTGTCTGACATTATTTGTAGATATATGAGCTATTTAATTAAAGGAATTTATCCAGATGGAGTCAAAATATCTATAATAAAAAATATCTATAAAAAATTCAGAAAGCATTGTGTGATTATTTCGAACAACAATATTTTTTTGCAGTGAGCAAAATGGTTTTAGAAAAATAAAAATATAAACATGGCCACATACGAATTTTACAAAAGCATTATAGCAAAGGTAGATAAAATAACACCGGTCTGCGCCATTTATTGTAATATGACCCAAGTTTTTAAATATGTGTCGCATACAAATAAACAATATTAATAGGGTTGATATTAAAACTACAATAGAAATAAAATATCAGTCTAAATCTTGAAAAGCTTTGTACGGCGTGCCTCAAGGTAAGGTTCTAGGGCCACTGCTATTTATAATATATATTAATGCTTTGCCCGCAGCTACCAATCATACAATGACCTTTTTTGCCAATGACAATGATGATTTCATGTAGATCGAGACATTTATATGAGCAAAATATTAATGAACCTCTAAACTCTGTTATTATTTGGTTAGATACGAGTAATAATAATCTTAAAATAAATTTAAACAAAACTCAGGCCATGTATTTTATTCAACATAATAATGAAACTTATTTTAATGTTAATTATCAAAATAACATAATAAATAATGTAGAGTATGCAAATTTTTAGAATTAACAATTGATAAAAAATTAAATTGGAAAGAATGTTCTTTCCAATTTAATTCTGAGGCAATTCAAGTGATCGAAATAATATTTAAATTACAGAAACGCTGCATATGCTCAATGTTTGGACTAAAAGTAACAGATGTTGTACAAATTATTTTATGAAGAATAATATTTTAACACTTCCATGCCTATACATATTTGAATTAGCAGTATTTGTCAAAAGTAATCGGCAGCTATTTCCAAGTATGTTGGATGTCAAAGAAAGAAATCAACGATATAATGATCGTTTAGTGCACACAGATCACAAAAGTGCATCAGCTTAGTATTTGATCTGCATAACCTTTAAAGGCATTTTAAAGGTTAATATGAATACATTTAATAGACAATTAAAAAATTATTGACTAGTAAAACTTTTTATAAAATAGACGATTTTCTAAAAGATAAATTTTGATTATGTCTATTGATAATTTCAATTTAGGAAGTTTCCGAATAAGTAAATGAGAGAAATATTGTTACTACTATAAAAATGCTTATGTGTTGTCTTTATTACTATTTCCCATAATATTGTATTAAATTGTAAAGTGTTGAACCAAGCTTTATGTTTTATTTGATTATTGTTATTTGTATTTGTTGGCAATGTAACAATAATAACATTTTTATATAATTTTAATGTTATGACTGATGATTGATTATAATTATTTGGAAAATACTTGTACACCTTCTCGGCAGAACAGAATAAGGAATTTACTTATAATTTATTTATAATATGTGCATAAAGCAATAAATAGTAACGTAACCAAATTCTTATTAAGAGTAAAAAGTTATACGTCAAGTTTAAAAGTATACTATCAATATACTTTAATGTCAAATAAATTAGATGCATTATAGAATTATTTTTTATTTTATATAGAGATTCTAAGCTACATTATTTGCTTCTAACATATATCGTGGAATTATGTTTGAAAATATTTTAGATATTAAAATAAAAACAATCCACCAATCTAGGAAATATTATATCATTCGATATCTTTCATCAATAAGGCAGATAGTAATGGTCGTAACTGCTATAATATAGTAGTAATAAATCAAAGTAAACAATAGGATACGTTTAACATTAGAAAATTTATTTATTTTATAAAATATGTATTTCCCGAAACTAAAAGTGAACTAGTCACGAATTAAATTACCAGTAAAGTAATTAAGTAAAGAAACTTATGTATGTATCTTTATAATTTACTTATTATTGCTCTTATGTATACTTTTAAAAATTTTATTACAAAAATATGCGTAAATAATTAGAAATCTTATTAACATAGTTTTATTTATGAATACATAATGTTTTGAGGTATACAATTCAGCTTGAGGTGGTTTTTAACCAGTTAATTATGTGACGACATTTAAATACACAATGAATAATATCAAGATAATATGAAAGCCTATTTTTATATGGGTATAAAGTTATTCATTATTAAGTTAATGGGTAATTAAGTATATTTAGTATGTGTACATTGAGTAAAAAGTTAAAAACGCTTGTTGGTTGCGATGTTATTAGAACTGAGTATTCTTTAAATGGTATAAAATACAAAAATTTCAAACAATATTTACTCAGCGAAATATTATTTTTATAAACAGAATTATTTGTTGTACAAAGTAATTTATAGTAATATGAACAACTGTATACGTATGTTTCAATTAATTGAATATTTTTTTCTTCACTAGATATCTGTCTGTCGAAATAATTTAAATTTATACTTTCCTAACTGTTGTTGCTGGCCAAAGTAGTATTCTTCTTGCTGTATAACCCTTTGAAGATTATCTTAACGTTAAAATGAATAAGAATGAAGTTATATCGATGTACCTAAAATGTATTTGAGAGAATTTAATTACATTTCGATATATTGATATAAAAATAATCGAACAAAACCAACAGCCAACCGAAATGTCGAATAAGTGATTGCGTTTTATTTATAAGAGTTTAAAACAGGAAGTATGAGGTGGTGCGCTAGATAGGGATTTAATTGAAGGCGGTGAAGGGGCGGGCTTCCGGAAGGCCTGACGGCGCCCACCGGGGTATCCAAGCCCACAAGCGGAAAAAATGAAAGCCACCCTCGCAAGCTCGCTATGAAACTGGCACACCGTGAATAAATGAAGCTTTTTTATTTGTAGAATACGCCTAAGCTGCGCTGTCGCTCCACTTTCTATTGTTAGTCCAATTCTATGATGTTAGGTTATTCGGTATTGTTGCGTTCATAAATGTTGTTGCAATTGTTCTATGCAGTTGCTTTCATTTCTTGTCGTATTTAAAAAATACATTATTACAAGAATAAAGTTGGCAAGGACGTGTATAATGTAAAACTCAACTGATGAGAAAAGACACATACTATTATATCCTATAAAGTATATAGTTCCTTATATTCGTATATAAAAATTATTCACACTATCCATCCAGGCTCCTATATAAAGTACACGCGTTGATTGTGTTAAGGCCCATACGTGACACTTCTTGTCTTCTGTAGAGAAAGGAACAACAGCATGGCAATGCAGGCAAAGGCAATTCGTCCTCGTCAGTTGAATAGTAGGGTGAACTAGTAGAAGCGACTGAGCTGACCCCTTTGGATACCTACGAGCAATAAGTCAAGGGGTATGTGACACTTCGGGATCTACCCACAAAACCATGCTCTCATTCCATGACAACTAAGGCTGACGGGAAGATGGCTTAGCCAGTACCGCTTAGGCCAATGTCGGGGCAGGCCCTAAAAGTGGATATATATATATATATATATATATATATATATATATATATATATATATATATATATATATATATATATATATATATATATATATATATATATATATATATATATATATATCATCCAAAAGGAAACTCCGCTTCGCAACGTGGAATATTGGCACGCTAACCGGACGCGCGAGAGAGTTGGCCGATGTGCTCTCCAGGCGGAGGGTGGCCGTGGCGTTCCTGCAGGAGACTCGGTGGAAGGCCAGCAGATCCCGGTTCATTGGGAATGGCTACAAGCTGATCTACACAGGTGCACCTGGTGGGGAGAATGGGGTTGCCATAGTGCTCTCGGAGGAGTTCCAGAACGACATTTTGGAAGTGAAACGTCATAGCGACCGGCTTATGGTCGTTAGGGTGCTTATCGATGGGGTAGTTACCCACTTGATAAGTGCCTATGCGCCACAGGCCGGTTGTGACGACGCCGATAAAATAGCGTTTTGGAATCAACTCGGAGAAGTGCTCCGTGGAATCCCATTATCACAGGGGATCGTTTTGGGGGGTGATCTGAACGGTCATGTGGGTGATGAATGTGGGGAATTTGAGCGTGTTCACGGTGGATTTGGGTACGGTAGCCGCAACGCAGAAGGGGAGGACATCCTCAATACGTGTGCGGCTGCCGACCTTGCCATCGTGAACACGTATTTCAAAAAGAGACCCGAGCATCTCATCACCTACAAGAGCGGGAGGAATGCTACCCAAATCGACTTCCTACTCACTAGGAGACACCACATCAGCAAAGTGGCCAACTGCAAGGTCATACCCGGTGAGAGTCTCACTGCACAACACCGTCTTCTTGTCATGGACCTCTGCGTAAAGCCCAAAGGCAAATGTGTCGACCGCCTTCAACGCCGAATCAGGTGGTGGCTGCTTGATGAAGTCAAGTCCCAGGAGTTCGCTTCTGCCATCGGCGACAAGTGCGCTGGTGGTGAGGGCGAACCGGTTCAAGCTTACTGGGACAGGATTCAGGCGGCTATCCTTGGGTCGGCGAGAGAGGCGCTTGGCGTGTCTAAGGGCGGACGCAAGTGTGACAAGGAGACTTGGTGGTGGAACGACTCAGTCCAGAGGGAGACCAGGGCGAAAAAAGCCCTCTTTAAGAAGTGGCAAGCGTCCAGATCTCCTGAAGATCGCGACGCATACAAAGATGCCAAACGCGCCACCAAGAAAGCTGTAGCCAGAGCCAGACGAGACCACTTACAACCACTTTACGATAAGTTGGACTCGTCTGAGGGGCAGAAGCTCATATATAAGTTGGCGCGCTCCAGGGTCAAAGCGGCACAGGATATCTCCAAGTGCCGCTGTGTAAAAGACCCCGGGGGCAACTTGTTATGCGAGGACCTCGCGGTGAAGGAGAGATGGCGCTCATATTTCCACGAGCTGCTGAACAAGCAGCATAAAGAGGTGCAGCCGCCAGATCTTCCTCCGAACCAAGGACTAGTGCCACTGATAACGCCTGCAGAGGTCCAGAATTGTCTTCGCCGCATGAAGAATCGGAAAGCTGTTGGATCCGATGGAGTCCCCATCGAAGCCTGGAAGGCGATGGGCTCTCGTGGTGTGGGCACTTTAACCGACCTTTTTAACCGGACACTCCTCACCGGTACGGTCCCGAACCAATGGAGGCTGAGTATCATTACTCCAGTCTTCAAAGGCAAGGGATCGGTGCAGGAGTGCGGTAGCTACCGCGGTATAAAGGTCATGTCCCACACCATGAAGCTCTTCGAGAGGGTTATCGACTCTCGGATTCGACAGGAGTGCACTGTCTCGGAATGTCAATATGGGTTTCGCCCTGGTCACGGGACAATGGACCCTATTTTCGCCCTAAGGACTGTCGCGGAGAAATACAGGGCGAAGAATACGCCTCTGCATTGTCTGTTTCTTGACTTGCAGAAGGCCTTCGACTGTATTCCTCGCACGATAATCTGGTGGGCATTGCGGTCCAAAGGGATTCCAGAGGCCTATATTGGGATCATCCGAGACATGTACCGTGATTCCGATTCCGTAGTTCGGACCGCTGTTGGCGACACAAAACCTTTCCCCATCACCGTCGGTGTGCACCAAGGATCCGTCCTTAGTCCGTTTCTGTTCAGCGTGGTATTAGACGTATTGTCAGACAGCATCAGAAACTCACATGAGCAGCCCCCGTGGCTGCTCATGTATGCTGATGATATCGCGCTGGCAGATTCGGACAGAGGTAGGCTGGTGCGACGTGTGAAGGTGTGGAAAGAGTCGCTTGAGAATGGTGGTCTGAAGCTCAATGTGGCAAAGACCGAGTACTTGGCCTGTAACTCCACAGATCCCACACCCGTACGCATAGACGGCAACACGGTCGAGCGCACGGACCATGTGAAATACCTGGGATCTGTGTTTCATGCGTCTGGTGACATCGATTGCGACGTCAAGGCACGCATTGCTGCCGCGTGGACCAAATGGCGTGAGGTAACTGGTGTCATTTGTGACCCCAAGATGCCGGTAAAGTTGAAGGGACAGGTCTATAAGACCATCATTAGGCCTGTCCTTTTATACGGCTGTGAAGCGTGGCCGGTGTTAGAGCGACACAAGCAAGAACTGCGTGTCACGGAGATGAATATGCTGCGGTGGATGTGTGGAGTGACGCGGAAGGACCGCGTTAGGAACTCCCGCATTCGCGGTAGTCTTCGTGTCCGTGACATTGCAGATAAATTGCAAGAGTGTCGGCTCCGTTGGTATGGCCATGTTTTACGGCAACCGGATGCTTACGTGGGAAACAAATGTCTGGCCATGCCGCCTCCGCCGGGCCCCGGCAGGAGGGGTAGACCCAAAAAGTGCTGGCTTGACGTCATAAAGGGTGATATGCGTGCCAATGGGCTCACTACCAGGGATGCTGAAGATCGCGCGAAATGGAGTAGAAAAAGTCGGAAAGCGGACCCCGGGCACCGAAACGAAAGTTTGGGTGGCAACCGGGACTAACGCTGGGATGATGATGATATATATATATATATATATATATATATATATATATATATATATATATATATATATATATATATATATATATATACCTAGTCAGGTCATAAGTATTGTCACACAGTAAAAACTTTTCTTTTAGAATGCTGGCCACAAAAAAGTTTATTGAATTCGAATTTCGAATTGTTCATGAAAATAAAAATGTATAACTTTTAGAATTTTACTCATTTTTAAATATGGAGTGGACGCTTAAAGAAGACCGTGTTACGCGCCAATTCAAATTTTTAACATACTGAAAAATTTGAATATAACCAAAAGATTCGTTTATCGTACCATCAAACGATACAATGAAGACTCTAGTGTAGATGACAGGTCAAGAAGTGGTCGTCCTCGGTCTGTTAGGACTCCAGCAGTGATAAAAGCTGTGAAGGCACGAATTCAAAGAAATCCCAAACGTAAGCAGAAACTGTTGGCCCTTCAGATGGGGTTAAGCAGAACCACGGTGAAAAGGGTGTTAAATGAAGACTTAGGGCTTCGGGCATATCGAAGAAAAACAGGACATCGTTTGAATGCTCGTCTAATGGACCTGAGACTGAAGAGATGCCGCGCTTTGTTGAAGCGGTACGCGGGAAAAAAATATCGGGAAATTCTTTTTTCGGATGAAAAAATGTTTACCGTAGAAGAGAGCTACAACAAAAAAAATGATAAGGTGTACGCACACAGTAGTGAAGAAGCGAGCAACCGTATTCCGCGTGTCCAACGAGGTCATTTTCCATCCTCGCTCATGGTATGGTTGGGAGTTTCTTATTGGGGCTTAACAGAGGTACATTTTTGTGAGAAAGGTGTAAAAACGAATGCTGTTGTGTATCAAAATACAGTCCTGATGAACCTTGTGGAACCTGTTTCTCATACCATGTTCAATAACAGGCACTGGGTATACCAACAAGATTCGGCGCCAGCTCATAGAGCGAAGAGCACACAAGACTGGCTGGCGGCGCGTGAAATCGACTTCATCCGGCACGAAGACTGGCCCTCCTCCAGTCCAGATTTGAATCCGTTAGATTACAAGATATGGCAACACTTGGAGGAAAAGACGTGCTCAAAGCCTCATCCCAATTTGGAGTCACTCAAGACATTTTTGATTAAGGCAGCCGCCGATATTGACATGGACCTCGTTCGTGCTGCGATAGACAACTGGCCGCGCAGATTGAAGGCTTGTATTCAAAATCACGGAGGTCATTTTGAATAAACTTTAATGTCATAAGAATCTATGTTTTGTTAAGTTCATTTTGGTATATGAATGGTTACATAATTAATGAACTTGTTACAATTATTTTACATTAAACATGTGACAGAATTTATGACCTGACTAGGTATATATATATATATATATATATATATATATATATATATATATATATATATATATATATATATATATATATATATATATAAAGTAGGTTTAGCGGTAGTCAGTATAGATAATCTTAAATATTAATTTTAAAAGTTATCTACAGTTAACTATCTGCCTTAAAGTGTTTATAATCGCGATAATAGTTTGATATAAAAGACATGAGGCCATGTGATGTTTTGACAATGATTATTGTTTGGTATTAAGCTTCTGTACTGACAAAATTTTATATAATCAACACACTGCCTGGTTTTCATATATGTTACGTGATTCAATATTTTTAAATAGCATTGAACTGTACTGTAATCAGTTCTTACTTATAAAATATGTTGTTTCCAATATTTAGATATATGGCATGACTTCAGATAATTTTGTATTTGTGTGTATAAGATATTTATTTTTTATATTAATGTTTGGTTAGTTATCTAAAAATCTCTATTTTAATAATGAAGAATGATTAATAAATTATTAGACACTAGCCGATCACGCCCTATCCGCTGGGCGATTACAGGCAAAATTAAATCGAAAAAAATGAGAAAGGGAAAAACAATTTTTTTCAATAAAAAGTATCCTATGTTAATTCTAATATCCAAGAATATATGTAAAAAGTTTCATGATGATCGGTTAAGTAATTTTCGCGTGAAAGCTTAACAAACAAACTTACTTTCGCATTTATAATATTAGTAAGTATTAGTCTATTCCATTTATGTAATAGGTTTGGATATTTTGAAAACTGATATATTTGCCATTTTAAAGTTTGGTTGAAGATTATTATCGAAAGTCATACTCGTCACTTTCGCTTGTATGCTTTTGTACAGACAGTCTTCCGGCTAACTTAATAGTAAACAGCGCCTATGGGACTTGCGATGCCAAGGACATCTCTAACACGCGGCCGTACACGTAGGGAAACTGGGTCACTAACGCCGGAACACAGCACATGGTTATTATGGCGGCATATTTAGACCAGGGGTGGTTCCCGTCTAGACCGCCTTGAAACCATATCATAAGTGGTACGGCTTGGGTTATTTAGTCGCCTCTTACGACAGGCCGCCACCGGCCGCACTGGTCAATATTCTTCTCGACCCCTGCATGGAGAACATTTTAATATCTGTATATTTGTATCAAGTGTACAGCCTTGTACAATTAATTTAGGTATCCTGGTAAGGATGTCTGGATGGACTGATTTTTTTTCTAGAATATTTTTTGTAAAATTATATGGTGGACATAAACGTATTATCTATCAAACTATCAACATACAAATTAATTTTATATACTCATGAGCAGCAAATTAATTTTATATTCTACAGATACCTATTCCTTTTAAATTTATTTGTAAATTGAATTAAATTTTAATAAAATGCTAGAGCGACCCTCTTTGCACTTTAAGTGATTTTAACTATTCCAATACTTTCGAATTTAAACGTAAAAAATTAAGCCTGATAAATTTATTCAACGTGTACCATGTTACCAACCACTTTAAAAAACAAAACAAGATAGATAAATGAACTTTTTCTAGTCACAATTTAAGTCAGCGCATGCTATGGTTATATTTAAATTATTTTTGGTGACTCTTATCGTATATTGAAATAGTATAATTACATACTCTCGCCACAAAGTATTCTAAAACTAAAAAAAAAATACTCATAGATATCTTATAAATTGTTAATAGTCGTCTTTCCGGCGAAATTCTCAAACAGACCGGCATGAAAGGGCCTCTCATATTTATTTACGAGAATCTGATTCCGTCGGGGGCGAGAAGAATTAAGTCAACAACAAACTTAACAATAGACAGAAAGTTCATTTCGTAGAACGATGTTGATACAATTGAAACCATATCCATTCGCGCTACGACTTAGAATCGATTGAGTATCTAAGTGGCGAGGGGCGCTGCCCGTCACTTCTGCGATTTAAGTGACAGTTTTATTAATTTCTCATACCACTCATCCCTGTTTTCCACCCCAGTCAGGGCAGGACGCGGTGCATCGGCGCCATATGGTACCGGCAGTATCTATTCCTTAACCATGTCTCGCCGTTCACACCGACGTTATAAAACTTGCGTTGATAGCTCGCAAATAGTGTTCACCCCTATAAACATTGTGTAATCCGCGATCCATTTATTTAATCAAATATCCAAATTAAATTTGGTGTTACTTACATTTATGCATTATATTCAGGGATAATCGTTTTAATTCTGGTAATACAATGGTGTTAGTCTCAAATCAAATCTCTTTGTCTAGTTAAATTACCATTTTGGTGCCCAAAGTTCGGTTTACATTTTTTATTGCAGTAGGACAGCAGACAGGCTGACGGACCGCTTAGAATTTAGCAGTTACCGTCGCCTATGGGTGTTTGCAACGCCAGTGGCATCGCGAATACGCTGCTGTCCCATAAGGGTACAGGAACTTGGGTCACTAATACCGGAACACAACACAAAGCTATTATGGCGGCATACTTAATACCAAATATCTTAAGACCATGAAGCTAGTATGAAGGTAGGGTGGGTTGTTTTGTTGCCTTTTACGACAGGCCGACCCCGGCCGCAGAGGTGACTATTCTTTCTCCGCCCCTGCACGAATAAAATCTTACTACTCATTTTTCTTTACCTTGGACGGATTTTGGCATCATTGATATCATTCCATTATCACGCGCTGTGATTTCAAGCCAGTTTTTTCTATCTGTTCCTCCTCTTCTTCTATTTGTTGTCTACGTAAATCCGTGGATTGCAACAAAAGGTGACCATATCAACGAATATGCTCTTCAGCAGATGCGATAGTTCCTAACGCAGTCATTTCGTACAACTCTACGCACCCGTCACTGCATTTTCATCTACGTGACATGCTGATTCACCTTGTCTTGTACCAGCTCTGTCTATGCTACACATTCTTATATAAGAACAGGCCTAATAATGGTTTTACATACTTGTTTTTTTCAACTCGATCGGTTTAGGGTCAGTTGTTTGTTAGTTTATCATACAAAAGTGGCTCAATAATTTTATAGCCTGGACACATAAGCATCGTTTGCGTTGTATTTATTTAGACATTGCATTTAAATAGACGACCTAAAAATGGAATTTAGAAATTAATGTAAATTGGACATGAAAATTTATAAATAACACTATTAGTATTTGAAAAATCAAAATGTAAGAGATGAAATCTTTATATTCACATAGATTTATAATTTTTCCATGACTCGAAATTTGATTAAGCTTCCATAAATTTATTTTTGTAATATATCAAGGTCAATTTATTCTATTTGTGATATGTACTAAGCTTAATAGATTTTCGATATGAGAGCTAACATCGTAATACTGATAGCCCTGTTGAAATAACGGCGCGTGGTCTATCCACGAATATAGCTGTGTCTGAGATAAGCTGCAGCTTAACGTTGGCACAGCAGTCGATGGCTTATCTCGATTTCAATTATTATGCTGGCTCATTCATTGGCTCTATGAGGCGATCATGAGAGCGGCTGGGAGGGCACGCGCCGGGGATTGGGTCCGCAATCAACCTTATCTCGATTTACGTCTAAGTCAGTCTTCGCCATTCCCGATTAATTATATATTTGGAAATTAAGAATATTGGCAATAGTTTTTACTATTAGTCTGAACTGTAATGACATATTTATCGTTAGATTATAAAAATTGGTTGTAAATGTCACTTAAATTTACAGTATATTTGTTTGTCACAGGTATGGAATGGACCTCAATGGGGCAAGACGCAAAAATGCTACTCGGGAAACAACAAGCACTCTCAAAGCATGGTTAAACGAACACAAGAAGAATCCTTACCCGACAAAAGGGGAGAAGATAATGCTTGCAATCATTACAAAAATGACGCTAACACAGGTGTCGACGTGGTTCGCGAACGCCCGCCGCCGCCTTAAGAAAGAGAATAAGATGACATGGGAGCCAAGAAACAGGGTGGATGATGATGATAATAACAACGATGATGACGATCACAAGAGCAATGATGGCAAAGATGTGCTAGGTGAGCTTCTAATTTGAACTTTTATAAATTGCGATTTGGCGGTTCAATAAATTTTATTTGTTTTTATTAATATCATGTGTATATATTGTATATGCTATCAGATTAGTTATTGGTGATTTTTTTGCAGATGGCAAGGATTCGGGCACAGGTTCGAGTGAAGATGGTGATAGGCCGCAGCAGAGGTTGGACCTTCTAGGACAAAGAACTGAGTCCGAATGGTCCGAATCACGAGCTGACAGCGGACCTGAGTCTCCGGAACCGTATGAGAGACCTATTCATCCCGCTTACCAGCATTTGCCTTCACGTGCACCACCCGGCAGCACACCCGCTTCTGCTAAACCTAGGATATGGTCATTAGCGGATATGGCCAGCAAAGATGGCGAGGCACCATCGGCTCCACCAACATCGGCATCAGCATTCTATCAATCGGCTGCTGCCGCAGCAGCGGCTCGTCTAGCTCACCCCTATAGTCGGCCTGAACTATACCGGGGGCTGTACCCTCCGACCCATCCAGCAGATGTGGCGCTTTTAGAGTACTCTCGTTCGCTAGCGCTGGCTGCCCCAGCACCAGCTCCTCCTGCGCCGTCACCCTCATCTTCGTCGACCTCGTCTTTGGCTGAGCAACCCCCTCTCCCGCGAGCCTGACCGCCAGCCCCCCGCCCGCCGCTGGCGCATCGACAATAACTGTTTTCTCGTATACTGAGTGCTTCGAGGGCCAGCAGGGCCTGTAAATAGATATAGACTAAATATAAATATGTATACATACGTATAAATACGTGATAATAATTTATATGCACCGGTAGAGAAGCTTAAATTTGTGATAGTGTACACAAAGAGTGAGCGCCGCCGGCCACTGGCCTCCGCCCAGCGCGCTCCCCGTGAGGTTGACAGCTCGCAAACGACGTCGACGACGCGCGCGCTGGCCGCGTGTGCGTGTCCGCCGACCGACCGACAATACTAGGTGCTAAATACAAATTTGACCTTGCGATATAATGAGGTAGTTATTATTGGAGGTGGTTTCATTGAAGTGATTTAGTTTAAATAATAGGTATTAATATGTGTTATGTTTCTAATAGATAAAACACAGTTATAATTTGTAAGTAGTGTAAATTATTACTAAATGAAAAATTATTTTCTTATAACTTGCTTAATACATCTATTGTTTATTCAATTTTACGATAAAATATATTTCATATGTTTTTTTTATAATTTATTGATACGAGGTCAGTAGTTATAACGAGTTCATAACGATAGTCCTAGTTTTCCTTTATCAATACACGTAACAGATTAGATGAGGTTAATGGGATGGAATCTGTATAGTTAATTTCTAGTCAGAAGACTATGATTGTCTGTTCCGCAAGATATTTAATACCTATTATTTTTCATTTTATTTCTCATAGTGTTAACTTGTAGGTAACTGTGAATATAAACGAAAGTCAGGGCTGGGACAACTTACCTAATAAATATTTGATCTCAAAATTAGATCCTCAATTTAAAGTAACGTTTTGAATTGTAACATTTTATGTTATTGCGTGTAAAAGTTATTTTATTAATTAAGGGACCAAGCGGACAACGGTACAGTAAAAACTGCATAAAAATCAAGATGCAGTTTATTTTTATTCAATCTTAAATATAAAATTTACGTAGCAAGTGATGATTTCCTTTCTATTAAGAATGTTAGTATAGAAGAATATTGTTTTAAAAGGTAAGATACATTTTATAATATTAAGTTTGTTGTTGCCAGCTCTATTAATACAAAAAATGTATTCTATATCAAAAGTTTACCTAAGATATATGTATATCTCCTTAGTAGTTCCACAAAAGATAGAAAGTACAGAAAGTAAACTTATGGACTTCGCACACGGGAAAATTGCACGAAGTAAGAACTGTTCGAATTCCAGTGAGCGTTGTCATCCATTGCGTTTTATTAAAAAACTTTATCCATCTAGGTTTTATGTATTTTCACATAGACAATAACAACACAAAAATGGATAGAAGTTTGATCTGTGACAGTGATTCTGTTAGTCTCCTTCACAAAAACCGTGAAATCCTTCACGAAAACTTGCGCGCAATCTCCGAGCGTAGGTATAAAAATTGAATTTCCTACAACTTTACTTCTTTACTCTCGTCCTTTTGTGGTAATTCGGCATTAAGTATAAAATGGCCTTGTGTATTTCTAAACGTTGATTATTCATTTACATCCCCTTTTTATTTTTCATATTGTAAAATATTATTTTTTCAACATTGTAGAGACTGAAAGTCCAAAATTGAGTCTATAGTATTGTACATACGTCACTGTTGTAATTATATACATATTGTAATAGTTTATATTGAAGAGATACATAAATCTCTTGGATATTGCATATAAAATGCGATGCATTTTCTGTATTAGTAGTATTTTGATGTAAATACAAGCATAGGGATTATAGACGGGGTATTCAAAAATGGATGTATGTTGGGGCAATTTAAAACTGGATGAAGTACGCTTGTACATAATAAAATTATTTATAGCTCAGTAAATATTATAGTTTTTGTTTTGCAATACATGGGCGGCATTGACTATCCGAAGTAAAAATAAAAAATTTAAAATTCAATACAATCAGCCAGATTAACTGTTCAATTACCTTAACTATTTAATATTATTTTATATAGTCAAAAGGATAAATAAAAAGGACTGAATCATGCATAACATACTTTTTAAAACAAAATAACATAAGATGAATCTGTACTTAAAGTTAATTTCTAATTTAGCTTCAACCAGTATTAAATAAGCCCAATTGCCGTTTTCTTTAACCTATTATTCATATTTCTTACTAAAAATAGATATAATCATCAACGTAAAAAATATCAATGCTATTATAAAATAAGACTTATAGTAGAATATAGAAAACGGCAGATATTTCATACATTATTATAATAACAACGAAGTAATGATGTATATTAAAACTATAAACATATGAAAGAGTTATTCGGCAATTATCATTCTTCTTATAAATCAAATATAATACCTTATAAGTTGTGAGCAATGTCAAAAATCATTTCATATTACATAGGTTTAAAATATCTGTTGATAACTAATATTTTTATAATGTTCTGTTAGTCTTCGTCTTTTACTGTTCTCCAGAAAGGTGTGTGAATAGATGCAATAAAATTTAATAAAGAAATACATCTGTCTTTTATTTCACGTGTTATTTCCTTGCTTGAATACAAAACTACATTTTTCATCAAATCTTTGCTGAAAGATAATAGTTAAGAAATATTTACTTAATTTTTTTTATCAATGCAAAATAAATTATAATAATATTTCATATAATAATAATTATACAAGTACTAGCTGACCCGGCAAACGTTGTTCTGCCATATAAATAATAAAATGTCAAAAAATTAAAAAAAAAATTTGGGGGTGGGTCACCCCTAACATTTAGGGGGATGAAAAATAGATGTTGGCCGATTCTCATAGATACCGGATAAGCACAAAAAATTTCATCAAAATCGGTCAAGCCGTTTCGGAGGAGTATGGCAACGAAAACTGTGACACGAGAATTTTATATATTAGATTTAGATTTCGATTGTATTTTTTCCCATTAATGCAATATTATGACTTTGTTTTTATGAAATACTAGCTGTGCCCGCGACTCCGTCCGCGTGGAATAGTGACTTTGGGCAGCATTTTTTGGATATATCTTATGGCTTACTTTGGATTACAAACCTTATAAACACTAAAATATACATAAATGAAATATACAAACTGCGTTCGAACCTATGGTCCAGCCTAAGCTGAACCCTATTTTATATGATTGATGATATAAATCTGAGGTCAACTTAAATTGGATTATTAAAAATCCGAAACTGATCACTTTTAACCAAAACCATTTTTTTTTTTCTAAAATAAAAGTAGCCTTAGTTACTCCTTGTTACTCCATCAGCTATCTGCCAGTGAAAGTCCCGTCAAAATCGGTAAAGCCGTTTCAGAGATTAGCCGGAACAAACAGACAAAAATTGTAAAAAATTTTGTTTTGGTATATGTACCGTGTATACAACCGAATGTACTTAGTAATAAGCGGTTATTTTAATATTACAAACAGACCTTCCAATTTTATTTATTTGTATAGATAAAACACACACACGTTTAGGTATATAAATACGCATTTTGAAATTGTATTTATCGCTGAGGAACACCAGATAGGCTGACGGCCCGCTTAATAAATAGTAAGCAGTTACCGTCGCTTATGTCCCACAAGGTTTAGGAACCTGGATCACTAACGCCGGAATACAACACAAGCTTATTAGGACGGTATATTTAGAAGTGGTTACCATTCAGACGGGCTTGGGGCCCTATCACGTAGCTAGGGTTGTTTTGCTCGCCTTTAATAACAGATCGACCCCGGCCACAGAGGTTCTTACTCCGCCCCAGTACGAGATACTAATTATTGATTAGTGAATAAATAAATTGTTAATGAAGATATAAATATCATTAACAACAACATATTTTAAATTAAAACAACTTTAAATAACCATAAGAAGTGTCTGTCTATCACGCATCTCATCCCCTAACAAAAGACTACAAGTTTGAACTCTCCTTGGACATCAGTCGACTGAATTGAGCCCAGTCACATAAGCCTTGTATAATATTCGTGACATAACATAAATAATAACCAACTAATTTGAAAATTTCGAGATGTTAATAACTACAAATATTGTGACAAATCACACAGAGTCTTCTAGCCCTAAAGTAAGCTGCTTATGTTATAGATAAATTGACAATTGGTATACTAAATATTTTTTATAGGTGAGTACATATCAAAGGTGAAAGGATAATAATAATTGTTCAAAGCGACATTTTATAAACTTTATAGGAGAGTCATCTAAAGTTTTGCAGAGAAATTCGTTGATTACGAATATGTATCTGTATAATTCAATATCGCCCCAAATTGTCGCTTAACACAATTAGCCTTTTACCCCTCATTATTATACTCAAAAACCCAGACTCATAACGGGAATCAAAAACGCAGAATGTGTATATAAATACGATATTTACAATAGCGTAACATTTTCTAAAATTTATTATTTTTTAATTTTTAATTTTTACCCGTCTGGAAATCTGGAAGCAACGCCCGCAAAAATGTTTGGAAACAAGGTCCGATAGTGGTAGTTTAGATTCTGATCGCTTGAGATCCTTGCCAATTTACTGAAAAATTATGTCTAAAATTATTACAAACAATATTTCATCGAATTCTCACTAACTGCCTGACGCAGACTTCTTTCATTTTGCACCACATATCTCGTATTTATCCCTAACTGGAAAACTTGGTGATCAATCTATCTCGACGAAGGGAGTAATCCATACTAGATTTAGTGAGCTGTCTCCAGAACTCATATTTTCCTTCGCTTTTGAATTCTGCGATATATATGACAGACACACTTCCGTCGTCATTATTTACTATTTAGTTGGTTACATTTATTACCACTTTCATTAAAAATCTTAGTCATGAAAAAATTAAATAAAACAAATAAACATTTGTTTAGGACAAATAAATAAACGTTCTGATTCAAAAAATAAACAAACAAAAAAAGCGTCATTGTTCCAAACTGGATCCAGACTCAACAATTACTTAACATATTATATCTATCAACATATTATACACATCAAAAAAGTTTAAACAACATGCATGATATTACAAATTTACCATTTATACTAATTAATTTCTAAGTCTTTACTCACTCAAAGTGCGTAGGTAAGTAAACTTTTTTTTTATTGATGACATACTGGCTGGTTGTAAAAAAAATTCGATTATGTTTTGTTTTTTTCATAAAATTAAATGAAAGGGAATTTGTTGGAATTTAAGTGCGTTTTTATTGCTACGTTTAGTCTTGATTTTATAATTTTATCAACCATTTAAATAAAGTTAGCGACAACATTGAATTGTTAGATATTCTTTACGTCATGGAGCGACGTCATTTGACGGCAAATGAAATGCAAAGAGCTGTAGGGATGTTGCAAGTGGGAAGTAATCAATCTCAGGTATCTTGGCTTTTTGGCATTCATAGAAGTGTTATTTGTCGTCTTTGGCAGCGCTACAATAATACAAGGGAACCCGCTGAACAGCATCCAGGCCGTAAAAGGAGTACAACTACTCGGCAAGACGGGTACATACAACTGACTGCAAAACACCAGCCGATGTTAACCGCTCGAGAGATAAGTTTGAGGCTACAAAATTCAAGTGGTGTTGATGTAATGTTGATCCCCAAACTGTGTGAAATCGACTGCATGAGTACGGCCTACGAGCTCGACGCCCAATTAGGTGCCCACCGATACGTCACGGGAATCGCGCTCATCGAAATGAATGGTGTAGAGAACGCAGAACATGGACCCAGGAACAATGGGATAAAATTATGTTTTCCGATGAGTCGCGATTCGGGTTTAGACCTGATACAAGAAGGGTGCGAGTGCACCGTCAGCCCGGAAATATTGAAAGGCTCAGGTGAATTCAGGAAGTTCATCCATACAGCGGCGCTTCCACCATCCTAAAATTTAAATTAGTACATGTTGCTTAGACTTTTTTGATGTATGTATTATCTAACACATCACGTAGGCAATTCAACGTTCTATCTGAAATTTGATATGGAACAATGGAGAATGAACAATAATTATGCTCTTGCAGTTTGAAGATATCTCTGTTCAAATATAAAATACCAGCTCATGGCATCCCACTCTTGAGTTTAGGTCAGGAAATGGACAGTACACCCTCCACACGTGTCCAAGGAGTCCTATCCTCACGGTATTAACATCAGCTTTGGTATGTGGCAACTAATATGCATATTAGACCAATAAACATTTCTTAAGTGGTGCATGTAGTCGTGGGATGTGGACCCGGAATTCTAGGTTAGTCCCTGAGTGTGATACCACTCTCGCGTTTTTCCTGGTTGAATAGTTAAAGCATTTTTCAACTTACTTCCTATATGCATATGAGGTTAATACGAAGACGACTTTGCTGGTAGTTACTCTACTTTAGGTATTTAGATATTTCGCATGGAATCCTACTATAAACCTAAATCCTACCAATAAATTATTTTAGCTGAGATTTCAATTGTTGCGTATTATAACAATCATAACAGTTTCTGCACATTGAAAAAATTACATATTTGTAACTTGTAATGTCATATACATTATATTTTTAGAAACGTCTTATTCCGGTACCTTTCAAAGCTCGTACTTTAGAGCACGCTGCTGAGTATCATGAAAAGACATTTTTACTTTCTTAACATGTTCTTGACTAAAAATGCACCAAAATCTAAAAAATGGAAGTAGAAAATCCGTAAACCGTAGCTGTTTGAAAACTACAAAAAATTATGATTGATTAATCACCTTTTACGACTATATAAGTGATTGAGGTAATATGATTATTTCTGCACGACTCTAAGGAAAATTCCTCCATACAAATGTGATTGAAGTGACTTTTATTTCAAGAAAGAACATAAATTATAAGAATTTATAATCCACGCAATGTTACCTGAGCTTGTAGAATGATATAGTTTTCGTCCCTAGTTTTGGTTTATATTTGAATATAATTAACTTAATTACCACAGCCTAGTTTCCAAGGCATATACACCGTGTCAGATTTGTACAAAATATCCTTTTCAACACAGCAACATTTCACTTTGAATAGGGTGACAATAAATCTATCAGGTTAACTCAGTTCCAACATCTAGTTTGTTAGGGTAACCATGCAATCAGCGTAAACACATTTTACACATATTATTTATTTGTTATAAAGAAAATTCACTGCATGGAGATAAAATATATTACGATACTTCCTTACATATAAAAAGCAACTGGCAGAACACTCCGCTTTCACTGAAAAAAAATATTCATAAATTATATAAATGTTTAGACCAGAGCGAGTATCTCTAACCCTTAAACAAATAATGCCAGTAACTCGCGCAACAACCGCGCTTTCATTGTGAAGTGTTATAGATGTTACGAGTATTGCCTGATAATTGTAAGATTCAATATTATTTAGCATACTAAGCAAAACATTAAAATATAGTATATATAACATAACTCTATCAAGCGCATAATTTATAGTGTTGCTTAATTGATAGCATTCAAATTGATAGCATTCAAATATTATCTTATATGCAAAAATAATGTACTTAGATATTTTTTGACAGTATTTAATATTGTCAAATTATTTGAGGACATAAAATATTTGAAATTCTTTATAAAAATACTCGTAATTTATGCATACTAAATGAAAATGTTACTCCATTGTAAATGTATTTACATTCATTCCATATTTAAAGTTAAAATATTTTAGTTTAGTTATTTTTTTAAGGCCTTAATGGACACATTAATTACAAATTTTGCCCGTGCAGATCAGAATACTCAAGATGCCTTACCTCTCGAAATTTAAGTGTAAGGAAAGGAAAATTTTTCACAAAGCTACCGAAAGCTTTTTTTTTGATAATGCAGCATCAGTGATAGTTTTCATTAAAATTTATATTGATCTTGTAAACAATTAAGAGTTTTCAATTCATTTCAATTTATGCAGCAGCATAAATTGAAATAAGCAGCATAACTTCGATTTGATAGATTCGCTTTTGCAGAACTCCTATTTCTGAGCTTTACAAAAAAAATTAAGTTTTTACAACCTTTGTGGACACCCTACCCTCGTTGCATCAGCTGCTTAGTATTTAGACATCAAAGCACTTTGACGGCGAACATTTTATAATGAAACTGCACAAATTTTCATGAACGTACGTAATTGGGCTTCGGTCTAACAAAATATGCATAAATCATCGACGCAATGCTCTTTGATGTCCTCGTGTCCGGGCTGACGTCATGGTCCGGTATGTCGATATAATAAACAAAATAGTGAACGGAAAAGTTAATTTATAATTATTCTTTTTTTGTGATTCTTCTTCTTCATCCTGATATCTTGACATATTCTCTTGACCGTGTGAAACTTATTAACCCGATCTTGACATCAAAATCCTAAATTTCCGCTTTGGTGCCCGCGGTCCGCTTTCCGAATTTTTATTCTCCACTTCGCACGGTCTTTAGCATCACAGTCTTTAGTATTACGGTCAAATACACTCAATTTCAAAAGGCGAACTGTGAGATTTTCGAATAGACTCAGTCGTAAGTTAATCCTGGTTCAATGTGATGACTGGATTTTTGATATAACGCCGGCGGACACTATACTGGCTATAGTGCGTGACTGTCGACATGGTGATCCCTCATATCCTCGCCAGCTCCCCGAACCTCAAATGAAGTAGAATGTGTAACAAAATAAAGACTTTACATACATAATTAAAAATCTATTAAGGTAATACAAATCCGTAAAATCTTTTCGTCCCAAATACCGCAGTGTCTCAAGACGAAGGTTTTTAACCAATGTGTGTTGCCAGGGATGACATACGGAACGCAGACGTGGTCGCTAACTATGGGCCTTATGAGAAAGCTCATGGTCGCTCAGAGGGCAATGGAGAGGGCTATGCTCGGAGTTTCCCTGTGAGATCGAATCAGAAATGAGGAGATTCGCAGGAGAACCAAAGTAACCGACATAGCCCGGATGATTGCAAAACTGAATTGGCAGTGGGCTGGGCACATAGCTCGAAGGACTGATGGCCGTTGGGGCAGAAAAGTCCTCGAATGGCGACCGCGTACCGGAAGACGCAATGTTGGTAGGCCCCCCACAAGATGGACCGATGATCTGGTCAAGATCGCCGGAATAGGTTGGATGAGGGCAGCGCAGGACCGATCATCGTGGAGATCTTTGGGGGAGGCCTTTGTCCAGCAGTGGGCGTCTTCCGGCTGAAATGATGAAGGTAATACAAAATCAATATTTTTATTAAATTTTTTTGCAGATAATTAAGACATTAACTCCAAGTTTTGACGGTAAAGTAAAATACAATATAAATAAAAAACCGACAGAAGTGATAAACTAATCTAAGTTGAACTATTTAATATTGAAATTGTTTAACTTGAGAAAAGCTTAGGTTAATACTTAAATTTTATGTGTATTAATATGATAATGTAAGGAAAGGTTGTTTAAAATAAAACCAAAAATAATTTAAAAATATTTACGAATGTTTTTCCGCTTTGGTGCCCGCGGTCCGCTTTCCGAATTTTTATTCTCCACTTCGCACGGTCTTTAGCATCACAGTCTTTAGTATTACGGTCAAATACACTCAATTTCAAAAGGCGAACTGTGAGATTTTCGAATTCGTAAATGTTTACGAATTTCCAATTTTTCCAAAAACTGTCAAAATTATATTAAATTTAATTATTCCCTAATATAACTAGATTCTGTATAAAAAAAGAAACTCAATTGTAATTCATTGTTATAAAGTCGCAATTCCAATTAAATTAAATAAATATGAATAATCAGTTGACAGAAAAAAGTTTCTGAGTAGAAAATGTCATTATCAAATGCTTATGGATAAGCAGTTTAAACTTTTGTATTGAAAAATGGGCTTAAAATGTTTCAAGGTTTTTAATTTCAAACCACTTTTAATCGAGGCTAAATCAATTTCTCAGTTATTTAAATGAGATATAAATACAAAACATAAAAACTTATTATCAATATACTTACTAACTAACAATATATTAACTTTTTATTCGTGCAGGGGCGAAGAAAGAATACTGACCTTTGCGGCCGGGGTCGGCCTGTCGTAAAAGGCAACAAAACAACCCACCCTAGCTACGTGATGGGGCCCCAAGCCCGTCTGGATGGCGACTTCCGTTGGTCTTAAGTATGCCGCCATAATAACTTTTTCTTGTGTTCCGGCATTGGTTACCCAAGTTCCTGTACCCTTATGGGACAGCAGCGTGTTCGCGATTCCACTGGCGTTGCAGACACCAATAGGTGACATTAACTGCTAAATCCTAAGTGGGCCGTCAGCCTGTTTGCTGTACAATAACAATAAAAAAATTAACACAAAATTAGTATGAGATGGTAGTTTATAATTTTAACGAGGAAGTGGGTAGTTGGAAATTGATAATAAAAATATCGGCTCATTATATAAATAAATATCCTCGTCATATGTCTATCAATTAACACTTTACGTTCATTGTTATTTACTTTCATATCCTAGATGTATGGTGTACAAAAATAAATAGTGTGAAGCCCATAGCGGCTTCTTTAAAAGGAACCATATTGGAATTCAAGAGAGCCTGTCACTAAATTAATTTAATCCATTGTACGTATGTTAATACATGCAGGTATTTGAGTATTTTAAAAAGTATATTTATAAAAGCTTTAAAGCGAAAGAAATGTTATTTATAATGTTTAATTTTTAAACGATACTGTGTTTAAATACATTAATAGCAATTACAGAAGAATAATGATTGTATTTGCAAGATGCGTTTGTATCTCTCTTAAATTGGTGAATTTTGAGTCAGTAGATGATTTAGCCATCAATTATCGTTAAAAATGCCAGTAATGTCAACAAACACACTCACTGAAGTGTTGTTGTGGTACAGCTCGTCAAGTGCTATCGCATGACAGCTAGGTGTTCCGTCAACGTTTTCAAAGCTAATCAACATTTTCAAACGGTGACTCAGGTATAAGTATGTAAGTTTATAATTCAATTACATAGTCACACGCAGCAATCACGCGTCATTGTCACCCAGAGAGGCTCGCTTTGTTAAATCTCGCTACACCGCCCTCTTTCGAACTCAATAATAAAGCTATCGAAACGATTCATTATATAAAAGCAAATTCTAACGTGGTCCTGTACTGGTGACTCGGTGATTTCATTCAAAATCGTGAGAGCGATATGCTGGCTGACAAGAAACAACCAAAAAATATAAAGTTATTTTTACAAAGGCGCTCAGAGAGACGTGTTGTGTAAATAGTCCAACATGTTTCTATAACAAAGAAATCTTAATAGCCGATGACGGGCAAGAGGCATCAACAATCTACGGGTTGATTGCTCATAATTCCATGTGTACACTCGGACGTAGGTGCGCGGTAATAAAGTCCACTTCCTCGCGTTCGATCCTTGTCTTTCAAAGGCTCTCGAAAATTTGTAAGTTATGTTTCTGTTTATAGGATTAGCATAAAACACGGTAATCTATTGCATACCTGGTTACTAAAGCGTTGTCCGATCGTTGCGATAGAGTCTTATTGTAAGGAAAAGGCGGTGGACAAATACCGACTATAGGGATATCAATTTACAGGCGTATTTTTCGTATCGCATTAATCCAAGAATCTTATGGTAGGAATTCCGATTTCGTAGCGGCGACTGCTATGCCATCTAAAATATTGGACATCTCCATCTCGGCTGGTGTTTTGCTCTTTCTGTGCTCACAAACAATGAGTCGGGATCATCAAGAGAATGTATGCATACCTTGAAATAATGTTTGTAATCTTTCTCCCACGTGGTTACGAACAAATTCATCTGAGTTATGCCCCATTGACCTGAGAAATCATTTCATTATCTGAATTACA
The DNA here is from genome assembly GCA_963693495.1 of Malacosoma neustria. Classification (NCBI taxonomy): domain Eukaryota; kingdom Metazoa; phylum Arthropoda; class Insecta; order Lepidoptera; family Lasiocampidae; genus Malacosoma; species Malacosoma neustria. The sequence continues at coordinate 22,287,845 of OY856371.1, read as the reverse complement.
TTAAATATAACCCTTGTCGTACTTTTCCCACAGTGTTCAATTAATAAACACAAATATTTGAATATTAATAAACGACGAAAATATATCGGACCACACTAGTACATACATTATTCAAGTTCATATTTGTACGTAATTTTGTCTTAAATTTAATAAGACCAGCACCATTATTTCACAAGGATCATACGATTTCATCGTATTCAAAATGTCAAGATCGTGCTTTCTATTCCTTATTATTTTAGTCACACATTAACGTCAGTGTTATAAAACCGAACGCATTTGAAATATTAATACAATAGAAAAATAAAGGAGTAAGTGGTCATATTAACATTCGGTATAATATTGTTTAAAGATACATTTCGTGTTTCAAACAGGGGTTGACAAAAATTAAGAGAGGTAATTAAATTTTATGATTATAATATATAAGAAATTATCGTAACACAGATTTGTGTTACGATAATTTCTTAAGTCGAACTGAATCAATAAAAATGAATTCCTAATTTTGATTGATGACTTCCGCAATTTAGGATATAAGTGTTGTAAAGATTCGGGCTACTTAAGTTGAGACAAATTTTAATATCTAATTCTTAATCTTAAAAGGAGTCATAACATTAATTGGACTGGTTTTGTTAGATGCAAATTTTTGTAGCAAATGACCAGTTGGAATAGATAAGAGATAGTTTTTAATAGTATAGTATTTCAAATTTATATGTTCACTGATTATGTCATGTTACTATGTGGTAGGGCCCGAGGCCCGTCTGGATGGCGACCACCTTTGGTCTAAAGTATGCCGCCATAATAACTTTGTGTTGTGTTCCGGCATTAGCGACCCAAGTTCCTGTACCCTAACAGCAGCGTGGTCGCGATGCCACTGGCGTTGCAAACACCCATAGGCTTCGGCAACTACTAAATTCTAAGAGCACCGTCAGCCTGTCTACAGCAATTCGGGAAAGATATTCGACCATCCGACTACCCACTAAAAACCCCGCTGTTCTCCTATCGCCTACGCCCGGGTCTACGGATATATGGCCTGCCGATCTCGTGGCCCGGGCCGGCGCCGGCCCGCCCTTTGTCTTAAGGCGTTCTAAATTGTTGGCGTCGGGGGGTCAGGATTTCGTCCCCCAGCGCTCTCCTGGATAAACCGTTGAGGGGGGCCGCAGAACAGCACGCGGCCCTCTCCCTCGCGGCAATAGTGCGGGCGGCGGGTCCTCCACCGAGGGGCCGCCTGCGGCCGCTTTTTACGGCGGCCGGAGGTCTTTACTGGCCCTCCGGCGCCGCCGGCGTGGCCTGCGTTGGCGGGAGGGGAGTATGGTGGTTGACTCCCGCTACCGCTCTGCCGCCTCCTTTGCGGACATGACTGCCTCGCAGAAGGAGGCGACAGCCGTCCATCCAGGATCACCCCCGACTATGAACAAAACCAGGGCCGGGAGCGACAGGTCCGCGCCAATTTGGGCGACGAGGGCGCGGCGCTCCTCGCGCCACGCAGGGCAAAGTTAGTTTTATAGCACTAAATTAAATAATAAAACGTTAACATAACTTGAATTTATCATATGTTTTTTTTCTTCACATATTAACGTCATTACATCGTTAGTTTTTTGTCGTAGGTGATGAATACTATTGTTTTTTATTGGCTCTAAATAAAATTTCGTGGCGTTTGACACTAAGATTTAATCAGTTTTCTTATAAATAGGGTAAAATCATACGAAAATGATAGCCGGATCAAACGCTTGATCCCGAATTTTAAGCGAGATAAAAAACAAATTTCGCAAGTTGCCCGAAGTAAACCAAAATTTTACAGCGAATAGTAATAGATATTATTCAAAACTATTGCTTATATAACTCACAGCATAGACAGACGACCTCTGTAGCGTAACGATTCATGCACTTCGGTACGCTTGCGGAGGTCACGGATTCGATACCTGTCTCGCGTCTGGGTGTTTATATATAATATGTATTTATTTACAAAAAAAGTATATATGTAGTATATTAGTTATCTAGTATCATAAGTGCTATTATGCTACTTAGTTTGGGACTAGATGGCGTTGTATGAATTGTACCAGTATATTTATTTATTTACTAGCTGTGCCCGCGACTCCGTCCGCGTGGAATAGTGACTTTGGGCAGCATTTTTGTGGATATATCTTATGGTTTATTTTGGATGACAAACCATATAAACCCTAAAATATAAACAAATGAAATATGCAAACAGTCAATATCATCGAATGCAACTACGCCATTGTGCCTCCGGAATACGTGCGTTCGAACTTATATAGTCCAAAGCTGAACCCTAGATCATATGATTGATTGGAATATAAAATTTCCGAAATTTATAATTTTTAACAAATACTATTTTGTTTTTCTAAAATAAAAATAGCCTAAGTTACTCCTTGGTACATCAGTACCAAGGAGTAACTTAGGCTATTTTTGGCCAGTGTAAGTTCCGTCAAAATCGGTGCAGCCATTTCGGAGATTAGCCGGAACAAACAGACAGACAGACAGAGACAGACAAAAAATGTAAAAAATGTTGTTTTGGTATATGTACCGTGTATACATCCGAATGCACTTAGTAAAAAGTGGTTATTTTAATATTACAAACAGACACTCCAATTTTATTTATTTGTATAAATTTAGCATAAGATTTCTGATATCTTTAAATAATTTATAATATGAGGAAAGACCAATTAAAAGTGGACACAAAAGCTTAGAAGACTTAATAATCCTTGCTAAAGATACATAATCAAACAAAATAACCGAGACAGTAATAAAGTTTCATGAAAACTTTCAACAAACGTTGAATGTTGTCCATTATCTTATAAAAGCGACTTATGCATACTGTTTAATTTTGTTTCAGGTCATTTGTTAAATTTTTAATTTGATCTTTAGTTTTAAGGGATCCTTATTTCAAATATAATTCTAAATTGTGCTATTCAACAACCCTAGAAGTGAATTGGACCCCCATCCAATTCTACTGGGCATCTGAATGATGGCTTGTTTTATTTTTTGCGGGCATACCATGTCATCGGAACGATTGTGGTCGGTTCCCTATGATTTATCGACGTCCATATTACAAATACGACACAGAATTATGCGATTCTTTATTTCTTCTTTAAGACATATTAGTATTCGACCAACAATCCTGAGCAGCGTTGGTTTTGTCATACCGACTAAATGTTATTTTGTTGGAATTTCAAATAAACAATTGTTATCCTTTTTTTTATAAGATTTATCGACATATATATTAATGCATCTTCAATAAGTCAAGAACTGGAATGACATATTTAGGACATTCATGAATTAAAACTTTGTTATTATGTTTTCTTCTACCTTCATACAGCATAATTTATTAACAATAATTAAAACAATTAATTATATCATGCATCATGATTAGACGTGCCGTTAATTAATTATCAGTCAAATAAACTCCTTTGCAAAAAAAACGGGCGGTTTTATTTTTTCTACATTATTGGTAATAATTTAGTTCTTTATGGGTTTTAATAGCCAAACTATGTTACTGGCAATTTACAATGAGTCTTGGTATGAAAAAAGTTAATTCCAAATTCGAAACTTTTTTTAAATTACATAATCCCTTTTTCTGACATTTTACACACTTTACGCGGGTTTGTGATTAAAGGGTTATCAGACAACTAAAACTAACTTCTCGTCATTTTTAAACAATAATTTATGTTTTTTCCGCACATTTTCAGCTTATTGTGACATAAAACAGATATATTTATGTCTATTGTAATAGCAGAAAAAACAATAAGAGCTAGTAAAATTATAGCGCTGCTGGAAGAGGGGTGTAGCCAATGTTAAACATAAGTCATTTAACCATCCAAAGAACCTGGACTCGATACTAAGTGACAAGTTCTGTTCAGAGAAGGCAAGGTTCTGGGAGAAAACGTTGCCCACAAGTACGAGACGACCGCTTTTTAGTGACTCAGGTGCTGAGGAACCGCAAATGAAGTAGTAGTTACATAGACCATAAAAAATGGCTCACTAAATGCGCAAAGGTACATAATATAAATCCTCATTCAACATGCATAACCCTCACTGACTGTAATCGGTGAAGATGCGAAATGGCATGTAAATATACATAGGTATTATCACCATTCGTTCGGGACCATCGTTCTGGTGACGTAGATGCTTATATGGAAAAACAAACTTCTTTGTCGTTTGGATTGGCCAGGTTGGAACCCTGACCTTAAACCCCTTTGAGCACGGTTGGAACCTCTTAAAAAGTTGAGTAAGATCTGTCCAATCACCTCTACAAAACATCAGGGAGCAATCTCGGCTGAGTGGAGGAATATATTCGACAGGACATCAAAAGGCTGGTGGAAAGAATGCCAAGACGATTATATGCCGTAATTGTTGCAAGGAGAGATCATACTCGTCATTAATTTTTATTTTTTAATATTTTATTTTAATAAAATACTATAATTATACTCGTAGTCTTAATTTCATTATAATGAAATTATAATATATAGGTATACCTATAAAATATACATTTTAACACGACTCTCTGTTTAAGTTGACTAAAACACCGATTCAAGGATTTAAGTGTTAAAAACTATATTCTCATAAAAATATTAATATTATCCATGCAAAAGTCAATGAGTGTAAGGTGACTGTTTTTTTTTTTTTGCAAAAGTGTGTACAAATATTTGATTTGTAGAGTTAAAACTTCATTTACATGAAAATTAATATTAAAAATCCAGGGTCTTCTTGGCGGTTACAGAACAAACTTAATGCGCATCATGTTGGTGATTTTCTTAACCCAGACAATCATTTTGAGAAAGTGGGAGACATTACTAAATTTAGTTTTACAGATGTAACCTTCTGACCCTTATCACAATAAGAAATTTTGTTTAGCGGAGTACAGCTGTCAAATGATAACTTAGATTTGAGGTGAGAAAGATTCGAAGATTTTGTTAGACTAAACCTCAAATGTAAGGCTAATATTTGTATAGGGAAAGCAAATATTTCTTATATTTCGCTTTATTTAAATGATGTCAATAAAAAGTTAGAGTTACAAAATTTCATGTGATTAATAGCGTCAAAATTAATCTTTGCTAGAAAAAATCATAAGTAACAGACTTGCGTAGTATGTCCATATAATGTGAAGAGTGCCATATAACAAGTGAAAGGCTAGAATTGAGAGTGGATGGATACATAAGCTGGGGTAGACCAAAAAATATGGATGGGTTGCGTAAAAAATGGCGAAAAACTTAGGTATGACATTTAATAAGGAGTGTAAAATATGAGAACCAATTTTACCGACCCCTTATAATGTGAGGCTACCTTTATGGTAGAAAGAAGAATTTATTAATAAAAAATGTCTAATATATTTAAAATATTTATGCATTAAGATCTGATTTTACTTTTGCGACCACTATCAGATATGCACCCTATTGAAGATTTTAACAATAATGGCTTCTTCTTTACTTACTGCTCTCTGCTACTCTACTACTACTAAACTCTTATCATTACCAGTTAGTATTAGATCATAAAATTAATTTCGAGGTACGCTGATGTACATTGTCACGTAACAAAATTTCTAAAAGTAAACCTATCGACGACAGTGGTGGTAAGTTAAATGATGAAATTTAAAAAATCAATAACAACATTTTTATTGTTTTGGAACAGCAGATAGATTGACGATTCACTTAAAGTAAGTAGTTACTGATTGAGGTGATGAGATTGAGGTGCCTGACTCTACATCACTTATGGTTCCTGATCTGGCACCTAAGCTACTTATTCCGAAACAAACACAAGGTTATTATAGCTACAAATTTAAAGACGTGGTTGCCATTTAGCGAGCTTAGAGCCTTGCCACTTAGCTTGGCATGTTTTGTCGCCTTTTACGACCACTCGCCCCCGGTCGCAGGGTCAGTATTCTTCCGCCGCTGCACGGATAATATAAAAAATCGTGTGCGTCTCGAGACGCTCGACAGAAGTGGTAACATAAACTATTAAGACACAGAAAATTTTATTCATATTGGAGAAGATTATATATTTATGCTACTAGAAAGATTCACATGTAGGTGTGTAGAAATACGCACATGCACATACATATACATACACACAAACACACACACGCGCGCGCGTATAATAACTCACATTGTAAAATATATAATATTCATTTATGCAGAATTAGTTAATTAAAAATGGGAGAAGAAACTTGCCCCAGAGACACAGGTAGATCTAGTTCTGGAGCAAGTCTACTTTTAGTCATTTTATATCGGTTTGTACTATTTAAGTTTCACCCTTATAATGTTTGGTACAATAAAAAGCAATTAAATTTAATTTAAATAAAAAAAAATCAAAAATAACTAAAGTTTACGAATTTCCAATTTTTCCAAAAACTGATTTAAAATTAAGTATATTAAATTAAATTATTTCCTTATGTAGATTCTTTATAAAGAAAGAAAAACTCAACTGTATTTCATTGTAATAAAGTCGCAAATCGAATAGATCTAGCGCTGTGGGTTAGAATGAGAGAGGAGGAGCCTGCCTACCTCTACCGTGTGCGTGAGAGAAAGGGAAGCTAACAGACTGGCGCCGTAACGTGTTACGTGACGAAGCGGTTAACCCTCCCATGAGAAGTTATCACTTCAACAAGTGCATTGTTACTAAGCATGATATAGCAGAGTTAATACGAATGCTGTTTGAACGAACATGTGACAAACATTCTCAGTTTTTACCGAAATCTATTATTAAAAGCCTGTGAATTATTAACTTGATATCACATACATACATCATACAATATAAGAAATCAGATTACGAGATCCGAATTGAATATTTTAAGATAATGAAGTGCATTTCAAGTAATAAAGAGTGCTGTGACAATAAAAAATCACGGATGGAAGCTAGGTTTCCATATTACGCAAATATCGGAATGTATGAATCGTTTATCAGTTACAAAAAGCTTTTAATATAGCATTGTGCTTTGTATTTGGAAATTGGGCTTTGTATATGTGAAGAATAAAGACTAATTCGTGATATTTGTAGCTTAATATTACCTAAATAATTTTTAAATATATATATATAATTATTGTGTAATCACAGTACTAGCAATTTCGTTTTCTTCCCAGTAACCTCAAAAGCTTGATATTAGACTAGAGTACGTGGTAGTTGAGCAACATTCGTACCCAAGTAGATCAATTATTATTACTGGTTAGAGGATAAAAAATAACAATATACCTACATTTCATGATAATAAGTTAGTTCAAATTCAATCAATTCTATTACACTATCTTCCTGATATACTAAGCGACTAAAATATAAGTAGTTAAGCAAAATCTTTAATGTCAAAAACATTTGTTCAAAATTAAAATCAACTACTTCTTCATTAAATCATTAAGAAATTTAATTTTCTAAAGAACACAAACTTGCTTTGTGTTTGCATATAATACATTTAATAGCACGTTACTAGGTGTTACAGACATATTGCATCTGTCTACTTAATATGTATTATTTTAATTTATTCTAGTTATAGCCACTGTTAATTATATCGAATACGCATTTAAATTCCTCTTTCTCTAGTGATGAGTCATTGAGTATATTATACTCGTAAATTTATAACTAATAAAATTAACATTCCTATGCATATGATTGGCCGTAAAGTTGATATTGAGAAAAATAAGGGAAATGTTTTATTTGAAAAATTTTCATTGCATGAAATAACTATTGGTTTTGATAGTACTATTCTCTTTCATAAAAGTAAAAATGTTTTTGTTTATTTATCCTTTTTTTACTAGCAGCTGTAGCCTGTTACATTAATTTATAATAATAGTTATATAATAATCGGTTTATAATGTCTAACGAAATTGAATAAATAATGTCAGTAAGTTGTTCCAATCATCCCCAAAGATTTTATAATAATGATTTGTATCCAGGAAAGCTTTGAGAGCAGTCAAGGTAAATTGGAACGTGCTCGTGAGACAGTACGGCAAGACGGGACCGCGAATAATGTGTGTTTTCTTGTAAGAGAATAGTTACTGGGGACGTATAGCCTTATTATATTAGCTCGTTGTGGAATTGCATAGCATTTATTTTCCCATTACAAATTTGTTCAAATTGTTTTAAATTAATGGTAAAAACGCCTCACCTCGCTCCTGTAGCTCTGGTAGCCTAATAAAAATGTAGTATTGTTGTTTGTAAGATATCGGATCGATAAACATAGTATATGTTACAATATAACATATCGATGACATCGTTTTCTATATGAGCTAAATGGAGAATATAAAGAAGTATATGGAGCTTGACCTACATCTAAATCCGGCAAGAATTGGCTGAGGACTATAAAGTGATTGAAGTAGTAAAATGAGTATATTCAAATGAGTATATTCTATGTAATGTAGCCTGTATGCGACGAGAAGTGTTACAATTTATGCTTACTTTAAGCGAATCCATACAAGTGGCCTGTAATGAATCTTTTTCAGCACGCATTGGAATTAATTGGTGACACACTTCACGGTCCTGATGCCGGTCTTTATGTGGTCAAGCGGTAATTCGCTACAGTCACGTTTGTTACCAACTGTTACTTAACTTCATATCGAACAGATACATATAAGTGTGGCTTTTGTACTGTATTTTAGTAGGTATAATAATAAAACTGGACAGTTATACTTGCCAGATACAAACTCTACATAGAGTTGGCAGATATTGTTTGCACTATAATATTGTTAATTTCTAAAAATGAGGCTACCTCCACTTAAAAGTAATTAATATTTTACTTGGTTTGCTAGTTTATAGAGAACAAACGAGGGACCGTTCGATATCACCTTTTATTTTTAAGGTCTGACTATCCTTACTCCCATAAAAACTAAATTCATACACATATATTCCATTTTTTTTTAATTTCTCTTATCGAAGATAGAATAGACGCTGAGTATCATCGACAAAAATATGCGCGCTGAATTTTTTCTGCATTCGATTTTGATGCAATCCAAATTAAGCAGGGATTGATTAAGTACCTGGTGGCCTAGTGATCTTACTCACACAGTTCGAATTCGATGATAGCCTGTACCGCTGAGGCAGATTTTTTCTCCTGTTATGTACATTTTATCATTTGACAGCCATATTCTAACATCAAAAGACAAAAAAGGTATTTTATTGCTGAGGAATATCAGACAGGCTGGCGGCACACTTAATAGTAAGTAGTTACCGTTGCTTACAGATGTCTGCTTCTTTGAGGGCAACACGAATACGCTGCTCCTACAGTCGGAGTACAACACAAGATAGTTATGGCGGGTTTGGAGCCCTACCACGTAGCTAGGGTTGTTTTGTTGCCTTTTACCAACCGCAGAGGTTAGTTGTTCCGTCCCTGCATGAAGAAAATTACACTGAGGTGAAGAAACTTGCATACTAAAAGTACCGTATGTGTAACCCACCCATCCACTTGAGAAAAGCGTCTAAATTTCAAGCTATATAAAAACTTTTTGGATCTAATAATAATTACCGCTTGCAAACTAAATTGTTAAGCTACTGACCTAAAAATTTACCGTATAATCTTATATGTCAAAATACGAAACTTTTCAATGAAAGATGATTTAGAAGACTCAACAAGTTCATTAAAAGGTACATTTTGTTACTGCAAGCTTTTTGGAAGCTCAGCGATAAAATCTAAACTAATGAATCGAAGTACATGTCCTTCAAGAGAGGACAGAACCCGTGGCATTTGATGGAGGCTAGTTATTTGGCAAATAAGAAATTAAGAAACGTATCTTTAGCGCGTTTTTGAATGCGATCTCCATGAGTACGAAATAAAAAAACAACTTTTTTGTACGTCGTAGCCAGGTTCGTAAGGTTTAGAGATTTAGGAAATTTATTATTTAATTGCACATTTCAAGAGAGTTAAATATTGATTTTGTGAATAGGTCAATATGATTGATATACAACTAAAGTATTTTTTTTTTATAGCGAGAGTTCAGCAGACAGGCTCACCCTGGCAGGTGGTCACCGTCGCCTATGGACGTCTGCAACACCAGAGGCATTACTAACGCGCTGCCGGCCTCGAAGAAATTTTATAACGCCTTTTTTGAAGAACCCCATATCGTACCGCGCTGAACCAGAAAACCTCAGCCGGAAGCTCATCCCAGATCCTGAGAGTACGCAACATGAACGTTCTGGAGAACCGTTTCGTACAGGAAAGAAAAGGCTCCAGGAAATTGGGATGAACACCCAGCCGATGGCGGGCAGTGCGGTGGTAGAAAGACGACGAGGGCACCATTCTAAATAGCTCCTCAGAACACTTCCCGTTGTACAGACGGTAGAATACGCAAAGAGACGCAAAGTCTCTCCGAAGTCCAAGCGTGTCTAGACCGTCTGTGAGTATGGGATCGTCGACAATACGAACTGCGCGCCGTTGGATCGAATCTAGGGGATTGAGCTGACAGGCGGGTGCTCCAGCCCATAAATGTGAGCAGTACTCCATATGCGGTCTGACCTGTGCTTTGTATAGCACAAACCGTTGCCTTGCACTGAAGTACTGCTTGGACCGGTTTAGCACACCTAGCTTTTTGGAGGCAAGCTTAGCTTTACCCTCCAATTGTCCCCTAAACTGCACATCATTCGTGATGTCGACACCAAGGATCCCAATACTGCTTGCGATGGAAAGAGAGGTTCCTTGGAACTGTGGCGCAGGTGCGAACGGGGTTTTCTTGGCAGAGAATACGCAGACTTGCGTCTTCGAGGGGTTGAACTGGACAAGGTTTTGTCGTCCCCATTCAGAGACTCTCTCTAGAGAGTTCTCTACTTCAGACACAAGTCTGACCCGACTTTCTTCCAAAACCGCAGGAGAGAGGTTTACACGACCAGTGTACCGTGCGTCGCCGGTGCTATCATCTGCATAGCAATGAATGCCATCTATGGATAACATGTCATTGATATGCAGAATAAATAGCGTCGGCGACAGCACACAACCCTGGGGCACACCAGCATTGATAGGCCTCACACTGGAGCAGCAACCGTCAACAACGACCTCAATACTGCGTCTAGTGAGAAAGCTGGATAGCCAGGTGCAAAGACTCCCAGGTATCCCGTAAGATGGAAGCTTCGCAAGAAGAGCCCTATGCCAGACCCGATCGAAGGCCTTAGCGATGTCTAGGCTAACGGCCAGGGCTTCTCCCTTGCTCTCAACGGCTTCAGCCCAACGGTGGGTTAGGTAAACCAGGAGATCCCCAGCAGACCGCCCATGTCGAAAACCATATTGGCGATCATTTAGCAGCTGGGAATCCTCCAGGTGACCCAAGAGTTGTGCGTTGATGATCCGCTCCATCACCTTTGAGAGCAAAGAAGTTATCGCTATAGGCTTGTAGTTGGACGGGTCCGTTCGGTCACCCTTTTTGGGAATAGGGTGAACATGGGCCACCTTCCACGAAGCCGGGACACAACCATTGCGGTAGGATAAGGTAAAAAGACGGGAAAGGACTGGAGACAGCTCAGCCGAGCACATTCGCAGCACAATAGCGGGGATACCGTCTGGCCCGGTGAACTTCTTGACATCGAGGGATCGGAGGACACGTCGCACGGCTTTTAAGTATTACAATACCATATATCTATCGATATATGAAAACCTGGCTGTATGATCTAAATTCTTTAGAAGGAAAAAGTCAAAAGCCTACCGGATTTTTGGATTTTTAGTCTTAAATATCAAAAAGAGTGCTACCCAAAAAATGCTAAATTTTGAAATGTATATCTTGAAATTTTATATGAAACCGTTTTATAACGTTAATAATATTTAATAAATTAAACTAAAATAAATTAACGGTCAGTCTTTCTAACAGTTTTCATCATCCGCAAAAATTTAAGGAATATACTTTGGTCTAACTACATTTTTATTCAATTCATATTATTTTAATTGTAATGTTACCCAACGCAGCGAATAACTTGAAACGATCCATTGTGAAACATAGGTCTACTATCTTTAGACTATCAAACGTACGTTATCTTTCACACATTATAATAAAATTCAAATTAATAAAATGATAATAAAGAAGGTAGTCGCCTAATTATGCACACGCTTATTATTTGGTCAAGACATTCGCCACGAACACGTATTTATTAACGAATAGTTGTTCTCTTAACAAGCAATGCAGGCAGTAAACAGTTTTATGTTTTTCTATACAGTCTATTTGAATTACTAAGCAGTTAATATTAAATTTAATTCGTTAGTTACATTTTGTGCGCCACGAATTTCACGTATAATGATATGTTAATGTATGTATACCACGATAAACATACAAAAAAAAAATAATATAATCTCATAATTATGCTAAATCTTTAAACGGGTCCGCGTAGAATCAGGCCGTGAAGTTCCAATTTTCATTTAGCCGAGCACTTTGCGTTTATTTGAAAGTGACCCTAAATCCCGCGTCCTCTGAGCAGATAACTCTTAATTTGCATATTAACGAGAAACTTTGCATCGGCTGTACCGAAAAATTCCGGTGGTCGAGTGTGAACGAACAGGTGGCCGGAGCGGGCTAAAGCCGGAACGCTCCCGAATCACCGCGTGGGGCTCATACCCGTAAGCCAAATCACCTCGTTCTCGTGACTTTCAGTCTAATAGGATTTCAATTCAAAAGACAATCTAGGTCCGAACCGTACTTTATAAAACTTGTGAGAAGAGACTCCGTTTTAAAATTTCACATATTTGAAGATGTAAATGGGTAACGACTAGCTCGAGGCGTGAGGAAAGTAATTACGTGAACAAACGTGGAATCCAAATGAGACCCAGTATACGATATTAGAAACGGCTCATTAGGTCTTTAAACTGAGATGACAGCTCTATAAATAGTTGACAGGCGTCTTCTAAGCGTATAAAACTTTGTTTATTTTTAAGTTGTTGAGACGAAAAGAAAGCGTATTTGTATCGAGAAGGTGATGCGTCGACAAAACATCTGTTACTTGTGTGGGAGCCAGTAGCTGGTGTTCCGACTAAATCGTTTACCGCGTCCGCGACACCCCGTAAACGAGCTTAATACGATCATCGATGACAAATATAATCTTTGCTCTAAAGCGACTTGACTTGACACTGTTGTTATTCCGAGAAACGGAAAGATTTATTTTTATTCAAAGAGCTAAATATTCAGGTGAAAGATATCTGTGAAGATGCTGTTTGGCCGGCACTTTAAATCTGTCGACAGTGTCGCGCTTTCAGTGTAATCTTGCCAATGATACTGAAAAATCTGTCCCGATCTCGATTTGATATTAAACTCAAAGAAAGAATAACAATTTGATTGATATTCTCGCTACTGGAGTGTGACGTCGACCAAATTATGTATATTGAATTGAGGAGTGGTAAAGCATACCGCACACTCCAGACATTCACATACCCCGCAGGGCCGCTAGTTGTAATTAAATATCTAAAACTACGGCAATGATGTACCCCGTAAGTGGAGAGTGGGTCTATTACATGACCCCCTACCGCGAGGCTAGCTGTATTTCATACACGTTAACAGCTGCTGTAAAGCAATTAATACGACGTTCACTCACTTAGTTGTACATATAAAGAAATCTCCTTTTATATTCTAACGATCTTACTAACATTACTTCCTTATTATCACAGTTTAGACATTATATTTAATATACAGCGCTAATTATGAACGAGTTCTTTTATTACGACGAGTGAAGACTCGTTCAGAAAATATCTTAGAGGAGGTTAATCGCCATTGTTATTTTTCCTTTATTATTTAGGGTTCAGCGTTCATTTGAGGCATTAAATTCAACAAAAACTCGACCGCATGCCTTAACAGGCATTTGTGTTTTTTAACTAAACTTACTTTAGAATAAGCGTAAGGAACAATAAAAAACGGTGTAATATTAACATAAATCACATAAATGTACAAAGATGCTAGATTACTTAATTGAAATTGCGACCAATATTGGAAAAAAATATTCTCAATTGAAATTACAAAATATAATATCAGAACGTCTTTTAGGTATCTGGTAGCTCAGTGGTATAACACTCAGAGACCAATCAAGTCCAGGTCCCAGGTTCAAATCCCAGGATTGCATACATCGGTTATACAGCTTTTTTCGTCTAATGTGTGTGTATTACACCATAAATAGTACATGTACTGACGGTGAAGGAAATATTCGCGAGGAAACCTGACTACCAAGATTACCAGTATGTGTAACCTGCTAATCCGTCTTGGACAAGCTTCGCGGATATTCTGTTCATTCCCTATAAGGAGAGACCTGAGCCCAGCGACGGGGTATTGTACTTTTTTAGTATTAATATCTTTTAGCTAGTGCCTTTTTTCCATTTCTAGAAAACCGAATGACCGGTATGACGCGGGACTCTGAGGTGAAGCGGATTTGGTTATGTCAGCCTCGTTGTTCTAACCGTACGACGGTCGCCTTTGTGCTGCTGACCGAGACGTGATAGCCAGCAGCGGCCGTAACGGCATACCAACTAAAGCCCCGGTCGTCACCCTTAGCCTTAATGGGTTACAGGATGGACCTTTGTTCATTGCTCTGTGTCGCCCCCCGAAGCAATGTTGCTGTTTTAGAGTTTTAAGACTTATGTTGTCATTAGTATGACATGGTGGACGCTGGCCATTGTGAAGCATACGTACTAACAGTCTGTGATGAGACTGTACAGTGCATATCACATTATATAGCTAGTAAAGGAAATAAAACGATGACTGGATACCAAGCAGGCAGATTTATGTAATTAAATTTAACACTATGCTTATGTATAATTTCTTTTTACTACTATATTTAACTTAAATCCCCAAGTTAAGTAGTGCTTGTATTGTAGATTAGAGTTGCCAACCGTCCTGTTTTCCCAGGATATGTCCTAGTTTTTGTGGTGTCCTGGGATGTCCTGGATAGTTTTTAAGTAGCATCCTGTTTTTTAATATTCAAATACTTATTATTAAATAATATAAATAATAATATTGTCAAAATTCCGTCAAAATTATCAAAATTCTAGTGGAAATTTATTTATTATTATATAAAATTTACAGAAGAATAAGAAGTAAATCTAAATAAAAATGACGTGCTTTTATCCTAAAGACTGCGAACAATTTGCAGTATGTATGATGTTAGTGGCCCCTTGTACAAAAACGTGCTATGAAGATCCACCTATGTGCTATCCCTGCTTGCCACGATGTCCTTTGCCGAAGGTTATGTATTATTGTGAAAAAGCTGCGTGTTTCAAGGCCTCTAACTTTCTAAGAGGAAGATTGCTGTGATCCACCACTAAATTATAAGAAGATTGTGCGCAAGCACCTGCGCAAGCTGCCTGTTTCTGCATTCAAGCGCAATGAAATGCAGGACTAAGAGCAATCGAAGACGCTTGACACTGCGAATTTCCTATTTAGAAGCTCTCGTGACATAGTTGTCGAATGTGATTGTGCACGGACCCCGTAAAAGTCGGCGACCCAGCAAAAGTGTCACCCTGCACATCCAAACCGACACTCGGATGTTGTTTGTTCAAGAAGAAACCAATAAAAGTGTAGCTTGAGGATATGTTAGATGACTAACAACGAAATTTTGTTTCCTACTTTCAATGTGAAACCAGAAAATAATTTAAATAAAAAGGATGACTGATTTTTTTTCCCCTAAAAAGGGCTTAACGTCAGGCAAGCGGGCGGTTGTAAAAACTAAGCCATAACTATTGCAACATGCAACATGTTGTGCTGACCCTATATAATGTAGGATAAGGGCAGGAGGAAGAAGATTTTCATAAATGGAGATCAGCAGATCTTATCTTTATGCTATATATAAAAAAATAGCGCATCGTTTACTACTTATTTTAATAATTATGTGTGTGATTGAACGTTTGAAATCTGAAAATATAACCCATTTCAAGACTATACTACAATTTAGATAAGTTATTATAAAACATACTCCATTAATAATAGTGTTTATAAAGATAATACAAATCAACTGTCATTATCATGTATTATAATGGATCATTATCGTTTATTTTAGTTTATTGGAATTTTTTATTGGTGTCGCTCATATATATGTGTAGAGTTTAAAAATAGTTGTGTAAAATTGGAATACTTTGTAAACTATGTTGTAGTTGCCCATTAATTACTACCTTTTATTGTCACTGTTGTAGTGTGTGGTGTCGCACCAGAATAGCACCACCCCATCTCCTCCCTTGGGTGTCGTAAGAGACGACTAAGGGATAGAAAGAACGGAGGATGGGCAGCAGCATCTTTCCGTGAGAGCATCACCAACTGCGAATACTGCGATCGCCAACCCGCCTGCCAAGCGTGGCGATTATGGCAAAACCCCCCCCCCCCTAAAATGACAGATACACACAGGCCCCGGCCCCTAGTCCCCGGCGGCCCCGTTCGTGGTGGTCACGGTAGCAGCCACATAAGCGACGGGGCAGGGGGTGCGAAGAATCCCCGGGTTCGGATTCGCTACCAAGAACGACGACCTTTGGCCCTGGCAACATACAATGTCAAGACACTGCGGACCAACGAGAAGTTGGAGGAACTGGAGGAAGTTTTGAGCAGACTGCGATGGGATGTTGTGGGGTTATCTGAAGTCCGAAGACAGGGAGAGGACTCAATAATCCTAAATTCCGGAAATCTGCTCTACTTCCGGGAGGGCGACCAACTGTCCCAGGGTGGTGTCGGGTTTCTCGTTCACAAGTCTCTTGTGAACAACGTTACTGAGGTGGGGAGTGTTTCGACTAGGGTAGCGTACCTAATACTCAAAATTACCAAACGGTATTCGTTGAAGGTCATTCAGGTTTACGCTCCGACTTCGAAACATCCTGACGAAGAGGTGGAAGCCATGTATGAGGACATCTCAACAGCCATCCACACTTCTAAAACCCACTTTAACGTTGTCATGGGAGACTTCAACGCAAAATTGGGGAAACGTAGCGGCGATGAGTTGAGAGTGGGGCAATTTGGGTTCGGAAATCGGAACACCCGAGGCCAGATGCTGGCCGACTTCATGGAGAAGGAGGACCTGTATATGATGAACTCCTTCTTCATGAAGCCAGAACAACGCAAATGGACTTGGATTAGTCCCGATGGTGCCACCAAAAATGAGATTGACTTCATTATGTCGACCAAAAGACAGATATTCAATGATGTCTCTGTGATCAATTCGGTGAAAACTGGGAGTGATCACCGCTTAGTAAGAGGCACATTGAATATCAATCCAAAATTGGAGAGGTCTCGACTGGTGAAGTCTACGCTCCGACCTGCACCCATACAGATCCAAAACCCGGTAAACTTTCAACTCGAATTGCAAAACCGCTTCGAATGCCTCGGTGACTGCGTTGACGTGGACGAGTATAATAACAGGTTCGTGGAAGCTGTTCAAACGGCCGGGTCTAAATTCTTCAAGGCCAGCCGTTCAAAAAGAACCGGAAAAATCTCAGATTCTACTCTCAAATTGATGGATGTGAGACGTCAAATGACCCTTCAGTCCCCGGACGATGCTTCCCAGTATAGGCAGCTAAATAGACAGATCTCCAAGTCCTTGACTCGCGATATCCGCCGCCATAACACAGACTGTGTAAAGGCGGCTATAGAGCGTAACAAGGGCTCTAAAGTATTCGCACGAGAATTGTCTATTGGGCAGAGCCAACTGACGAAGCTGAAGACCGACGACGGCAGGGTCGTTTCGTCTAAACCCGAACTTTTGAGGGAAGTCGAGAAGTTCTACGGACAGCTATACACGACCACACGGGCACCTGTTAACAACAAGGCTAAAGACCCAAGAGCCAAATTAACCCGACACTACACCGTAGATATCCCAGACGTCAGTCTGTACGAGATTAGTGTGGCCCTTAAACAGCTTAAAAACAACAAGGCGCCGGGTGATGATGGAATTACAGCCGAGCTTCTGAGAGCTGGTGGTACTCCTGTGCTTAAAATCCTCCAGAAGCTATTTAATTCCGTCATCCTCGATGGCAAAACGCCGCAGGCCTGGCACGGAAGTATAGTGGTGCTGTTCTTCAAAAAGGGCGACAAAACCCTTTTGAAGAACTTTAGACCGATATCACTTCTGAGCCATGTTTACAAGCTGTTTTCAAGGGTCATCACGAATCGTCTCGCGCGCAGATTTGACGACTTCCAGCCTCCCGAACAAGCCGGATTCCGAAAAGGTTTTAGCACCATAGACCACATACATACGCTGCGGCAGGTTATACAGAAGACGGAGGAGTATAACCAGCCACTATGCTTGGCGTTCGTGGACTATGAGAAAGCCTTTGATTCGATCGAGACCTGGGCGGTGCTTCAGTCTCTCCAGAGGTGCCACATTGATTATCGATACATCAAAGCGTTGAAGTGTTTGTATGAAAACGCCACCATGTCAGTCCGTCTCCAGGATCAGAACTCGAAGCCTATCCGACTGCAGCGGGGAGTCAGACAAGGCGATGTCATATCGCCGATGCTGTTCACTGCTGCGTTGGAAGATGTCTTCAAGCTTCTGGACTGGAACGGACTGGGCATCAACATTAACGGTGAGTACATCACTCACCTTAGATTCGCAGATGATATCGTAATCATGGCTGAAACCATGGAAGACTTAAGCCATATGCTTGATGGCCTCAATACAGCTTCCCAAGGAGTAGGTCTCAAAATGAACATGGACAAGACGAAGATCATGTCTAATGTCCATGTCGCACCTACCCCCGTAACAGTTGGGAACTGTACTCTCGAAATTGTTGACGAATACGTCTACTTGGGTTAAACGATCCAGTTAGGCAGGTCCAATTTCGCGAAAGAGGTCACTCGTCGAATCCAACTCGGATGGGCAGCGTTCGGAAAGCTCCATAAAATCTTTTCGTCCCAAATACCGCAGTGTCTCAAGACGAAGGTTTTTAACCAATGTGTGTTGTCAGTGATGACATACGAAACGCAGACGTGGTCGCTAACTATGGGCCTTATGAGAAAGCTCATGGTCGCTCAGAGGGCAATGGAGAGGGCTATGCTCGGAGTTTCCCTGCGAGATCGAATCAGAAATGAGGAGATTCGCAGGAGAACCAAATTCACCGACATAGCCCGGATGATTGCAAAACTGAAGTGGCAGTGGGCTGGGCACATAGCTCGAAGGACTGATGGCCGTTGGGGCAGAAAAGTCCTCGAATGGCGACCGCGTACCGGAAGATGCAATGTTGGTAGGCCTTATGAGAAAGCTCATGGTCGCTCAGAGGGCAATGGAGAGGGCTATGCTCGGAGTTTCCCTGCGAGCAAGCGTTATGGCTGAAACCATGGAAGACTTAAGCCATATGCTTGTGCAAGATGTTTCGCACTATTTCTTCCGATATTTCCACGGCCTCAGCTATCTCACTCTCCTTCACACGCCTATCATCCAATACGATATCGAGCATGTTCTCGATAATTTCCAGTGTGATTGCGGTTTTTGGCCGTCCTTCGCGTGGGTCATCTTCGAGAGACGTGCGACCACGTTTAAATATAGCTGCCCACTTTTTCAAGCGTGGGGGGCACATGATGGACCGATGATCTGGTCAAGATCGCCGGAATAGGTTGGATGAGGGCAGCGCAGGACCGATCATCGTGGAGATCTTTGGGGGAGGCCCTTGTCCGTGTCTGCCAGTGTGATATCATCGGCATATACTAGGTAGTATAAGGTGAAAAGTTCTCGACCTGATAATGAAAGACTGCAATTTTCAGTTTAAAAGAGTATTTATTTTTCTACATATTCTCCCTTGATTTCAACACACTTGGTACAGAGTTTCTCCAAAATCATTATTCCTTCCTGGAAGTGAGAGTCTGGAAGGCTGTGAAAATATCCATCTACAGTCCTCTCAACTTCTTCATTGGACGCGAAGCGCTTACCAGAAACAAATTTCTTTAAATTTGGAAACATATAGAAGTCTGAGGGCGCCAAATCAGGAGAACAAGGGGGATAGCAAATCATACGCCAAATCCCGCAGTTTTCCATTGCCAACGCACCTTTGTGAGCAGGTGCGTTGTACTGGTGAAAAGTGATTTTTTTCTTCTTCAAGCCAAGCTTCTTCTCGCGAAATTTGGTATCCAGCTAGTCAAGAAGATTAGAGTAATATTCGCCTGTAATTGTTTTGCCTTTTTCAAGATAATCAATTAACAGGATCCCTTTCACATCCCAAAACACACTGGCCATGACCTTTCCGGCAGATGCAATCGACTTCACTGCTTCTATCCACTGCTTCGATAGCTGTTTCATTTCTGGTGTGTAGTGGTGAACTTATGTCTCATCCATGGTAACAAATTGCCGCACAAAATCGGTCGGACCCCTATTGAATCGGTCCAAAAATTGCTGCGAATATAGTTTGCTCATTTGCTTTTGATCAGAATTCAGCAAATGTGACACTCACTTTGCGCTTTCGCATCCCTAATTCTTTGTGCAAGATGTTTCGCACTATTTCTTCCGATATTTCCACGGCCTCAGCTATCTCACTCTCCTTCACACGCCTATCATCCAATACGATATCGAGCATGTTCTCGATAATTTCCAGTGTGATTGCGGTTTTTGGCCGTCCTTCGCGTGGGTCATCTTCGAGAGACGTGCGACCACGTTTAAATATAGCTGCCCACTTTTTAACGGTTGACATTGAAGGAGCAGTCTCCGTAAATTTTTTTCAATATCAGATGAATTTTCTTAGGGGTTATTCTATCAAAAACGAAGAATTATAACCACACGATATTCAAGTTTATCCCTTTTAACGCAGAACACGCAAGACGTCTACTGCGGAAATTTGTGTAAACAAACTACTTGAGAGAACAAATTGAAACTTGTCATACGAACTAGTGAGACATGCACCCGGGCAGGAACAATAAATTTACTCTGATTGGAACGCAATTTATGTATTAGGTCGAGAACTTTTCACCTTACCCTCGTATGAGTAACCACGGGGGCTGCTCGAGTGAGTTTCTAGTGGAATGTGACTAAACGTTAATAAACTGAACAGAAACGGACTAAGGATGGATATCTGGTGCGCCCGGACGGTGATGGGAAATAGTTTTGTATCGCCAACAGCGGTCTGAACCACGGAATCGGAATCTTGTTGCAGTGTATAATTTTGAAGAAATTAATAAAAACAAATTGTTTAGATATTTTTGGTTAGGAGATATTTGTATTATTATTGTAAGGAACCCTCGAATGTCAAGTTATACATACACTTTTGTGGTGTTCACTTAATTTAATTAGCATAATATGTTATGCTGGATAAACGTATATAAACATGTAATTTCTGGGTAGGTTAAATGACGAGTGTATTGTGTCTTATAAAATTTTATTTGCTATACAAAGACTATTTCCTTAACAATTTTCTCTGCGGAAATGTTGACCGATTAAGACCATCCTCGGGTTTCACAGTTAGATATGTAGCCGTCATGTGTTATTAAGAATTTTGTGATAATTACCTCAATTTTAAACTTGGTGTAAGCGAGGAAAGTTTTGTTTGTATAAGTATGTCTTTATTACATTAATTTCAATAGACATTTTTATGAATAATTAATGTGTGCGAAAGTTTACTATTAATTATATGTTGATAGTACTCACTAGCGGTAGATTTAACCACGAGTCATTAATTTGTATATGTTTCTTTTATATACATTTAACTTTTTAAAACTTCTTTTCGTTTATCATACGAAGCTTCTATTATGTTATTCACAGATCAAGAACTGTGTAATGAATAAGCCAAACATATTGGAATAAAATAATAATAGTCTCATTATAAAAGCTGAATAGAATCTGAAAATTAAGGGGTTAGTATACTAACCCTAACTTTATAAAGTAGCGTTAAGAACTAGGTGACTGCCTTCATGCCATTTACCCGTCTACTCCACTGGATCGTTTTAGAGCCAAAACTTAAGCTTATGGTACAAAATACCTACAATACACATCATCATCATCTTAGCGTTGAATCCCCGTTGCAGCCCAAACTCTCGTTTAGGCGCCCGGGGCCCACTTTCCCACTTTTTCTTCTCCACTTCGCACGATCTTGGGCATCTCTGGTTGCCAGTCCATTGGCACGCATATAAACCCTTACGACGTCAGGCCTATTCATCTCCGTGACTCGCAGTGCCTGCTTGTGTCGCTCCAGCACCGGCCACGTTTCACATCCGTATAAAAGGACAGGCCTAATTATGGTCTTATACACCTGTCCCTTCAATTTAATCGGTATTTTAGGGTCACAGATGACACCAGTCACCTCACGCCATATAGCCCACGCGGCAGCAATGAGTACCTTAACGTCGGAGTCAATGAAAGAAAGAAAGAAAAGAAAGGTAATAATTTTTATTTAGGACAGTTAAACTAAACTAATATAAAATTAAGTGTTAATAAAATTAAACTTAAAACAAAACTTGTCCTAAAAGGGGCATCAGTTTCAGAATAATGTCACCAGACACGTGAAATACAGATCCCAGGTATTTCACCTGTTCCATGCGCTTCAATGTATCGTCGCCTATGCGCACGGATGTGGGATCTGTGGAGTCACACGCGAAGTACTCGGTCTTCGCCACATTGAGTTTCAATACCTAGAATACACAGTTACGTACTAAAAATGCTTAATATCTTTATTTTTTATATAAAACAGAGGTAAATTTTATTTTCAGTATAGAAAAAAAAGATAAAGAAAACCAAAAAAAGGATAAGGCTCGATTTTTGTTATATTTGATTCAAAATACAGGCAACGTTTGTCGCTTGTAGTTTGTGTTTGAGTTTTCTTTACCTCTTGATAAAACGCAAATTCATAATATCATTAGTGATTCGACACTGATTATTCTTGATTATTATGATTATTCTTAGGAATAGTATTTCAAACGTAAGGGAATTGAATGTAAACGAAGCCCAGTAGATTTTTTTAATCATACAAATATATTTTAACAAATACTATATTTTTTATGTATATAATATATAAACGCTGTAAAAATTCCTTGACCTATATCACAAACTGTTGTAAGAGACCTATATGACCTGAAATTAAAAGCGGCGTTAAGCCTTACTTGCTTATTATATAAAATTGCAGCAGTAAAAGTTATTAGATAGAGGTATTTTTTGCTTGTTTAGTAAACTACCGTAATATTTGAATAATTTAACATAAATATTAAATGGTGATATAACTTAAATTTCATCGAAACAATAAAACGATAAATCCTTTAAAATTACGTAATGACGGCTGATATAAAAATTTTAACTGACACTATCACAATGAATTTATACACAAATTTTGTTTTTAAGTTCTTTTAACAATTAACTGTTTAAGTAATGTGGTCGTAAAATCATCAGACTATGAATATGTACGGGCCATTTTGGAAGAAGTGACTCACGTGAATACCTTTATTTAATAGCACCATAGATTCTGTTACATTTTAATTACTCTTGAGTTTTATTAAAAGAGATATTTCTTAAATAATTACTAGTTAAAAAAGCAAGTTTGCTTATTAATATTTGGTATAGTTTGACCGCTACCGCTGTACCGCGCCTCAAGCGGCGAGGCGGGGTCGGGGGGCGAAGCAGTTGCTCCATTTTGTCATTCTGTCGTCATCACTTACGGCGACAAGTAGTCGTATTTGTTAGGGTCTGTTTATGTCTGATGCACATGATTTAAAATATCTCGTGCGTTATCTCGAGATATCAAGACTGTCATTTTCAGTGGGCGAATATTTTAAGAAAAGAAAAATAGACAAAGAAAGTTTTGAATATAAAAGTGACGCGAATATTGCCAATAAAATATAGAGTGCAAAACCATATTAATTATTATCTAGATGAAAAGATAAACGATCTAAATTTATTGTTTTTAGAGTTTACGGCAGAAAAATGGTAGAGATGAGATGACCATGTCCATAAAAATGAAAACGATTACTGGGGACAATAGGTTCGATAATATTATTGAGCCAATAATGATAAATCTGCAGAATGACTCTTATTCAAGCTCTGATAGCGAAATGGAAAGTGAAGTTAAAACAGAATCTATGTCAGAATAGTCCTTGTAATTTATTTACCTAATAAATAGTTATTTTTGGTTTGAATTGTCAGTTACTTTTTCTTTTTCGTGTAACAAATGGCTTCAAACATTTTATATTTCCAAGAATTATACATTCATTTCATTTATTTGTATATTGGTTCTTTATTTGTACATATCTAAAAATCATAAAGGACTAAAACGGGGATTGGATATAGATATAGTAGTGAATATACTGCTTCAAAAAAATTGTGCTTTGATAATAAGATTTGTCTGACACTACGAATCTCATATGAGTTCATACTCTTTCCTTCCCACTCCCCACCTCCCCGCGCATACCTGCTTAGGTATGCGCGGTACAGCGGTAGTGGTCAGAATAGTCTGACAATGACTATAGAACCAAATCAAGTACGTACAAATGAAATTGGGGACTCTAAAAACATATTTCATATAGTTCCGCAAGGCAATATTACAGCATCGCATGTTTTTTGTGAAAAAAACAAACATCTTTATCCAGATACAGGTACGTTGCCCGCCATAGTGGACTTCACAGACATACTAGCTATAATAACAAGTTTAACTTATAACGTCCCACTACTGGCATCGTACCTTCCCTTAGAAGGAACGGGATGGAAGGAATAATATACCCGCCTCGTCCAAGAGGTTTGGCGGTATACTAATGATAAAGGTGTGCAATTTTCCTCTTATGGTCATTAATGGTCTGTTGGTAACAATAATGTTACAGATTGTTTATTTTATTTTTTTATTAAAAATAATAATTTTACAAATATTCAACTACACCCAATAAACCCAATAGGGTTGGTCTTGGATGTCACATTCACCTCTTACGTCTTACATAATTACAATTCTTAATATATAATATTCATTCATCCTAACTTTAGTAAAGTACCCTAAATTTATTTATTCTTACCATACATTCATACAAAATTTGTTGAATGACAACAAAACATGAGATCACTGCCTAATAATATCAAGAGTGAGTAGGATTGCAATAACATAAATCTCTTTTCTACATGAAGACATTACATACAGGTTGACGTTATCAGTGCAGTATATGGTATAGGTATATTAAATCATCATCATCATTTCAGCCGGAAGACGCCCACTACTGGACAAAGGCCTCCCCCAAAGATCTCCACGATGATCGGTCCTGCGCTGCCCTCATCCAACCTATTCCGGCGATCTTGACCAGATCATCGATCCATCATGTGGGGGGCCTACCAACATTGCGTCTTCCGGTACGCGGTCGCCATTCGAGGACTTTTCTGCCCCAACGGCCATCAGTCCTTCGAGCTATGTGCCCAGCCCACTGCCACTTCAGTTTTGCAATCATCCGGGCTATGTCGGTGAATTTGGTTCTCCTGCGAATCTCCTCATTTCTGATTCGATCTTGCAGGGAAACTCCGAGCATAGCCCTCTCCATTGCCCTCTGAGCGACCATGAGCTTTCTCATAAGGCCCATAGTTAGCGACCACGTCTGCGTTTCGTATGTCATCACTGACAACACACATTGGTTAAAAACCTTCGTCTTGAGACACTGCGGTATTTGGGACGAAAAGATTTTATGGAGCTTTCCGAACGCTGCCCATCCGAGTTGGATTCGACGAGTGACCTCTTTCGCGAAATTGGACCTGCCTAACTGGATCGTTTAACCCAAGTAGACGTATTCGTCAACAATTTCGAGAGTACAGTTCCCAACTGTTACGGGGGTAGGTGCGACATGGACATTAGACATGATCTTCGTCTTGTCCATGTTCATTTTGAGACCTACTCCTTGGGAAGCTGTATTGAGGCCATCAAGCATATGGCTTAAGTCTTCCATGGTCTCAGCCATGATTACGATATCATCTGCGAATCTAAGGTGAGTGATGTACTGGCCGTTGATATTGATGCCCAGTCCGTTCCAGTCCAGAAGCTTGAAGACATCTTCCAACGCAGCGGTGAACAGCATCGGCGATATGACATCGCCTTGTCTGACTCCCCGCTGCAGTCGGATAGGCTTCGAGTTCTGATCCTGGAGACGGACTGACATCTTGGCATTTTCATACAAACACTTCAACGCTTTGATATATCTATAATCAATGTGGCACCTCTGGAGTGACTGAAGCACCGCCCAGGTCTCGATCGAATCAAAGGCTTTCTCATAGTCCACGAACGCCAAGCATAGTGGCTAGTTATATTTCTCCGTCTTCTGTATAACCTGCCGCAGCGTATGTAGGTGGTCTATGGTGCTGAAACCTTTTCGAAATCCGGCTTGTTCGGGAGGCTGGAAGTCGTCAAATCTGCGCGCGAGATGATTCGTGATGACCCTTGAAAACAGCTTGTAAACATGGCTCAGAAGTGATATCGGTCTAAAGTTCTTCAAAAGGGTTTTGTCGCCCTTTTTGAAGAACAGCACCACTATACTTCCGTGCCATGCCTGCGGCGTTTTGCCCTCGAGGTTGAGGGAATTGAATTGCTTCTGGAGGATTTTAAGCACAGGAGTACCACCAGCTCTCAGAAGCTCGGCTGTAATTCCATCATCACCCGGCGCCTTGTTGTTTTTAAGCTGTTTGAGGGCCATACTAATCTCGTACAGACTGACGTCTGGGATATCTACGGTATAGTGTCGGGTTAATTTGGCTCTTGGGTCTTTAGCCTTGTTGTTAACAGGTGCCCGTGTGGTCGTGTATAGCTGTCCGTAGAACTTCTCGACTTCCTTCAAAAGTTCGGGTTTAGGCGAAACGACCCTGCCGTCGTCGGTCTTCAGCTTCGTCAGTTGGCTCTGCCCAATAGACAAGTCTCGTGCGAATACTTTAGAGCCCTTGTTACGCTCTATAGCCGCCTTAACACAGTCTGTGTTATGGCGGCGGATATCGCGAGTCAAGGACTTGGAGATCTGTCTATTTAGCTGACTATACTGGGAAACATCTTCCGGGGACTGAAGGATAATTTGACGTCTCACATCCATCAATTTGAGAGTAGAATCTGGGATTTTTCCGGTTCTTTTTGAACGGCTGGCCTTGAAGAACTTAGACCCGGCCGTTTGAACAGCTTCTACGAACCTGTTATTATTATCGTTTTAAATATTAAATAATTATTCAAAATTATTTAATATTTGTATATAAAATAGTTATATATGTGAATAAGCAACGGTCAATCACACTGTAAGTAAGGACAAAAAATTATAGACTACCGTGTCTGTATATGCATTCCCTGTTTAAGAATTAATATATTATTTTCCACGTCTAAAGAAATCATCAATTCAATAAATGACTTGATAAATCTCTATCGAATCGCTTTTCAAACACACAAATATTAATTCAATAAATAGTTACGCAAAGCCCTAAGTGCGCATTATGCGAAGCGAGGCCAAAGTAGTTTCTCAAAAGCGTCAAGCGCATTAGTCGCGTTACTAACGGCTCGCCTGGGAGGTAAAAAATGTCTCTGTAAGTAGTTAAGAATCTGCTGTACCATTTATTTACAAGAGTGAATCCGTCTTAGAAAAACTAGCGTTCAAAATTATTAATGGTTTGTTTGAATGGTGCGTCACGTCGCTCATTGTTGGCGCGCACTCCGTCCGGATGCGCTCGCTGACACTAATTATTCCCATAGTGCTTGAATGATAGATTGCCCTGGACAAATCACTCTTAGCCACTCCCGACGAGTAATAAAAAAGTAGTACAATTCGTTTTTTAAAGACGGAGTCCACCGTTTGTCACAAAACGTGGGCCGAGTACTGTTTGTCTAAGAGGCAATATGTTATTGTAAAAATTTGGAGATCTCCGTGATGTTATCTCGCTAGACTTCTGTCAGATTAGTAAATTTAATCCTATTCAAAATTATACATGCCAAACGGAAATCTTGCTTTAGAGATTCTGTGAGTAATCACTCGTAATGTTTACTTACAACGGATAAAATCTGGGCTTACGTAGGCGAGACGCTTACCTTCTCCCACATACAAAGTCAGTAGTGGTAGCAGCGGTTTCTACTTCTTGAAACGGTCACCCTTCGTTTAGTGTGCTACTTTATTATAACAGGTGTGTTTCTAATTAAGAATTTGCAACGTATCCCAGCTACCTTTTTATGTCTAATAAAAAGCTGTTTAGATATTATTTTGTATTACATTTCCATTAACTGATAATTAATTGATTAACGTGAAGTGTCATGTTTTTAAATTAAGCATAATTGTTTTATTAGTATTAAAAAATACATATTATTAATTAATGAATTGTAAGATGCATTGGCTAGATTCCATGAGCGATACCTTCAAGTTGACCTATCAACCTTAAACAAAGTAACGGAGATAAAGTAACAAATTGCTTCGGTAACTGTGATACTAACTGAGGTGATATCGTCTTGTTGCGCGGGTACACGGTTCACGGGCCGAACGGGGCCTCGGGCCCACCGCACCCGGTGAAATATTATCTCCTTTGTGACTTACGAGTACTGTTCTCTCGGCCAACCATAATGACATTTTAGTATTACAACATTTTATCTATACGAGACGAAAAGTTCCGAGATAAGTTAAACGCCAACTGGTATATTGTTTCAGAAAGTTGACAGCCGATGTAATTTGTTAATGTCAAGAGCCGTTTGCAGCGGCTGCGTGGCCCTGCGGCGGCAGCAAGGCGGCGCGGCGACGTATCTTCGCCCGCAGGCCGCTCGATCTGACGTAACCTAAAAATACTCAACGTCGCCCGATTGTCCCGGCTCCTTTACTATCTGTCGTACTGATTTAAATAGTGAGATTTATCATTCCTGTGTGCACAAACGCATAAAATTATCTGGCATCGTCTTATTAGTTAAATAGTGCTATGTACCGAATGTCAGCGATAATAATTCACGTTTACTTAAACCGTTTTCATGTTTGGTGTTACCAATAAATTGCTTAAAATTTAAATGCCACATTTATAATATGTTTTTGATAGTTTATTAATTCGGCCACCTACGCGTTTTATCTCGAGTTTCAAAGATGTCTGCTATGATTTATTTCTGTGTCGATTAGAGTAGGAGAATTTGCTATTCGTTTGCGTTCACATTGGCTACCATTACCTATATATTTTTGATTCATCAAAGCATTCGTTTTTTTTTTTTTATTGCGTAGGACAGCAGACAGGCTGACAGCCCGCTTAGAATTTAGCAGTTACGGTCGCCTATAGGTGTTTGCAACGCCAGTGGCATCGCGAACACGCTGCTGTCCCATAAGGGTACAGGAACTTGGGTCACTAATGCCGGAACACAACACAAGGTTATTATGGCGGCATACTTAAGACCAAAGGTGGTCGCCATCCAGACGGGCTTAATGCCCTACCACGTAGCTAGGGTGGGTTGTTTTGTCGCCTTTTACGACAGGCCGACCCCGGCCACAGAGGTTAGTATTCTTTCTCCGCCCCTGCACGGATAAAAATATCTTTTAATCTTCATCTCAATCTTCGTCTCAATATATCTTTTAATCTTCGTAGCGCAATGTTCGTCAGAATGCTAGCGAGCACAGTTTCGATTCCCGTTCCGAACCTGTTTATGAATAATACCTATCTATTTCCAAAAGTTGTCTATTATCCAAAAAACAAACGCTCCTTTGCCTAATTGGGTTCTTATGGCGCTGTATTAATTATCAATTATATTTATTAATTATTATTAGTGTAATTGTTTTGTGAGTGCGTCAGCGTGTTGAGTTCGTTGATGCTTCACTCGGAGGCGTCGCCGTCGGCGTCAGAAGGGGCTTTCATATCTTGATTTATACATAAAAAGATTAACCCAATCATGGAGTGGGTCCTAATTCCCGAGGGCCGGGCCCTGATAAACTCAGTATCGCGGGTGCTCTCGTTTTCAAATAAGTAAATTAACGTGAAATTGAATTAAGTTTCGTCCCGAGTTGAGATTATGGCGATTTAGTGAGATTATCTGAATGTGTTAAACGTCGCTGTTGGGTTGTAATGGAGGGCGCGGGTCAGGCCCATTGTTTAATTACAGATAGTGCCCGGGTATAGGAGCCACCGAAAGCTCACGTACACTCATATTTATGTTTATACGTATCGCATTGTTTTTATGACTTTGGTTGACTGCGGTTCATGTTTGAACGTAAAAGGTTCATTTAGCATTGTTTATTTTGCATTCATTTGCAACAAATGCCTCGCTATTAATCGACAGAGTTTAAGTTTAATACAAGTAAAGTCGCTGGAAAGTCCCTTTCTTGACTGAGAAGGTACAAGAAATAAAGCTGAAGAAAATATAGCTATGTAATTTTCATTGAGACTACTATTATGAAGAGAAAACCATACGATACCCTTCCTTTGTTGTTTTTAAACCAGTAAAAAGAAAAGTATATTCGCTCAATAAAAATAATGACAAACTCCGTGACGTATCAGGTAACGGACGTCGTTACGTCCGACGACGTCACGGGCACAATTCCTGTCCCGAATCAGGCTGTTTGTGTACGCTATTTATTAATTTATAAAAGTATATTAGTTGTTTTGTACCCATAATAGAAGTCATGTGCTTGTTACTTATTTTGGGACTAGATGGAGCTGCGGATAATTTTAATAATATATTTATTTATAGTCACAATGAAACGATCAGGGTACCCTATACTTCTTTATATCCGGTGCCATAGAAAAAGTGTTTTAAGAATAACGCGAACATTTAAAATCGAATACATATCAGCCTTGAAATTTTCATTAATATAATTAAATTAAATTTGTTAAACACTCAAGCATACATAATAATCCTAAATTAAAGCATTAGTTGGTTTTACCTATATACCTCGCGCCGAAAGTATGTTAAGTGGATTTCTTAATTGATACTTATGCAGTGTTTTCTGTGAATTGTATTATATTTTAACCAACCTACTTTTGTGATTACAGCGCTGCTTTTGATATACCATAAGGTCTATTTTGGATTACAAACCCTATAAACCCTAAAATATAAATATATGAAATATGCAAACAGTCAGTGTTATCGAATGCAAGTGTTACACCATGCGGCTCCGTAATACGTGCGTTCTGTTATACCCTTTGAATGTAAGGGTTGATACCTAAACAGCATGACTGCTGAGCCGACTCAGCAGTCACTACACCTTTAAATAGTCACCAACAGTTTATGTGAGTCAGTCTGTTTCAATATGCGTTCAAGTGCGGTTGCCAAAGGACATAATATCTTTCAGTTTATAATTATCCTTTTTTAAAAAGACATCATTAAAAGTTCGTATATCAGTTCAAACCTACAAAGTCGAGCCTAAGCTAAACCCTATTTCTTATGATTGATGATATAAATCTGAGGTCAATTTAAATTGGATTAAAAAAAACTGTTCACTTTTAACTAAAACTATTTTTTTAATATAAGTCACTAAGTTTTAGTTTAAGTCACTCCTTGTTACATCAGCTATCTGCCAGTGAAAGTCCCGTCAAAATCGGTAACGTAACTAGGGTTTTTTTGTCGCCTTTAACGACAGACCAACCCCGGCCGCAGAGGTTAGTATTATTACTCCGCCCATACAAAGAGAAAGATCTTTAAGACCCATTTCAGAATCTCAGAACTGTGGCCAAACGTTGATCATGTGATTCCTCACATAAGGCTATTGAGGTATTAATCGGTATGTCGTACTCAGCTATCACAAAGGCGGCTGCTGTAGTAGAACATTGATCTGATATAGGTAACCACGTCGGCCTCCCCGGAGTTTGACGTGTTGACTCAAATGAATCATCGATGTACTTAAAAGAGGTGAAAGAATTTTATCGGGATTAGCTAGTCTTGTAAAATTCAAATTTATATATTATATTTATTTTTCTATGGTAGTTATGGAAGAAAATGGGCGCTAATATACCCGTAGAAATTAAATTCTGAGACAATACTCAATAATTCTACAGTATTATTGACACCCTGTACATCTGAGACTTAAAGTAAAAGCTTAAACGATATGAGATAAAGATTACAATAAGATATTCTAACAGTGGTTATTTCAGATATCCGATCGTAATAAATAAATATACACTGAGAATTTACGCGACATCTAGTTTTATTCCAATAAATACACAAACATCGCTGCATGCGTACCGTCGTGCAATTGTAATAATACTCAACCAAACTTTTCATTTAAAGTTAAAAACAAATAAACAAAATCCAATCCGGAATCGAGCTCAATGAAAGGCTCGTGTTTGAGACGGAGGCAAAGCGTAAGTTTTATGTGTGTCTGTGAGATTTTTCCTTTTTTACGAAAGGGACTCGCCGTGTTCGGGGCTCAGTAGCTATCGTAAGCCGCGTTGAGATCGCCTCAGATAAATGAAAAAACGTTACGACGGTTGAATCTTAACACCGATTTAAAACTGCGACGGATAAATTAAAAGTATCCCCGCCTGAGGGCGTTCGATTGTTTTTCTTTCCATTTCTTCGGCACTGATTGTCTTGATAAGCGTGTCCTGATCGCACTTTATGTCCTGATTGTACTTGTCTTTGTGTAGGTGGCACAAGTCAATGCTTTATCACCAACATTTAATTAAAAACAATGTTTTAAATGCTTAAATATTCTACTGTTTTACGTATTGTTTTTTCCGAATTAACATGAACATTTTTGTTCGCGATTTGCAGATAAGGTTTTATGTGCGTTTGCGGACTTGGTACAAACTGTTATATATGAAATAATGATATTGTTATTTTTTATGAGGTTTTCTCATTCAAAAGATACATTGTTATGATGTTTTACGAGGCCCTTTTGTAATATGTAACCCACATTTAATTTTTTTTCTCCAGTTTTGTGTATAAACGTTTTGACTAAATATAATTCGTGCGTGTATTGAGGCCCAATTATTTATTTATTAAACTTAAGAACTTTTGACAGGGAGTGGAGCGAGCTCTACTAAATTTGTAAAACTTCGTACATGTAACATAAAACTTTATTAAAAAAAATTGGTAAATTCAAGTTCTATTATTTTATTTACACTCGGAGATTAAACAAAACATCCAGGGTTTGAATCCCACAATTGCACGTACCACTTAGTTAAATCACTACCCTTATAACGACGGCGAAGAAAAACTTCGCCTTTTACTACATTGCGATAGCCTTGTAACGATGGTGAAGGAAAACAGTGTAAGGAAACATGCACATCGAGATCACTGGACCAGCCAATCCACCTTGGAAAAGCGTGGTGGGTATACTGTGCATTCCCATTAGGGGGGCCTGAGCTTAGCAGTTTGATGTTATGTGATGTAATAATAGAAAAATATTTTTTATAGATACGAGATTTCTAAATTTATTAGTAAATTACAACTGATTAAGAAGAATTAATCCTCTTTACAGACGGCAGCGTGTTAGCGGTGCCTCAGTCGTCGCAAACATCCATAGGTAACGATAACTGTTTTCTATTAAGAGGGCCGTCAGCCTGCCTTTTTTTTAATGCTGTAGGATAGCAGACAGGCTGACAGCCCACTTAGAAATTAACAGTTACCGTCACCTGTGGGTGTTTGCAACGCCAGTGGCATCACAAATGCGCTGCTGCCCCATAAGTGTACAGGAACTTGGGTCACTAATGCCGGAACACAAGACAAAGTTATTATGGCGACATACTTAAAACTTAAAGTGGTTGCCGTCCAAACGGGCTTCGTGCCCTCCCACGTAGCTAGGGTGGGTTATTTTGTTACTTTTTACGACAAGCCGACCCCGGCCGCAGAGGTCAGTATTCTTTCTACGCCCTTGCACAGATAAAAGCCTGCTGTTACAGAGCAATAAATAAAATCATGTATAATTCTATAACAAAATGGTCAAGTTCCAAATCAAACCTTAACAGCCAGCTGTGCATCCTGCTAAACATGGGCAAGTATTTGCTAATGGAGTTTTATTTTATATCAAATTTAATAGTATCTCTTAATCTTTAGGAAATGGTGCAAAAAAAGCTAGCTAAATAAACGTCGCTTTGTGATAATCATAAAATCCTCCACTGTAGCATCAGATCTATAGATGTATAAAGCGATTTTAAAAATAAAAATAACTTTAATTAAGCTTAAAATGTTTTAAGTAGATGAAATTTTAGAGAATCTTTTATTAAATATACTTTTTGACTTTTAATGGCTCTTGATAAATTTTGAATCTGAAATTGTCGGTATTTAAGGTCCATCAGGGTATATCAAGAAACATGTATGATTGATAATGAATTTGAATATTAAAGTATGCATTTACTTTAAATGTTATTCATAAATATTTGATTACACTAATAGTACCATAAAATAAAATAAAATTATAGTAATAAGATTAATATTTAATAATCTTTGCTGCTTATTTAACTTTGATAATTGTGTCTATAGTGAAACTAAATTAAGACGACTTGTAATAAAATCACAACTACCGGTAAAAGATAAAAATTACTTAGAAATAATGAATTTTATTATAAGATTATATACTGGGAAATGAAACATTCAAATGCATATTGTATAGTTAAGAATTCTAGTAGAATATTGGCCTTTGGCCCTGACAAAGGGACAGGGAAAGCCTTTTGAGATGTGGTGTTGGAGAAAAATGCTGAAATAAAAAAAAAGGACTCACGAGAAAGTGCTGAACATAACAAAAGAGAAAAGGAATATCTTGATAGTTATTGAGTACAGAAGAGAACATGTGTTGGGGGGACATTTGATACGACACTACGATAAAATCAAAATTATCATAGAGGGAGAATTGAAGGAAAGCGGAAGAGAAGGAGACCAAAAAGGACATTTTTAGAGCAAGTGAAGGAAAGAGTGGACGTCGTGTCGTATCAAGAACTCAAGGAAAAGGCGCTTTCTAGAGAGGACTGGAAGATGCTCTAGCGACAAGAGTGAGCTTTTAAATAAATGATACGCTATAATAAACCGCAAACATAAGAGTACAAAGTAGTAAATCAAAGATGTAATTGCAAAAAATCCTAACCAGACATTTTCGTTAAGCTTTAATAAGATGAGTAGTCAAATTTCGTATTAACGTGTTATAATAGCCGGAGGGTGTGGGGTCCAGACAATAATTCACAAAAATTGTGAGCATTTAAACTCTCGCGGGCCTGGAAGCGACATAATCATCCGCAAAACTAAATTTAATGCAAATAGCTCTTTTTAAAATAAAACTGCCAGGGTTGGCCGCCTAGTGGCATTATTTAAGGAGATTTTAATTATGTTGAAAGCAGATGACAGTGGGTTCCCTCCTCTTCAGTGTAGAGCTATCCCTTAGACCACCTTCGGTTTGTGGCTCCTTGTTTGTATTTTACAACTTAATGCATACACATTTTAACAATGTTCTTTTTTATATTTCGTTGGGTTGTTGTTGAATAAGTAAAAGTTATATAAATCTTATATAAGTATATATTTACTTATCTATTTAAAAAGTAAGTTATAGTGAGTACAAACAGGTTCATCAAAGCTTCCGATTTCTATTTTGTAAATGCCAGATTGGAGTTTTTTTATAACTATAGTATAGACAAACTGTCTACCTGCTAGTAAATGGTCATCGTCGCCTGTAGACGTTTGCAACTCCATGAGCATTGCCAACTAGCTGCTAACCGTGAGAATATTTTATAACGCCATTTCAAACCCTATATCATACCACGATGGGAAAAAGTAAGCCGGAAGCTTATTTCAAATCTAGAAATAACGTAACATGAACTTTTTTGAGAACCACCAGGAGAAGAAGCACCAGAAAATAGCGATAAACGTCCAGCCAATGGCCAATAGAAAGACGGTAAATGTTTCATTCAAAATAATTCCTGAGAACATTCCCCTTTGTAAAGAGTCTTTCGGAAAGTCAGGTGTGTCGAGACGGGTCTTGAGTATTGGATCGTCGACAAGACTAACTGCAGGCATATTGGGACATCAAGCTCCTTACATGATAAGATTCACATATACTCGTAGGTAACTGAGATTTTAATAATATAAGCGTTTAAAGTAGTTAGTAAGATATATAATAAAAAAGGTTTTAATTAATATTGACTGTACCCAACATGGGTTGCAATGCTAAGTAAAATAAAAAAATCGGTTTTCTCAAAAAATATATTATGCACAATGCCTCTTGGAGCCAATTACTTCACCACCTGAATAATGGTTTAAGACAACACAAAGGACAAACGTACAGACATTTTTTCATACAAATTTATTTAATACGTCAGAAATTACTAGAATCTCACGTTTTCTATGCATATTCACACAGTTATTGCAAATCTCATATTTCTGAGATAATCCTACTTAATATTATAAACGCGAAAGTTTGTAAGAATGTATATTTGTATGTATATACTCTGTCACACAAAAACTACTGAATGGATTTTAATGAAACTTGACGATAATATAGCTTATACATCATAATAACACATAAGCTATAACTTATAAACATATTGTGTTAATTGTCAAATATATAACGATAAGTGTCAAGTAAGTAAGAAAAAATTCTGCCATCTGCGAGCTATTCTGGCGTGCGCTGCAAAACCGTTAGAGTTATTTTTAATTTATCTTAAATAGCCAAAATAGCCTATCGACAGCATATATCTATCTTTTATATGTAAGCCATTATCGCCAAAATAGTGAATCATAAATACAATAAAAATTGATAATTTATTTCTAATGCACATTTGGCAGTAACAATTCTTCTATAATCTAAAAGTGGAAAACTTACTCCATCTGAGATTGATGAAGTGACGAATTTCCGTTTGGATGTTAATTTGAGCATCACTTGATTTTTATGTAGTTTAGCCCTATTAATTCGTTTTGTTCGGCATAAGTTACCACATTTTACACAAATATAAGCAGGTGATACCAAGTAAACCGGGTCATCTATAATATTATAAAAGTGAAAGTAACTCTGTCTCTCTTACGTATTCACTCCTAAACCGCTGAACCAATTTTGATGAATTTCGGATAGAGATAGATTAGCCCTAGGAGAAGAATATAGGCTACTTTTTGTCGCAAAAATGTTTTATTTTTGGCAGAATAACGTTTGCCGGGTCAGCTAGTCTAAAAATAGACGCATTGCAGCCGTACAAGAAAAATGTCACGTGAAAGATAATATTAAATTTTAAAAATTACTATTAATAATATATGGAAATAAATACTTATTAGATTTCACTAAAAGCTCTAAATTGTTCATCAATCTATCGATAATAGTATAGTAGTATAAAATCTAGACTAATTCGTTTTAGTTATGTTGTTCGACAAGCTGAACATGATTACTGGTTTCTATAAATTTGTAAATGAGTACAAAACAAATTATAAAGTTGACATTTATTATTATTATATTATTGGGTGTTCTATACATTTCCTGCTACCATATTATAATTTAAACATTGATTTTGCCTTAAAAATTATTTTACTTTGAACTACTAGTCTTTTTTGTATATTAAAGTATAGGTATTGTATAGCTTTTAATTTTATGATTAAGTATTAGCATGTCAATTTTATTGGCAAAACATGCAGTTCGAAATAATTATGTAATATCAATTAACCGTGTTTTATGCTAATAAAGATTATGATTATGAAAAAATCTAATATTGCTAGTCAAAAGCAGCAAAGATAAGGCTCATTGGTTTTTTCCCATAATGAGTGAGGTGGCAGACACTTCTTTGATAGTGACGAAAATAAGAATTTACCCTGTTAATGTCTATTTACCTTATTCGTTTTAGGCCTCTGTTTCTGCTATAGCAGGGAGTATGGGTTAACCAATAGTTCCTATTGTTTAATCCGGCCATTCCCGTTTGTGTACTTATTATGTCAAGAAAATTCACAAACCGGCTCCGTCGCTAAAAGCACGCTAGTTTTTGGTCTAGCAATATATTTTTTTTATTGTTCAGAAACAGCAGATAGGCTGACGACCCACTCAATAGTAAGGAGTTACCGTCGCCCATGGATGCTTGCAACACCGCAAACACGCTGCTGTTCGCAGCGTGATGCGCTGATGGTCGCCATCCAGACGGGCTTGTGGCCCTACCACGTAGCTTGGGTTGTTTTGTCGCTTTTTACGACAGGCCAATCCCGGTCGCAGAGGTTTTTACTCCGCCCTTGCACGGACAAAACAGGCTTTGAGTTTTAATCAAAATTCAAAAGCTTACAGTAAAATTAAAAGATAAAGTTGGAATTCAAAGAATATATAGGTATACTAATAATAATTAGACGCAACATGGAGTATTTGTACAATAATTTTATTTCGGGCAATATATTCATCAGTACGAATATTCGTACTTTCTGATGCAACTAACTGGTATCGATTTTACTTACAGTCTGATTTTAACTAAAATTTTAACGAATAAATACTTGATTTTCAGCATAATATATGAATATATATATTATGCTGAAAATCAAGTATTTATTCGTTCATGAATCTGTATAATTAACACACACAAAAACTAAAGAGATATGTGTTTATGTGGCATAATAAGTGTTCATAATTTTTTTACTATTTATTATATACATTTATATATAATCTAAACTACTGACTACTGATTATATACATTTGTATATAATCAGTAGTTAGTAACGTTTTACGGCAACCAGATGTTTACGTGGGTAACAAATGTCTGGCCATGCCGCCTCCGCCGGGCCCCGGCAGGAGGGGTAGACCCAAAAAGTACTGGCTTGACGTCGTAAAGGGTGATATGCGTGCCAATAGGCTCATTACCAGGGATGCTGAAGACCGTGCGAAGTGGAGAAGAAAAAGTCGGAAAGTGGACCCCGGGCGCCGAAGCGAGAGTTTGGGCTGCAACCGGGATACAATGATGATGAATCAGTAGTTAGTAACTAACATCTTAACTTGAATTATACCAAATATGATACCGGTGTATGTATTTTTTCATTTACCGCTTAAATTATAGAGAAAAGAAGAAAAAAATAGAAGAATTATTAATGCAAAATTTGTTTTGCATTAATAATTCTTCTATTTTTTTCTTCTTTTCTCTATAATTAAATTAAATTAATAAAAGAAAGTATTTTCAATAACAGGTACATTAAAAACTGACGAAATCACAGGAAAATGTACGCAATTATTTCTTACTTCTTTTTCTGTATTTCTTTCAATCCTCTTTCACAATAATAATGGAATAAGGGTAATATGATGTGCCAAGAGTGTTAGGGACGTTCTTAATACGTCCACGTAACGCAATACAGCAAGGCCCCAGCGTTGCGTGCCTCTAAATCCACCGAAGCCAATAAATCACACGAAGGCAAACATTACGAGGGTTTTCTATGTATAGTGTTACGCATACTGCGCCGTTTGTGCTCCCAGCGACTGTTTGTACTCGGCTAGTCGTTACAAAAGCGGAGTGATTCACAAACATAAGAAAAGGAGGCGTTAAATTTGTTCAGCGTCTCTGACGCGTACTACGAATTGCACGAGTAATCATTGATAGTTGTACTTCTAAGATATTCTAAGGCAAACCTTTCAATATTGGATCGTAAACTACAGTAAAGTTTTAAAAAACACCAATATGAAATAAAATTCTTAGTTATCTATTAATATATTTTAGATAAGGCAAATCTTAATAGATTTGACTTTATAAATGGCACTGTTTTTGTAATGACTACAATTATGGGAGAGGTACACTATCGTTTCTATGAGTTTGTAAAAAATATTTTTAATGTTCTATTTTATATTTTTCATGTTCTTTATTCGGGATATAATCGATCACTATTGCTCACAAAATTATTCAAATTTACAAGATACATACATCAAGTTGGCGAATGGCGACCGCGTACCGGAAGACGCAGTGTTGGTAGGCCCCCCACAAGATGGACCGATGATCTGGTCAAGATCGCCGGGATAGGTTGGATGAGGGCAGCGCAGGACCGATCATCGTGGAGATCTTTGGGGGAGGCCTTTGTCCAGCAGTGGGCGTCTTCCGGCTGAAATGATGATACATCAAGTTAAATAAAAAAATATACATTATATAACACTGCTGGGCTCAGCGTCCCCCCGGAGTACACCTATATGCGCCATGACGGATTGGTGATATATACTGGCTTCGATACATATACTGGCTTCAGTTTCCTCGCGACGTTTTCCTCACCGTCACCGTGGCAATCATTTCATTTTGTGCACATTAGACGTGAGATCCTAGTAGCGCATGTCATAGTGGGAATCAAACCCACGAATTGAGTTGGTCTCCGAGTATAATATAGCATTTCAATAAATTGTATGTAATATATTTGTGCAAAATGTACACTTATCGGTTGGACTGCTAGGGATGGATTTTTTTGTGTGATCAAGTGGATTCGAGAATGTTTTTGATTTAGAATTAGACTCTCTATAATTTTTTTTTACTTTTTTGATTATATTTGGATATAATACGTGTGTACAGGACAATATCTGTTGAGTCCGCTAACGCAAATATTTTATTTATTTTATTAAATATCTTACAATGCCATTACTGACACTGCAATTTATTGATACAAACTTAAAAAGACAAACTTATATTGTAATGCGTATCTCGAGATTTTTTCCAAAGGACATATACATATATCCAAATCTGGCGAATCCTCGCAGATTGATTAAAATGCGCAGAGCTCTAGTTAAGTCGCTAAGTCGTTAAGTCGTAGAAAAAGTACGTTGGTTTTAAAGGCTGGTAACGCAAACAAGCCGTCTTAATCGTATATATTAGGTACATAAAAATTAATACACATTAAGACATTCTTTCAATAATCTGAATATGTAATTGATTAAATGAAGATCTCTCCTCACTTCTAATTTCTCATATCCAATCATATCCAAAATAAACAGAGAAGGACACCTTAACGGAAAGAAAGGATATAGGTACTCCATACAGTTTAAAGTACAGAAAACGGGTAAATTAGTTTTTTATTTTGTTTAACATTGATTTATATTTGTATATAAAGTGGTTCCAGGGGTATTCAATTAAATTATATATACCTTCGCAGAAACCTGCATACAAACATAGTTCATCATCTACTGACGGTGAAAGAAAATTTCCTTAGGTAACCGAGGTCTTCCGTATGTATCGCCAATACGACTTGGACAAAGGTGACAGGTATACTGTCAGATACACTAAAGGAAAGCCTCAGTACAGCAACGGGATGTTGTAAGCTCCTATTTTTTTTTAATAAAAATTGGATAATGAATGGAATACAAAGAATGTATGGTAGCTATAATTACATTGCCTAAAATATTGCATAATAGTTATATGCCATTTGGAATTGACCCAAGAGACGCGGACTTAGATTGTTTAGTTTGTAAAGTCGAGCTATCCGATGCAATATCGTGACAATGTTGACAAACGTTGTTTAACTGTGGGATGGCCTGATGACGTTGATCCTCGACGATGAATGAAAGACACGAATACAAACAGCAATAAGGGACGTTTTGTATTACTTATTACCCTCCTATACACCCCTACTATTGTAAAACTTTGTTTTATTTATTAAACTTTTGAGTATCAATCGGTCTTTGCTTTCGAGGTTTTGTACACTCGACAATCGCTCCTGTAAAAGCACTGAGCCACTATTTTATTCGCAAAATCTCTACAAAGCAGTGTCTTGACCGTCTTTGAGGATGAAATCTTCGACAGGCGAACTGCACGCACTTTGAGTTTCAGATTCAAACGTTCCAGATTCCAGGCTTTGATTCAAACGGGTAAAATAATTAGGAACCGATGATTAAAAAGTACATATATTTGCATTTCATCATCATGTATTGTAATACTACAATATATTGTATGTATGTATTGTAATATACAAGTATATTAAAAGTATGTAGTGTCAACATTACCATAACTACGATTAAGTGAAATGATAAAAGGAGTATAAAAAACCGGGAGTGTTCTTGATACTCTTTTCTTTTTATTCAGGTTGCATTTGTCTGTAGTGATACGCATTTTCTCCAATTTCAACCAAACTCAAAAATCTATTTGCTTTACATACAAATAAGCCAGTTTGTAGATGGATTATTAGTTGAGTTCAAGCTTAGTGAGTAACAGATGAGTGAGTTTTATATCCACGAATATAAGATTAGTTAAACGAAGAAATATATAATCCGAGAAAAGTAAAAAAGGTGACTCTTGTTTCTTTTTTTTTCTCCGTGTAGGGGCTGAGTACTGACCCCTGGGGTCAGTCGCGACCTGTCGTAAAAAGCGACAAAATAACACTAGATATTTAGTAAAGTTCCAAACTCATCTGGATGACAAACACCAGTGGTCACTAAATATGCCGCGTTAATAAAAGTGACCCAAGTTCCAGTTTATTACGCGGACCGCAGCGGGTTAGATGTACCCGTTGCAAACATCTATAAGTGACGGTAATTGGTTACTGTTAAGTAAGCCGTATGCCTATCTGCTATTCCACAGCAGTAAAAAAAGTTTATATTTGATATATTATAAATTGTTTGACATACTCAGAAATCCTAACTAATATTATAAATGTAAAAGTGAGTTTTTGTTTGTTACGCTTTCACGCCTAAACAGTTGAACCAATTTTGATGAATTTTGGTATAGAGATACATTGGACCTTGATGAAGGACATAGGCTACTTTTTTAAAATTCATATGAACGACGTTTGTCGGGTCAACTAGTAGATTATAATCAACTAGCTGGCCTAGCAAACGTATTTCTGCCATATTATACTAGTTAGGATATATTAAGACGTGAAGTGAAAACTTTGTACCCCTTTTTACAAAAATTGCATGGACGGAGGAGTATGGAATTTGGCACAGTTCAAGTTTACACGGAGGAGAAATGCAAAAAGCTATATATTTAGCCTGAAATCTATTATCCGTGCAGGGGCGGAGAAAGAACCTCTGCGGCCGGGGTAGGCCTGTCGTAAAAGGCGACTAAACAACCCACCTTAGCTACGTGGTAGGGCCTCAAGTCCGTCTGGATGGCGATCACCTTCGGTCTTAAGTATGCCGCCATATAACCTTGTGTTGTGTTCCGGCATTAGTGACCTAAGTTCCTGTAACTTTATGGGACAACAGCGTGTTTGCGATGCCACTGGTATTGCAAACATCCATAGGCGATGGTAACTGCTAAATTCTAAGCGGGCCGTCAGCCTGTCTGCTGTCCTACAGCAATAATAAAAAAAATCCATTAGATTAATAAAAATAATCATTACACACATGATTGGTCGAATGATACACAACATACGCACACATACATACCTTATTTACGCTTTTTTTTACTAAGAGTTTATGGTATATTAACATTTTTGTTTAAGGTGAAGATATAGCTTCGTTGAACATTTCCATCATCGCATTAGCGTTAAGTTCCAGTTATGCTTGTAAGAAATATAGAGCAATAAATTATTAAAATAAGATCTACTTCTATCGAGCAGCAGCGTATTCGCTATGCACCTAGCGTCGTAAACATGCACCAGCGACGGTAACTGCTTATAGTGGAGTGGGCCGTCAGCCTGTCCTCTGTTCCTCAGCAATAAATTAAATAATCATGTATTAACGATGATTATATTATATAAAGATTCATAAAGAGTATATTTTTGTTTAAATCTGAATGGAATTCTAACAAATGACACGTATAAAACAGCTCTTAACACTACTAGATGGTCTTTGGCGTGTATGTATTACCCGCCACACTTGTCCAAGACGAATCCACCTTGCACATACCAGTGTTCTCGTTGTACAGGTATCCTCAATATGTCTTCCTTCGGTACGTGACAGTATTTTTTATGGCCTGGTAGAGACAATTAAAGTTAATTTTAATATAATTTTTAAATTCAAAATATACATTAGGTAAAAATAATATTATACAAGTATTAATAATATATATTTAATAATTATAAAATTAAGTAATTATATTCTCTTCGGTCTTATTGAATAACGAAATTGAAATTAACAAGGAATTAAACTTTGGAATCTTTTTTATTTGAATAATTATTTACAATTTGTGAAATACATCTTGCTACGCTTATAAAGAAAATGATGTAAGTAATCTGAATTGATTTACAATCCAGGTTTTGCAATGTGAAACATTTTGAAGGTTTAGTTCAAACTGATGTAGAAAAATGGAAAATTATCTGAGTAGCTATGATGAATCCTTGGATTATATAGTCTTTGTCAAAAGTATTAAAGTTCAAACTTAAAAATTTAGGCTC
Organism: Malacosoma neustria; assembly: GCA_963693495.1. Classification (NCBI taxonomy): domain Eukaryota; kingdom Metazoa; phylum Arthropoda; class Insecta; order Lepidoptera; family Lasiocampidae; genus Malacosoma; species Malacosoma neustria. Next base: position 22,243,897 of record OY856371.1, on the reverse strand, counting down.
CTGGGTGACCACTGGTTATATATATACCCAGATTTGAGACGGGAATTGCAGGTTCTGCAGGCGTTCCACCATAATCACAAAATATAAGTTCATATTTTTACAAAATAAAAATTCACACAAAAGTTGTATTCAAAGTTTTACTTGGAACCCACAGACTTACGAATGGCTCTAACATAATTAGATAAAAGTGAATAAATGAAATATAAACTAAATTGTTTTTGAATATCTTGATTGAAGGTTAGGTTAGTCCCAACAAAAACATTGATGACTCAAGCAAAAAAAAAATCAATTTTTGTTTTCTTCGATACATAGTTGTAAGATATTTCTCAATCATAAAGTTATAATTAAAAAGTACATTTACTTAATAGATAAAGGTCAATAAATGTTATCGAATTATCATATTTTGCTATGTGTTTTGTGTAACTATTATAGAAACAGAAGCATCACTTGATAAACAAGGGCACACACATAAAACAAAAATACGGCTAGTGATAACAATTTTATAACTGTATTTTATGGGTAATTAAATAAGTAAAATATGTGTTTGTAATATAAGTTTATCGTGTTCTAGTTCTAAACACATAGCAGTGAACGGTTATAATAAGTTAATTACATAAATGTTACCAAATTATTAAGCATCTTGTTAATTTTGAAGAGATATACAGAATATTTTGAGGTGTTTTTTTTTTTGCTGAGGGACATCAAACATGCTCGCGGTCTACTTAATACTTACATATGGATGTTTTCAACTCTAGAGGCACCGCTAACACGATGGTGTCCCATGGGGAACAAGAACCTGGGTCACTAATGCAGGAACACAACACAGGTTATTATGGCGGCTTCCAGATAAGCTTCTACCGCGTAAATGGAGGGTTGTTTTGTTACCTTTTACGACAGGCCGACTCCGCCGCAGAGGTTAGTGTTCTTATTTCGCCTCTGCGCCTGAAGTGACTAATGTCAAATTGAAAGAAAGAAAGAAAAAAAGATTTATTTAGAACTACAATAACACAAAGTATACATAACATTAACACAAATAAATAAATGTACAATGTGAAATCATCATAAGATCAAGTACGTATTATTCATATGGATTGAAATAGTAATTTGGAGGATTAACCGGACCTCCTATGGGGTAGATTCTCTAAGCGAGAGATTTAATCAAACACGGGAATTTCACTGGCTCACTATTTTTAATGATGGTGTGTATCATGTTATTGGTGATAACTAGTTAATAATTACAAAACGTATCTTAATTATATAAAATAATTTTGTGACAAACTCTGAATAATATTCCTACATTTTTTGTATTGACATAACAATAACTTCTCGAAATGTCTAAAAAGTATATATGTATCTAGAAAGAATAATGTATAAGAAAGTATACAATTCTTAGTATACAAGTCAGGTGGCGAGTGAGGCGCCACAGTAATGTTAACAAGAGTACAGAGAAAACTTAAATAAATACAAAAACACTTAACACACGACACCTCACAGACAGAATTTGTCAGGCACATCCTCCAGATGGGCGCCATCATATAGCACTGGTATCATGAGATCCGCTTGGCGAACTTGATGGTCATACAAATACTTTTTTAGTTTAAGTCTAAATCCATGAATACTTTGCATATTTTTTATGGGGGGTAGAATATTGTTCCAGCATCTGGAGGCTGCATGCATTGCTGCTGCAAATTGATGGTCTATAAGACCGGTATTAGCCTTTAATGCTATTTTAAAATCTTTTATTTTCTCCGTGCAGGAGTGGAGAAAGAATACTGACCTCTACGGCCGGGCGTACGGGCGTAAGGGGTACGTGGTATGGCCCCAAGCACATCTGGACGGTGACCACCTTTGGTCTTAAATATGCCGCCATAATAATTTTGTCTTGTGTTCCGGAATTAGTGACCCAAGTTCCTATAACCTTATGGGACAGCAGCGTGTTCGCGATACCACTGGCGTTACAAACACCTATAGGCGAGGGTAACTGCTAAATTCTAAGCGGGCCGTCAGCCTGTCTGCTGTCCTACAGCAATAAAAAAAAGACAAATGCAGAGAACTTTCTATTCAGGGTGGAGTAAAAATACCGACCCTGTGTCCGGGGCTGACTTGTCATAACGCCAAAACAATCCTACCTAGGTTGTACGGATAGGTAGCCCGTTTGGATCGCAAACACCCCAAATCTAAATATACCGCCATAATAATTCTGTATTGTATTCCAGAATAAGTGACCCAGGTTCCAGGTCCCCTACACGGATGGCAGCGTGGTACTTTTGACGTCGCAAACATCCATAAGCGACGGCAACTGCTTATTATTAAATGGGCCGTCAGCCTGTCTGCTGTTGCACATGAAAAAACTCTCTTTTCTTGGAGCCTCTTCTTTCTTGTACGAAACAGTTCTCCAGAACGTTCATGTTGCGTACTCTCAGGATCTGGAATGAGCTTCCGGCTGAGGTTTTCTCAGCGCAGTACGATATGGGGTTCTTCAAAAAAGGCGTTATAAAATTTCTTCGAGACCGGCCACGCGTTGGTAGTGCCTCTGGTGCTGCAAACGTCCATAGGCGACGGTGACCACCTGCCAGGGTGGGACGTTTGCCTGTCTGCTGAACTCAAGCTATAAAAAAGCTATAAATGTTGGTGAAATTTTCTCACGGTATTATATTTAATCGTCAATACATCACAACTGACTTATAAAATGCATATTAAGCGAGAACCGGATTATCAGATATGAATTTTATAGTAGGAAGTGCACTTATGAATTGTATCACGACTCAAATATATGTCTTGGTTTACATGTATTTCTCTTTCGTTTCGCTTTTAATAGAGCGGTCGTGGTCACGTTCAGGCATCCACGTCGGTGGTAGAGGCGGACACAGCTCTCTGCACGGTCTCACGTCATCGCTCCCTGTTGGCAGACTGGCGCAGTCAGACACACGATTTCCCACTGCGGACTTCTATTGGTCAGTCCAGCGCATAGCTGACCTGCCGCGTGATCTGGTTCCTTCTACTTTTCCCTGCACTACCAGTCGCTCTATGGTGTCGATAACCCGCCTAGAGACATGCCCAAAGTGCTGTAGAATGCGCGATTGTACTACGGTCGACAGACGCTGCGTGATGCCGAGCTCCTGGAGTATGGACACTTTGGTGCGGAACTCCGTCCTCGATATCCCGAGCATCTTCCTCCAGCATCTACCTTCCGCTTTTCCGATTTCCATACTGTCCACGTCTCCACCGCGTAATTTTTCCTACCATATACCTAATAGCACACTTTTTCTTTTTTTATTGCTCTGAGACAGTGAACAAGCTGACGGCCTACTTAAAGTTAAGCAATAACCTTCACCTGTGAATGTTACCGGCAACAAGGGTACCCCCCCTAACACGCTACCATCTGTATAGGAGAAACTGTTCACTCATGCCTGAACACAACACAAGTTTATTATGGCGCAATATTTAGTAACCATCCAAACGGGCTTTTCAAGCATGTTAGAGTTGTTTCGTCGTGATTGTCTGTATTCTTCCTTGGCTCTGCATGGAGAGTTAAGTAAGATATATCTAACATAACGGGAACCCAATTAACAATAATACATTTCTCAAGCATTTTAAACACACCGAGCGAAAACAAAGCACACATCCTCCAGTGTATTGTGTGCAGAACCGACGTTAATGACTATCACGTTTTGAACTCTTTTTACCAAATAAAAGTTAAATATAGCAGTTCATTTTCGCGTTTCATCTTTAACGAAGTGCAGGAGCTTAAATCGTTAGTTGCTCATTATTGCCACGACAATGGGGGGCGGTCCGCAGTTAGGCATTAGAAAGGCCAGCTTTTGCTAATGACATCCCGCCGCAGCGCATGTACATCGACACGGCGCGTTCAGTGTAGGGCTGTAATACATAGGTCTAACATTTTGAAGATATAAGTAATTTCACTTATATAATTCACTTGACGACCTACGTGAAGCAATGACTGTCGCACATAGGTCCTGCCTGCAGGGTATATATTATTTTTACTTAGAATTTAAAAGTTACCGTCGCCTATGGGTATTGCAATGCCAGTGGCATCGTGAACACACTACTGTCCCGTACAGCATCTTGGGTCACTAATGCTGAAACACAACACAAAGTTATTATGGTGGCATGCTTAAGACCAAAGGTGGTCGCCATCCAGACGGGCTTGGGGCCCTACCACATAGCTAGGCTGGGTTATTTTGTCGCCTTTTACGACAGGCCGACCCCGAGCGCAGAGGTCAGTATTCTTTCTCCGCCCCTGCACGGATAATTATTAAATATAAAAAGTATACAAAAGGAAACATTTTCCGACTGTAACACAAATCGCTGTAGACATAATGTAGTATTAACAGCTATAACTCATAGCCTGTAGTCTATCAGATATCTAATTCATCGTACAAATAGCTTTGGATTGCTGATTTTAAAGCTAAAATAATGAAAAGTTCTTTGCAACGCCTTAATTTAGCGATGTTATTTTATGTTTTAAATTGTATTACTTTATATGTCATTTTATTTTCATATTTACTATCTTCTATTTCATTTAATAGTTTCAGTGTAATAGTAGTATATCGCAACTTCATTTAGATAAGGTTTAATAAGAATTGGCGCTGATTAAACTTGACTTCAATTATAGGATACTTATTTTTTGTCATGTTGTAATTATTTTTGTTTATAGGGTTTTTTAATCTGTTCGAAATAAAAGTTTATTTCTTTCTTTCTAATTTAGGGTAATTATACGTACATTATAGATCCTTCTTGATTTTTTAATACCTTAATTTGTTGTGTGCTATTAACCAGTTATAAAATATTAATTTATTTCATTTGGATCCCCGTGTTCATCTCTTTTACTTATCATTCCATACGACGCTATCATGTGTTTACTATGTAAAATATTTGCTTCAAAGAAATCTATCTCTAGCTGAATTAAAAACTGGTTCGGAATTTAACATACAGGTAAGGAGAAAAGTTCTCGGCCTACTACAGAAATTGCGTTCCAATCAACGAAAAATTTTCCTGCCTGGGTGCAGTTTTTCTTTAAAATGAATAAACTGAATGAATGAATGTCGTGCGGTCGTAAAATTCTTCATTTTGGATGGATTAACCCCTAAACAAATTCATCCGAAGTTGACAAAAATTTGCAGGGACTCTGCTCCTTTAATGTCAACCGTTAAAAGGTGGTCTGCCGAGTTTGAACGCGGTCGCACGTCCCTCGAAGATGACCCACGCGAAGGATGGCTGAAAACCGCAATCACACCAGAAACCAACGAAAAGTTGCACGATATCGTGTTAAATGATAGGCGTGTTAAGGTGAGTGAGATAGCTGAAGACGTGGGAATATCGGAAGAAAGAGTGCGAAACATCTTGCACATAGAATAATTAGGGATGCGAAAGCTCTGCGCAAGGTGGGTGCCGCATTTGCTGACTGCCGATCAAAAACAAACTCTTAAACGATATTTGCAGCAATGTTTGAATCGATTCAATAGGGATCCGACCAATTTTGTGCGGCGATTTGTTACCATAGATGAGACATAGATCCGCCACTACACGCCAGAAATGAAACAGCAGTCGAAGCAGTGAGTAGACGTCGGTGGTTCAGCGCCAAAGAAAGTGAAGTCGATCGCATCTGCGGGAAAGGTTATGGCATGGTTATGTTTTGGGATTTGAAAGGAATCCTGTTAATTTATTAACTTGAAAAAGGTATAAAAATTACAGGCAAATATTACTCAAGAAGATTATTCTTGATCAGCTGGATGCCAAAATTCGCTAGAAGAGGACTGGCTTGAAGAAAAAAAAACATTTTACCCCAGGACAACGCACCTGCTCATAAACGTAATTGGCAATGGGAAAACTGTGGGATTTGGGTATGATTTGCTTGGCCATCCTCCTTATTCTCCTGATTTGGCACCCTCAGACTTGAATGTGTTTCCAAATTTAAAGAAATTTATTTCTGGGAAGCGCTTCGCGTCCAATGTAAAATGCAAATTTTTCTTTCATTTTCAGGCCGAGACCTTTTCACCTAAACCTTAGTTGCTGCTGTAAACATTATCTCTTATATCATTGGATAACCAAGATGGCTAATTTTCTTGGAACACTACACGCAGCCTGTTTATAATACTCCTGCATGTAAAATTCGAGTATTACAGTTTTCTTTAAAAACGTTTGCATTTATTTTATATAAATAACTAGCTGACTAGCCTAAAGTATAAGTAGGCTACGAGTATGTATTTCATCAGGTATACTATAAATCTATCTCTATACCTAAATTCATTAAAATTAGTTCAGCGGCTTGGGCGTGAAAACGTAACAGACAGACAGACATAATTCCTTTCTCATTTATAATATTAGTTTGGATTATTGAGATATATATTGAAACAAATAAATGTATGTATATAGATTGTTCACTATTTTTTTATTGTTTTTTGTTGTACAATCCAATAAATAGAAAAAAAATATTGCTAAGGAATAACAGACAGGCTGACGTTCCACTTAATAAGCCAGGGGCACCGCTAACACAGCTGTCCGCATATGGGTACTGGAGCCTGAGTCACTAATAGCGGAACACAACATAAGGTTATTATGATACTTATAGACCAAGGGTCCATCCAAATAGGCTTGGGGCTATACAACCTAACTATGGTTGTTTTGTCGCCTTTTACGACAGGCCGGCTCAGGTGCACGGAGAAAATAAATAACTCTTTAATATATTGTAACACTCTTGATTATTTTAAGTCTGTGATTTGACAACCCTCATTCTATCTTAGATCTTCGTTCTCAAGCTATGAAATGTAAGTTTCAATTTTTATCTTTTAAAACGTTCCGAATTTCGTAAGTTGATTTTTAAATCGTTTATTTTTTATCAATAGATTTTTGATCATTGTTTTTAAACACGTAAGCTAAGAATCCACTTTATTGTGAATTATGTTAAGAATATATTAGATTATATGTCGTTGATTTAATCAGCATGGAAATACACTTGAATTTATGCGTTTTTTATCAATATGCGATAGACTGATACAAAAATTAACATAAAAATTCAACGCCTCATCAGTTAAATTATATTTAGCTTTATTTTTTTTATTGCTGTAGGACAGCAGACAGACTGACGGCCCGCTTAGAATTTAGCAGTTACCGTCGCCTATGGGTGTTTGCAACGCCAGGGGCATTGCGAACACGGTGCTGTCCTATAAGGGTACAGGAACTTGGGTCACTATTGCCGGAACACAACACAAATTTACTATGGCAGCATACTCAAGACCAAAGGTGGTCGCCATCCAGACGAGCTTGGGGCCACGAAGCTAGGGTGGGTTGTTTTGTCGCCTTTTACGACAGGCTGACTCCGCTCCTGTACGGATATAATACGGATAGCTTATTTAAGATCTCTTTACTTCTTTTCGTCTCTTTGTAAAACACGACTAACTCGGTTTTCCTGTGAACAAAAATTAAATTAACAGGTATAGGATATTCCAATAATATTTTCGCCGTGCAATTCATATATCTCGTACTTATATTACGGGACGTTTGAAAGTAGCGTCAGTGTTTGACAAACTAAAAGGTAACAGACGATAACACTAAAGCAAGCGACATATAATGCGAAATAGAAGAATATCATGTGAAAGAGAAAAACGCTAGAAACGAAATATTTTAAAGAAGGGAGGGTAAACTAAAGACAAGACGAATAGATTGCGTAAAATATATAGAGACAATGGTGTGAATAGTGAGTTATCATCAGCTAACAGAAGAGAGTATTAGGAGAGAACATGATGTGAGACATCTCTCCATAATGTGGGAAGTGACATTTAATTTTGCAGATTTAGAAAGAAATACATTTTTATTTAGGATACATACATCATATAAAATACATAAATGTTAATTTAGCATCAATTAAGTAGGTCCTAAATGGGTCCTAGCTCAGAATATGCTGGTTTTGTGTAAAAACCATTTTTATTTCTAAGCTAAAGGTACCCTAAGAATAGGAGGTCCAAAACATCGACACACCTTTTCGGATTGGTGTTGCTATGTCATTTTTTTTTTGCTTGTGGAAACAGGTATGCGCAAACATGGGTTTAATCTAATTGTAATAGAACCCAAGAAGAGTTGGTATCAATGGCCTTATAAAATGTGCAATACGTTTTTAGCATTTTACAACTTCCTAAATAAAGGATGATGACCCTTTCTATGTCTTTTCGGGAGCAAATAATAAAAAAAATCTGTAAGATTTATTCTAGGGACGTTTGAAATTTATTTATTTACTTCATTAAATAAGTGTCAATTTATTTTGCAATTTAATTTTCTTGTACGATATGTATACGTTTAATACGAGTCACAACTACAAATAATATATTCTCGGTCAGTGTATTTCTGTTTTATTAGAATAAAAAATATTACATCGCAATGGAAATCGTAACTCTTTTGGTCGGTCAGTCCGATTAAAATAAAAATCCGAAAATACAGTCTCCGTATTTTGCCTAACAGGAATTAAACCGGAGTAAAGTATACTATCAAATAAAAGCCATATTAATTTAGATCGATCAATAAACGTTTCTTACATTAAAACTATTTCAACTTTTCTAGTGTTACAGTATTATAGTTTTTTTAATCAGCTTCCTAAACGTAGAAATTTACAAACAGAATGAGCTTTGTAGTGAGTTTTTATTTTTACTTATTTAAAGAAAAACCTTTTTTATATTAAATATAGTATAGAGAAAACACAAAACTTTCAAGAAATCATCATTTCAGCCGGAAGACGCCCACTGCTGGACAAAGGCCTCCCCCAAAGATCTCCACGATGATCGGTCCTGCGCTGCCCTCATCCAACCTATTCCGGCGATCTTGACCAGATCATCGGTCCATCTTGTGGGGGGCCTACCAACATTGCGTCTTCCGATACGCGGTCGCCATTCGAGGACTTTTCTGCTCCAACGGCCATCAGTCCTTCGAGCTATGTGCCCAGCCCACTGCCACTTCAGTTTTGCAATCATCCGGGCTATGTCGGTTACTTTGGTTCTCCTGCGAATCTCCTCATTTCTGATTCGATCTCGCAGGGAAACTCCGAGCATAGCCCTCTCCATTGCCCTCTGAGCGACCATGAGCTTTCTCATAAGGCCCATAGTTAGCGACCACGTCTGCGTTCCGTATGTCATCACTACTACTACTCAAGAAATATGATGGTCTATTACACTTGAATCACAGCTAAGGTCCGAGTCCGATAGTTACCTATCGCATATATGTAATGTCGATCTTCTAACATAATACATTTACTAACATAATTAGAGTGTTTAGATTATGTAGGAAAAAAATTTAAAAACCAAAATTAGTGGAACTCGCTCTACTGCCTAGAAAAAATTATGCTGATATATTACACAGTATTATTTTCAGATTTGTAAATTAATTTTTTGTTCTAGCTAAAACGTATATGCTCAGTAATCAGTGTATGATAAACAAAAAAAGAGCGTAATAAAAATTTCCGTAAACGACTCGTAACGCCATCTATTGTCGGAAGCCAGCACCGTCCATTGTATGCGTTTTACAAGTTCCGCACCGGTGGGACGTGTTAAATGCAACGACCGACAAAACCCAACTCGTGTCAATATTTACTCAAAAACCCATAATTTCGACCGCCACGCACACAATAGATTTATAAGATAAACACAGAGTAAAATGTCTGTAAATAGGATTGACAACATTTTAATATATGGTTTTGTGTTTACTTTGGGTTGGTCCAACTCTGTTATGCCTACATGCGTTAATGCTGAACCGTGAAATCATTGTTTTTTGTAGACGCTGCGAAGATTAAATATGAATAAAAGGACAAAGCTCTGTGAACATATTGTACTTTTTTTAGCAACGTTGACTTACTAAGCCGGTGGGATTTTGCATTGCTTTCCATACTTCGCGAAGTACTTTAAACCGTGGGAATTTAAATCAAGTTTTTATAATACCCAAATTCAATCCCGCGAATCATATTGAAAAATACGTATTTTAATGTTTATGAATTGTATTTTTTAACTATACGTGTTATATTGGTCATATTATAAAAACAATTTAAATATAATAAAAATAATAATAATCTATAAATTGTGATCAAACAGTTTAAATTGAGTGTATGCTTTAAATGCCATTCTCTTACTATAACTTATTGCTTATTTTTTAAATTAAATATACCGTAATACTTCAAATACTCGTAATTCATAGATCAGAAAATTTAATTACAATTTAAGCATAATAATTTGAGTAAATACCTATACAATGTAGTTTTCCATAATTTACATGAACTGTTGTGCTACCTATGTAACTTTTATGTTTAATATTATCTCATGTATAAATAAATAATGAAAAGGGAAAAAAGGAAATTGGTAGTAAAATAATAATAAAAGGAGATTCTACCGGAATTCCAATTAACTAACCTAATAATGCTACCGCGGCTATGACATGATAATTTTACATATCCCATTTTGCAGTCATATGGAATCTGTCATTCATTCTAAGATGGGATGACATCGAGAGGCTTAAATACGGCTGGTTATTGTGAAGGGTTGCACCTGAACAAACTGCTTTTCTGCCGTCAAAGGAGGATTTTAACAGTTTGTGTTTACAGATTAAACTATTGACAAACATAACCAGGTAATCTTCTGCACGTGATTTACTCAAAATGGATGTTATCAAAGTTTTTGTCATATCAATGGTCCATTTTGGACTATACTCATGTTGATTAATACATTTTTTATAACGATAAGAATGAATTTTGATTGCCTGCATTATTTTTCGTAAACATATTAACGCTAAGACCATATAAAGGACACAATTTTGATCTTGCTATATTGTAATAGATTTTCTGTATTTAAAACGATGTTTATTAAACTAACATATTTTTAATTCATAACATGTTATTAACTAATTTTTCAATATTAATATTTCCATTTACCGATATTATTCTTGAACTTTGAAATAAATAAATATAAATTTTTTATATAACATAAAATACATTGTAAATTATATAGAACTTTTATCGAACCTCGGAACAACAGACTTCTAGAAAATATAATCCGTGCAGGGGTGGAGAAAGAATACTGACCTCTGCAGCCGGGGTCGGCATATCGTAAATGGCAACAAAACAACCCACCCTAGCTACGTGGTAGGGCCCAAGTCCGTCTGGATGGCGACCACCTTTACGGTACAGCAAAGTGTTCGCGATGCCACTGGCATTGTAAACACCCATAGGCGACGGTAATTGCTAAATTCTAAGCGGGACGTCAGCCTGTCTGTTGTCCCGTAGAAAAAACACATTTTTTTTAAATTAACTAAATAAGTTCACTAATAAAACTTTTTGCATAAAATAAATATATATGTGTACAGGTAAATATTACTAAGATATGAAAATCGGAATGGATGTTTAAGATATTGGATTGATTTACACGGAGTAAATGGCGAATCCTCTTTCTGTTGGTGATCAATGTCCATAGTCTATGCTCGAATCTACCGGATGTGGATGACACGTCACAAAATCGTGATGCGCATAATAATTATATTTTACAATACCTGATTTCATTTCTAATGTCTTGCACATTTTGCTACTAACTTGTGTTTATTATTATATAATTAGCCTACATGCTTTTGCGTGCGTTTTTTCTTTCACAACTTCTGTTTTTATTTAGAAGTTAAAGTAATTGCTTAATCTGCTTAAAAACCTACTTTACGTTCTATCTCTAGATACTAGATAGCAGTTTTAAGAACATTATATATTATATTGAGTTCTTTTTAAACTTAAAGTATATTCGATGGACTGCCCTGGGTGGATAAGCTTTTACCATCACCTATATTTGCAATAACAGACTTAACAGGGTTAATTACGCGCTGGTAGACGGATAAAATTGAATTCATATTTAAAATGAGGATAAGTGACAATCGTTGAGAAAAACTTTAAATTAAGAAGAACGCTTATTTTATCTAGCGTATTACAAAGGCTTATAAGCTTATTTATGCAGGTAACAAAATATTTTTATCTTTTTAATATATTTTATTTCCTCCACCTATGTGGCCTAGCGGCTAAAGCACGTCGGAACGACTGTCGAGATCACGGGTTAGATTCCCGTACCGCGACTGATTGTTTATATACTTATGTAATTATTTAAAGAAAACTATATAGTTGTCTAGTATCCATCGCACGTGTGCTTTGCTACTTACTTTGGGACAAGTTGGCCATGTTTGTACCAGTATATTTATCATTGATATAATATTAAATTTATGTGTTTATTTTAGGTACATGATAGAGATTAGACACCAAATCAGAAGTCACGGATTCGTTTCCACCATGGCAGGCACCTTTTAGGCAATTTTTGTCGCCAAAAGTGCCTAAAATATCATAATTGACACGTACTAACTGTGAAGGAAACCATCACAAGGAAACCTATATGCTTAGATCATCATTATTTGTAAATTATCAATTTGTCTTGGACTATAGCGGGTATACTGTTCGTTCCGTTTAGGAGAGCCGAGCCCAGTTTAGGGAACTTATAATGCAATTAATTTCATAACGTAAATTGAGTTGCTACTATTTTTCTCATAAACCTATCAAGTGTTGCAACTTAATAAATACTAGTAGTCGCCCAACTTTATTAAAGTTATTTTGTCAAAGGCTAATGCAACGTTTCATCATAACTACTTTTAATTTGCCATTTTTCTACATCAGTTTGAAACAGCATCACTTTAACACTTAATAGTGTTTTGCATCACCAACCCTACATTGTAAATCCGTTTCGTAACCATGAATTCACGTTTTGTAAACACTCATCATCATCTTTGCGTTGAATCCCGGTTGCAGCCCAAACTCTAGCTTCGGCGCCCGGGGTCCGCTTTCCGACTTTTTCTTCTCCACTTCGCACGGTCTTCAGCATCCCTGGCAATGAATCCATTGGCACATTTTGTAAACACTATTCTCACAAATAGGCAAGAGTAAATCAATTCAGATTACTTAAACACAATTTCCTTTATACTTGAGCAAGATGTATTTCACAAAATATAAAATTATACAAATAAAAACAATTCCAAAGTTTCATCCCTTGTTATTGTTAATTATGACATTCAATAAAAACAAAGAGAATATAATCACTTGGGCCTACTTTATTTGACAATTAATGTTAATTTATTAAATATATATTAATAATAATTCACAATTTTTTTTATAATGCTGTAAGAAAAAAAAGAGACAGGCTGACGACCCGCTTAGAATTTAGCAGTTACCGTCGCCTATGGGTGATTCCAACGCCAATGGCATCGCGAACACGCTGCTGTCGCATAAGGGTACAGGAACTTGGGTCACTAATGTCGGAACACAACAAAAGGTTATTATGGCGGCATACTAAAGACTAAAGGTGGTCGCCATCCAGACGGGCTTGGGGCCCTACCACGCAGAGGTTAGTATTCTTTCACCGCCTCTGCACGAATAGATAAAAATAATAATAGAAATATTATTTATATTTCATTATTATACATTTATTAATTTTTTAAGTATTTACTAATGTATATTATGAATATTAATATTATATTGTTATAAAATAAACCTTAATGGTCTCGTTACCAGGTCGTAAATTCTTATAAAAAAAACAATGGCGTAAGTAAGGTAAATTATATTTATGTTGTGTATATTGTGTATCATTCGAGCAGTAGTGTGCATAATGTTTATTTTAATTAGTTTAATAGATTTGATGATATAAACATGCCAAAATCATACTCATCACGCAATTTTCGTAAAAAGGGGCACGAAGCTTTCGCTTCACGTATATTATATAGATTATAATAATCAACACGTTAAAGACACTGATTAAAGACGTCTCAGACAGACAAAAGACCTGGTAACAATTCTTGTTTGTATGTTACGCGTACGACATGCGACAATGCTCTGTAAAAGACAAAGGGATGATATTTAACTTAAAATCAATGCCAACCGTTGTATGCACACCGCGTCTACTCTACCCTATCGGGGGAACTTTATGCCTCTCACTTATATTTATTCTCAGACTAATATTACATACAGCCCGGTGGGGTGGCACCTTTGCAACCGAGGGTATTCAAACTTCATATGTTAATACAAACACTCGTGTAGGCTCCGCTTGTGAACATAACATTGTTCAATGTACTAAATCGCGTTATTATGTACAAGAGGGTTAAGGAACCGGAATTATTTTAAGGGTGCCTCAAGTGTTAACAATTGCTCGATATTAAACGTAATAACTTCGTAACTCATTCATAATTTGAAGGTCAAGGAACTCTAAGATTATTTGAATAATAATATTTTCAATAAACGGGTTTGATAAAAGTTTAAATCATTATTTAAACATATAAAACTGTATTTAATGTCGATGTCGAAAGTACTAAATAGAATAATTCATTTGCATAATTTACCTCACTGAGTTCATCAGTTCTTAATAATTGGTTTAGTTATGAGGTATTTTATGTAAATTCTTCAGCTTATAATATATATATATATATATATATTTTTTTTTTAACGACCTCCGGCCGCCGTAAAAAGCGGCCGCGGGCGGCCCCTCGAGGGAGAATCCGCCGCCCGCACTTTTGCCGCGAGGGTGAGGGCTGCGTGCTGTTCCGCGGCCCCCCTCAACTCCTAGAGTTGTTAGGAGAGCGCCGGGGGGACGAAACCCTGACCCCCTGGCGCCAACACTTTAGAAGGGGCCCGCCTCAAGACAAAGGGCGGGCCGGCGCCGGCCCGGGCCACGAGATCGGCAGGCCATATATCCGTGGGCCCGGGCGTAGGCGATAGGAGAACAGCGGGGTTTTTTAGTGGGTAGTCGGATGGCCAAACATCTTTCCCGGAGTCCCACATATCCCTCGGTCCCCCGGGCCGGGGGAACCCGTCAAGAGAGGTTTTTCCCCTAGACCAAAAAAAAAAAAAGCTTATAATATTTTTAAACATCTTTTCAGACTCAGTCTTTAGACTGGCTGCATTTGCTATTCTTAATGACAGATTTAGAATTCAAAGAAACTTAAAGAGAGACGATGTAATAAAAATAAATTCGATACAATGGGTTTATTGTATAAGAAATTAATTTAATTTTAGTACAAAAAAAGAAAGAAAAGTTTAATTTGGGATATCGTGATTCATCTTAAATATCTTCTCGCGAATTTTGGCATCCAGCTGATCAAGAAGATTACAATAATATTTACCTGTAATTGTTTCACCCTTTTCAAGACAATTAACAGGATCCCTTTCGCATCCCAAAACACATTTGCCATGACCTTTCCGGCAGATGCGATCGACTTCTCTTTCTTTGGCGCTGAACCACCGGCTTCTAACCACTGCTTCGACTGCTGTTTCATTTTTGGCGTATAGTAGTGGACCTATGTCTCATCCATGGTAACAAATCGCCGTACAAAATCAGTCGGATCCCCATTGAATCGATCCAAACATTGCTGCGAATCTCGTTCGCGTATTGGCTTTTGATCGGCAGTCAGCAAATGCGGCACCCACCTTGAGCAGAGCTTTCCCTTCCCTAATTCTTTGAGCAAGATGTTTCGCACTCTTTCTTCGGATATTCCCACGGCCTCAGCTATCTCACTCACCTTAAGACGCCCATCATCCAACACGATATGGAGCACCTTTTCGATGGTTTACAGTGTGATTGCAGTTTTTGTCCGTCCTTCGCGTGGGTCATTTTCGACGAACGTGCGACCACGTTTAAATTCAGCTGCCCACTTTTTAAAGGTTACATTGAAGGAGCAGAGACCCCGTTAATTTATGCCAATTTTGGATGAATTTCCTTAGGGGTTAATCCATCCAAAACGAAGAATTATATGACCGCACGATATCAAATTTATCCATTTTAACGAAAAACATGCACCCGGGCAGGAATAATAAATTTACGCTGATTGGAACGCAATTTCTGAATTAGGCCGAGAACTTTTCACCTTACCCTTGTAATATATTAGAGCAGGAAAAAACATCAAACGAAGACAAGTGTTGTTATTTGTATGAATAATTTGTGTGTAAAATATATACTTTAAATAAATAGTAAATACATACATATTTCTCTGCATTTAACGAATACTGTATAACGCTGAAAAATTAAAATGCTTAGTCCGTTATGTGTCGTTATTTAGAGCTTATAATTTATATATATTGAGTTTGTAGTACATTCAGTATTATAGTTCGTTATAAGTCTTCTACTTCCTGTCCTTATCCCATAT
This sequence comes from Malacosoma neustria, assembly GCA_963693495.1. Lineage (NCBI taxonomy): Eukaryota > Metazoa > Arthropoda > Insecta > Lepidoptera > Lasiocampidae > Malacosoma > Malacosoma neustria. Next base: position 22,227,697 of record OY856371.1, on the reverse strand, counting down.
CATATGGGATCGGCACAAAATGTTCTCTCCTTCCATTCTCTTCTGTTAGCAGTCATCACAACATTCCACCCTTTTTTGCCATAACATCTTTTACGCAATCCATCCATCTTTTTTTGATCTACCTCTACTCTTGTATCCATCTACTCTCATTTCTATCATTTTCCTTGTTATATGGCATTCTTCTCTGCGCATTACATGGCCAAACCACGCTAGTCTATTACTTTTAAGTTTTCCAATAACTGGCGCTACTTTCACACTTCCTCTAATATATTCATTTCTAATTTTATCCATTTTCGTAACTCCACACATCCATCTCAGCATTCTCATCTCCGCAGCATGTAACATCCTTTCATCTGTCATAAGCATATAACAAATATATCGTCTTTGAGAATGTTCTCAAAACGGAAGCGAACTTCACATGCTACATCGAATACAAAAATCTTTTATGTTAAATGTAAATATGGAGTGGTACAAAGTTTGAACGATGCCGAATTGGTAGTGCGACGAAGAGCAAGGCTCACGGTTAAGTGACACGTGTTGGGGGTGGGTGCGCCAAGACGATGGGCGGACAATTCTTGCAACCTCCTACCAACTTCAGGCCGTCTACCTTCTGTGTTGCCTGACTTGCCGTTATATTTTTATACTAGTCCGATATGAAGTGGTTACTGAAAAGTAGGATTAAATTTATCGAGTTCATAATATGATCGTGAGCGTAAAAATACCATTTTTAATTCAAACTTCCGCTTCTGCGTCCGGAGTCCAACCAACTCTTCTTCCCCACTTCGTACGGTACCAGCATCCTTAAGTTTTTTAATTACCTTTTACGACTTGGTCAGAACTTCTTATATATTATATTAATCCGATGGAGGTGGCAGGGCTGGACATTTGGTCCTCAAATAAGTTGAAAATATTACACTTTTTACTATAATATTTGAACTGTAACTACGGTCAGCTAGATCGGCACATATACAAATTGTTATAAAGATAACCGTTCTTCTTAATTATAAAGGCGCATACAATTTGTTTTAGTTTTAAAATCTTAAGGAGCAAGCAGTTAAGTGGGAAAAGGAGCCTGTAGTGGCAGAGGATAAACAAACACCTCCAGCCACCGTAAGCCCAAGCGACAAGGACTATAGACATGGCCGCAAACCGGAGATGCAGAAAACTTTCACCTCTATGAGAAACCGGAAGCAGTGCAGGCAAGTCACTCAACGTAGCGCAGCACTTGGTACACTGGAGAAGCCGGCTTAAGTCACTGCAGCCGGCCCAGTCTACCTGGGCCGGGGGCGCACGTGAAATCATATCTCTCCGCTCGGGTGTAGGGCAGTAGAGGTATGCAGAGGCGATGTTAGTGAGTATACCAAGTATATACGACATACATTTGACAATGGGATAACTGGAGGGGGGAGGGGGGGGAGGACTTCTACTTCAAAATAAAAGGTACAGTTGTATTCGCTTTTGTTAATATTTTCTGAGAAATCTACTCATGAATTAATAGATTGAGGTCATGAGTATTTGATACGTTGTTTGATATTTTCTTCAAGGTTTGAAAGACTAGAAGGCAGTCGCTACTGTAAATTTAAATTTTTACTCGTATAACAGCCCATACATCCCATCAGGCGTCCTTCTGGAGGGAACAACCAGCTCCTACTCGCCACGCTTACCTAATTATGTGAATTGGATTACACTCACCGTTGATCTAGGTTTGCAAGTTTTCTTCACCGTCGATACGTGATGATTATGCAATGATAAGCACATTAGGCATGAGAAACAGCATAAGAGGCGTTGTTGGCGTTGCAAAGACCCATAGGCGACGGTAACTGCTAAATTGTAAGCGGGCCGTCAGCCTGTTTGCTGCCCTACGGCAATAAAAAATGCCTTCACAGGATTCATGAATGCATGCATCCCATGCTCCAAAATGAAAGATTGGAAGAAGAAGATTATAAATATTTTTACTTTATTCCTTTATACTCGTATGTATAGGCATTCCACATAATGTCGAATCAATTATTTGGAAATTTCACCTGTGATTATACACATGGAGTTTGTTATTGTAAAAACGTGAATTATAAAGAACCATGTGATTACAAATCAAGTAAAATAATTGCTTCATAGCAAGTTTTATTATTATTTTTTTTTATTGCGTAGGACAGCAGACAGGCTGACAGCCTACTTAGAATTTAGCAGTTACCGTCGCCGTTTGCAACGCCAGTAGCATCGCGAACACGCTGCTGTCCCATAAGGGTACAGGAATTTGGGTCACCAATGCCGGAACACAACACAAGGTTATTATGGCGGCATAATTAAGACCAAAGGTGGTTGCCATCCAGACGGGCTTGAGGCCCTACCACGTAGCTAGGGTGGGTTGTTTTGTCGCCTTTTACGACAGGCCGACCCCGGCCACAGAGGTTAGTATTCTTTCTCAATTGCTGCAATTTAGAGATATAACTGTAATACACATGTTTATACTAGCAACACTTTCAGAAGCATCCATTTAAATGTGTATGCACATTATACATGAGGTGATGTGTCGACCGATCATCTTTATATTGCCGCCTCTCCTAGAGGGATCCTATAAACATGCTTAAGTCACAAGCTTGATTTGTTAGAGAAATCATCTTCCTAATTTATGTAAAAGTAAATTTATTATTAACTAGTTGACTCGGCAAACGTTCTATCATAAGAGTTAAAAAAAGTAGCCTATGTCCTTCTCCAAGGTCCAATCTATGACAATACCGAAATTCATCAAATTTGGTTCAGCGGTTTAGGCGTGAAAGCGTAACTAACAACCAAATAAACTCACTTTCGCATTTATAATATTGGTCTGGTATTACTGGTCCTGCTGAGTGAAAACTCCTTCGCGGATGACTGTCTTGCAGAAGGAGTTGGTTTTTTCTTTTTTTTAATTGCTGTAGGACAGCAGACAGGCTGATGGCCCGCTTAGAATTTAGCAGTTACCGTCGCCTATCTATGGGTGTTTGTTATGCCAGTGGCATTGTGAACACGCTGCTGTCCCATAATGGTACAAGAACTTGGATCACTAATGCCGGAACACAACACAAAGTTATTATGGCGGTATACTTAAGACCAAACGTGATCGCCATCCAGACGGACTTGCGGCCCTACCACGTAGCTAGGGTGGGTTGTTTTGTCGCCTTTTACGACGAGGTCTGTATTCTTTTTCCGTCCATGCACGGTATAATCCGATGGTATAACGACAAGGCATTGACAGTCCAAAGCTCATGTAGGACCTACCCAGTAAGTGAGGAATGCTGTATATTTAAATGAACATTTTGATACTTGAATAATTTGCATTGCTCATACATTAATCAAGCAAACAAAATCAATGTGTCTAAATTGTAACATAGTAATAATTTAAAAAAAAAAACTTAAATGCCGGTTCTAGATATGGTAAACGCGGAGCCTCTGGCCGTTACAGCGCCTAGTGCCGTGCCGATATCTAAGCCCTCCCAGCGTTTAGTATTACCTATTCGCGGCTCATTGAATCCAAATTGGGCTCGGCTTTGTTAAATCCCTCTCTCCCTTTTTCATTTTTACGAGTGTTGCTTTCCCGCCAGCCACTAATGAACTTCGTTTACTCTCCCTTTCATTAATAACGTGCCGCAAATTGCCACTTTCGGTAATATCTTTTAGGATAACTGATTGAAATTACAAATTTAAATAAAATATTAACGCCGTAATGCTGGATTTGTTGTTGCATTTTATTAAAAAATCTAGATTAAAGGGTACTACGTTTCTTTATTGCTGTACGACATCAGACAGGCTGGCGGCCAACTTGTGTTTGCAATACCAGTGGCATCACGAACACGTTGCTGTCCCATAAGGGTACGGGAACTTGGGTCACTAATGCCGGAACACAAAGGTGACAGGACACAAAGGAAACAGACGGGCTTGGAGCCCCACCACGTAGCTAGGTGGGTTGTTTTTTCGCATTTTAAGACAGGCCGACCCCGGCCGCTGAGGTCAGTATTCTTTCTCCGCCGCTGCACGGATAAATACAAGTTAAATGTCAAATATAAATTTCTTTCCGGTTAAGGGATTAGATAATATTCAATTCTTAAAAACCTATTAGACAAATAAATAAACACATATGCATATGTATGTTGATAATCCAGACAACGTCATCTTGTCCAAAGATCGCTTTCGTTACAAATAAGTAATGTACGATTTGTATAATTTTATATTGTAAATAGATATTCATGTACACATGTACAACATAGACATGTTATACATTAATACCCAGATCCGGGACTATAATTGAATCCTGCAGACGTTCCGATTCACCACTGATGACGTCTATCCTAACCAATACGAGTATTACATCTGCGAAAGTAAGTTTGTTTGTTCGATACGCTTTCACACCTGAACTAATATATCAGTATAGTCATAGATTGGACGTTGAAGAAGGACATAGGCTATTTTTTTTTAAATTCATATGGCAGAATAATGTTTGCCGGGTCAACTAGTAGAAGATATTTAATCATTTCTTGTTGCATAAAAAGTCCTTAACTAGGAAATCGGTGTCTTCTTTTATTGTCACAGTAAGCCTGTACGAATCATTCTAATTAGTGTTTTTACATGGTTTGGCTACAATGGATCTAGGTGACGATGCTATATTCCGTCCCTTTTCCTCTTACCTGATGTCCGCTCCCCGCAATTTGAGAAGGACTCAAAACAAGTCTCACCAATTAATAAATTATTAGAACATCTATAATCGTCTAATGAGAATTCTTTTCTTTGCACTAAATTAAACAAGATAATAAAATAGATGGATGTTTTATAGCCTTGTCAGTTATAAAGTATCCACTGGCAGCTGAAAATTTTGATAACACGCCTTAAAAAAATAATTTAAATAAATATCTTCAAAACTATGTTGACAAAGCGTGTATGAATCCGTAAACCAATTACTTAAATAGCATATTCAAAGGTTTATGAGATTAAATGTCTCATATCCGTCAAATTCAATTCTTTGATTGAAAGGACATCTTTGTTAAATTACAAAAGGATTCACCCATTGTAGGAATGAACGATGCGGATTTTGTCGTATAATATAAATATATAGATCAATGCATAAATTTTGAGCATTATTGTCATTTTCGACAAAAATCCGGTTAATATACGCATTACTATCCATAAAAACACACACCTGCAAACTTCAACGAATTCGGTTTCAGAAAAATGACAACGTAAATATAAAATTTATTTTGCCTCTGGTTAACGTAATTTTGCATAGATAACTATTAAAAGTTAATGGTGAGGCTTCCGTAATAACTAGAAGTTATTTCTATAAAATGCAACATCGATATCGGGCGATTTAAGCGGAACCTAAGCTCAACCCAATATTTGACACAACTTTCTGATATTTGTGGGTAAAAATTCCTCAAGTTTTTTGGACTCACTGTAACACGAGATGGAGACAGTGTGTAAAATTTTATCATTACAGGTAATCTAAACACATCATACAGGAGACAACAAACCACCCTACAGAATATCCTAAGGCTGGCCCAGAATAGGACATACTGGATGAAAATTTTAAAAGACTGAACACCTAACGTGAGGTTAAAATAAAAGTGAGAAGCTCAAACACTGCTTCAGCGATAGAAGAAAGAACCGGCTAGATACGCCTTGTTTAACTACCAATTCGTTATTACGAATCGTTAGTTCGGTTCGGTAGAATATGAAGAGAAGAAACGGTGAAATAGACTTCATGGTTAGTTTAATTATGTTACAAGTGTTTGTCAGCCATGTAGGACAAGATTCGTCGCAAAATTCGTCCCCTTCTCCCGAAGGTGGCGAATTAGATATAGTTCGGTATACAATTGACGCCGCCGCTGAGCATCACATCTCGACAAGACGGCCGCTTTAGGGCTAGAATTATGAGACACAAATAACCTACGTTATTAACACAGCACAAGATTATTATGGGGGCATACCTGGTCTATACCAGGGTTGGTTGCCACCAAGACGGGCTTAGGATCCTACCAATTAGCTAGAATGGTTAACATGCTGAACTGGGCCCCAGTGGTCAATATTATTACACTGCCATGCAGAGAGAAAACATTCATGTAGTCAAAGTCTTTTTAAATTTAAGAATTCTTAAAAGAGATGTTGTATTTATGTTACACGACAGCAAGTCTGAAAAAGTTTACTTCGTATTCTTATGTGTTTGTGGTTCATAGGCTAAATAGTCTAACATACACTCTTGACAAAGTCACATCCTCATTGGCTGTACACCGCCATTTTGAAATGACATTATTTCTTTGTGGTCTTAACATACCTATAGTAATTCTTTTTGCTCCTATAAACAAAATCCAAAGAAATATTAATCTAAAAACCTAAAAAAAAATACTTAAGACCGTCGAATTAATTCAAAGACACTCTTAGTAGCTCTTATTTGGTTAAATATTGGTTCTATTTGTAGTATAACGTTATATGCAATATTTTCATAATTAAAACAATTTTAAAAGTGTTGAATTTGCAAATGAATTGATAACCAACCTTTTTTTATAAGTAGAGTTCAGTAGGTAGGCGATCGAGCCACCGGATCACCGTCCCCAATGGTCTTTTGCTTGAAGAAATTTAATAACTCCTTTTTTGAAAATTCCCATATCCCATACTGCCATGGGAAAACCTCAATCGGAATCTCATTCCAAAGTCTACGCAATATGGATCCAATACAATTCTTCGGTAATTGTATCGAAAGATTAGTAAAAGTATTTAGCAATGACTTTACGTTGTGAAAACTAAAGTAAAAATATATACCGCCACTTGTACAATGTACTATTTTAAAATATATTATGTAATCTGTAAATTTTTGTACAATAAAGAATAAATAAATAAATAAATAAAAATACATTACATTTGACAAAAAGTGTGACGAATGTCGTACATGTCACTGACACGTTTCCCTTACAGGGGCTGCATTTAATATTTTGTAGTCTGTTTCTAATTGCTCTGATAACGATTTCACACTCATTTTAAAGCAACATCGATCCAAATTTTAATATTGTTAAAGGGTGTAGATGCTGGGGCAACCAACCCTCGCAAGTTTCCTATTATTGCAATTTCTCTGCAAATGTTGCATTGATAAGTACAGTAATAGATATTAGTAATAAGGTACTCTATATTGTACGCCTAAAATACAAACACAATTGTTATTATATTTTTTATATAAAATTATATTAAATACAGGGTTATTGGTAATTCGATGTATTCCCGTTAGGAGGTGATTATTTGTATACGATGCCTGTCGCGGACCGGAATTGCACTGTACAGGAATGACAAGGATAGCTCGAGAGCAATGGACTGTATGAGAGATGCGCTATAATTTAAAAATGCAAAATTAAAAATATATTAAAAAGAGTATCAATTTAAATCTAATATTTCTTCTGATTTATAAAAACGATTAAACACTGGTTATTTATGAATAATAAAACAAAAATTATCTGTCCAAATTAATAAAAATGCGAGACGAAGAACGATATTATTTCAATATTTTTTTGAGATTCATTTCCACTAAAATGCTTTGAAAACAAAAAATACGTTATGAAACTTGGCTTGCAGATTATTTTAAATACATAACCGTTTTCTTAGCTCTCCAACAATGCATAACAACTAGGAACTTATTTCAAAGAAACTGAAAAAAAGATCTCAAAGAAAGTTCGTATTCGCACTAAAATAAATTTCCATAAAATTAATTAAAAACAATAATGTAAAAAAAAACAAAAAAAAACACCAATTTAAAATAAAATTTAGAACCAGTAACAGTTTAATAGTAATAACAATTACTTCATTATTCATCAAATAATTAAGACATTTTGTAATTTAGCCTAATTAAAGTTCTTGCCCGAAGTGACTTCCCCTATTGCGTACGCAAAGTCGCATTCTTTTTCTGAGTTGTGACTTAACTACCGAAGTACTCAAATTATTCCGCTTCGCATTTGCTGCGTTTACAATTCTTGTTTTGAGTTCTTCCGTCGATGATACAGGCGAGACGTCGTAAACTAGGTTTCACGTAATTTCACGTAACCCCAGACATAGAAATCAACCGGCGATAATCCCGGACTCCTGAACAGACTGTGAAATGAGAACATCCGCAAGAGAACTAAGGTGACTGATATAATTCGCAAAATATGTAAGCTGAAGTAGTAGTGTGCCGTGCACATTTGTCGCAGGAAACTGTGTTCGCGCTGCCACTGGCGTTGCAAACACCCATAGGTGACAGTAACCGCTAAATTCTAAGCGGGCCGTCAGGCTGTCTGCTATCTACTATGACTATAAAAAATGATCCGATAAGGACTATGGAACAAAATTATTAAATGTGTGTGTTGTCATCAGGTTTTGACATGAGCAAAATTTCGATCGTTCATAGTGGGTAAAAATTGAATCCAAAAATTCCGTTACATAAACTGCATCAAAGTTCAGGATTACTTTGAAATGATTTTTTTTTAATAAGTATGCAAAATTTTTAGATTAAATTATATAAATATGGAGAGACTGGCTCTAGATCTCAAAAAAAAGGAAAATTTAAAAATAGAACTGCAGTAAAACAAATGAATATAGCCGGGAAAAGAAAATTTACTCGTAGTATCAGATTTGTGTGTTATTTATAGCAAGGTTTTAAATTGATTCTCATTGATTTTTTATTCTTTTGTCAATTGAATTATTGTTACCAGCAGAATTGTTGGATTCGTTTTTTAACTCATCGAGAGTTTTTGAACCATAATATAGATACTTCGTCCGAACAAGCGGCTCAAATTGTAGCATTGGTGCGGGAGGGCTTGGATCAACGAACGATTGGTAGAAATTTCAATTTAAACCAGTTTAAGACTTCTAGAATATACATAAGGTTTGTGAAGACAGGTTCTTACAGAAGGAGACGTGGTACAGGCAGGACTCGAGTAACCACTGGTCGTGATAACCGATTTATTGTTACAACTTCCCTGCGAAATCGTTTCCTCACGTCAGTTAACATCAAAACAGAGCATAATGAAGTGCGTGGAGTAAACGTGAGTGCACGAACAATAAGAAGAAGGTTAAAGGAAGCGGATATCACCCCTTTTAGACCAGCAAATGGTCCAAAGTTGTAGCTCACAGACAAACTCGCTTAAGATTTGCGCGTGATCACCTGAATTGGACAGAAGAGCAATGGGCCTTCGTATTGTTCACGGACGAGTGTAGGACATGTTTATATGGTGCAAATGGTCGCAGAAGAGTCTATCGTCGACGTGGGGAGCGATATGCTCAAAGTTGCATTGAAGAGCGTGTTCCTTTTGGAGGCGGTTCGTGTATGGTCTGGGGTGGCATATCGATGAACGGGCGAACAGAACTTGTGTTCATAGACATGGTCCGTCAAAACGGTAATAGAGGAGGTTTGACTGAACATCGCTACATAACAGAGATCTTAGAAGATCACGTGGTGCCTTACATGGGATTCATAGGCGAAAATTTTACTTTAATGCAGGATAATGCCCGGCCGCACGCTGCTGCACAAGTTCGACAATATTGCGAAGAGGTTGGGATACGTACAATGAATTGGCCAGCACGCAGCCTGGATCTTAATCCCATTGAGCATGTTTGGGACAATTTATAAAGAGCTGTATATGCGAGAAACCCTTTGCTCGCGACAGTGTCAGCACTAAGAACAGCACTTTCAGAAGAATGGGACAATATTCCGCAAGATCTTTAATAACCCAAATAAAATCTATGCGGAACCGATTAGAATCCGTAATAAGGGCACGTGGAGGTAATTAATACAACTTATCAAAACATAAATAAACCCTTGCATAAAGTTTGTGTCTATTGTTAAAACCAATTTTTAATTAAACCAATTTTCCTTAAATTTCTGTTTTTTGTTCAAAAAAGTCTTAAGGTCCTTTCCAGTACACAAACTTAAACTTAAGGATATGACCCTACGCTGTTTTAAAGTTCACGAACCAATCTAGAGGTTTCAATTTAAATCTGTATAGAAAGTTTGCATACTTGGTTAAAATATTTATTTCAAAATCGTCTATTACTTTGATGCAGTTTATGAGTCCGTCAGTGTACAGTTCACCGCGAGGTCCCGAGATAGATATAGAATACCAGTATAGTATTCTATATCTATGGTCTGACCATGCTGCCTCCGCCGGGCCTCGGCAGGAGGGGTAGACCCAAAAAGTGCTGGCTTGACGTCGTAAGGGGTGATATGCGTGCCAATGGGCTCACTACCAGGGATGCTGAAGACCGTGCGAAGTGGAGTAGAAAAAGTCGGAAAGCGGACCCCGGGCACCGAAACGCAAGTTTGGGTTGCAACCAGGATGAACGCTGAGATAATGATGATGACTGTTATTCTATATCTATGGGCCAGACATTTGTATCCTACGTAAGCATCCGGTTGACATTTTTCTAAAAAGTAACTGCGAAAATGTCAATGTAAAGCTATCACTTGTCAAATTTAAAAATAAGGCCGCTTTTTTGCACTAGTATATCCTACAATTGTTTATGATTTTGTCGTGAGAAACTCGAAATTATAGATATATCGGTTTTTGACAGAATCAAAAGAGTCAACAATGAAAAATGTTAGGGATTTATCGGTATCTGTTCCGATCGCCATCGTTATTTGGTACGATTGACGTAAATATCGGTTTATGTTTAGATCCGGGTATTTCGCGGACGGAATTAGAGCAGATTTATCAGTTTTTGACAAGGTAACATTAACCATAGAGCAAGATATGTACAAGAACAACCAATTGGCATTATAGAAATTAGGCATTAAGAGGAAAATAGCGTATCGAGATAATCGGCATGTGCAAGACGGTAACTGCTGCTGGCCTACAAAAAAAAAGTGTAACCAGCTAATCCACCTTCCACAAGTGTGGTGGGTAAAGACTCCACCCCTGTTGTAGTGGAACGTTATTGGCTATTTGACCCAGCAAACGTTGTTCTGTTAAAAAAGTAGCCGTTGTCCTTCTCCAAGGTCCAATCTATGACTATACCGAAATTCACCAAAATTGGTTCAGCAGTTTAGGCGTGAAAGCATAACAAACAAGCAAACACAGTTTCTCATTTATAATATTACTTAGGATAGTTAGGATTACGTTTATCAATATTTGTTTAATAAATTAAATTGTATTCACTAATCTCTCACTGTTGAAGCGATTCAATCAATATATTAGACTACGTATAGAAATATACATGAATAATACGTTTGATGGGATAGCACAGTTGGCCGGCCAATACAAAATTAGGTTGCAACAAAGTAGACAAGCCATTTGGGGGATACACAAACATTTGCACAGTCAATCAACATCTCAACGCTGGCGAGCTAATGGAAAATGATAATGCAGTGATCGCAAGCGCACCCGACACACTCCGTTTGTGTACATTTGCCTTTAATGTCGTATGATTTAACATGCACTGAGGCTTTATCAAATTTAAGCACGCGTTTGTTCGTTAGGGATGGGGCGATAGATGTTTGCAGACCGCGTATGCATCCACCGTTACCAGATAGAGCCGTCAATACGTCGGGAGCTCGACAACCCTGAGTGATTGCTTTACAAACATACCCAGATTATTTTTATACCCTAAAATTGCCGTGTCATTCGATTTTGCGATCCACATCTAATGAAAAATACTGAATTCTGTATATTTTTAGTCATACTTATTTAACAAGGAAAATAATCGCTTTCTCGATGCATAAAGCTCTATTTTTGTATTAATAGAAAGAAAGAAGTACGAAAATAAATTTATTTGATAGAACAAAATAACAAAAAAATTCACATAACAAAACTATCCTGAATCCACCAAATTAGGTCGACTACTCGTTATGGTGCTGTGTCAAAATGCTCTGACCCAGCGCTGGTTTTCAGAGCCGACCTATTTGAGCCTTGAGGCGAAATATTGACCCAACTAAGTAGTAATAACAGTATTACAGTTACATAAATATACAATACATATTAATACAAATACACATTTTATATTCAAACAAAACATGCATACATATTACACAGGCAATCATACACACAAACAATACGTACACATACGGGCATTTAATGTCAGGTATTATATAGATTAAAGAATTAAAACATGCGGGGCAGTCTTTGGAGACTGCCGATAGAAGTGAAAACTAAATAACTTGTGAATTGTATCGTCTAGCTATTCGATTATTATTTCTGTTTATAAAGAAGTGTTTATGATCAAGGATTAAAGTTTAATTTGGTCTTTAACACTTCTTTACAAACCAAAAATAGTTCACCCAAAAAGTCTCAACGCGCTTAAAGAAGTTTTCACTTCAAAAAACTCAACTGTATTTCATTGTAATAAAGTCGCAATTCGAATAGATACGTAATGCAATGCAATCATTTAAAAGATATATTATAAAATAACCTTAAGTTATTATTAAAAAGGTTTGTATTATTAATGCAAAACTCCGTCTTACGAATTCTTACGATCAGGACGCGTAACCTGACGCGAGTATAATATTTTTTACCCATCACAAAAAAAAGTGCACAATAGCGCTAAAAAAGTTTTCACTTAAAAAAACGCTAATCACGAAATTATAATTATCTAGATATTTATAGTAGAAAAGAGGCAGGTAAAAGGGGCTTACTATCGCTTCAGAAGTTTTGTGAATGTGCGTCCAAGGTCATATCAGAGAAATTACGTTTATACATACACATTTATATATACTAGTATTGACATACAAGCATACACAATATACATATACTATATTATATTTCTATATACTATATCAATATTTTTATAATTACATTACAGTAATTTTTTAAATGAATTCATTCAGTCAGCTCATATTTTATGATTAAATATTCAAATATTTACTGTAATTTTTTGTAGCTTACTTCAACCCACATTTTCTTGTATACAAAAGCTTATTTTCGTATGTAAATTTATTTTACAATCTCTCGCGGGTGTAACGGAGGCACACTATATTAGAGAATTGGATATTTCCCGACGCAAACAAAGTTGCGACATTGCACACCCTTGCACGAATTACATTACAGCAATATACCTAGATCGATACGACCTAGCTCTTTTTACTCCGCTCCTACACGGAGAAAAAATAATAATATAGTTATATTTGTGTTAATGAAATTAAATATGTATATTATTTAAAATTTCATGAATGTGAGCTGTAATTTTTTAAAGGCTTTGCAACACCAAGAAGGATTCATACATAAAGATAGATTATTTCAAAATATAAGGTACAAACAAAAGCAAAACAGCTAACAGTTATTTTAGTTCCCACGTTATTTTTCAAACTATTTTCCAAACAGAATCGCGAGAGTTCGTAACTCGTAGTAGCTCGTAGTTTATTTTGGTGAGACAATTACTTGCACTGAGAAGGGCACAGGGTGGTTTCACGTCCTTGCCACTCCTAGCGCAGGAGTTTGAATTGAACGGGACATTAAAGATGGACAAACAAGGAACAACGCGCTTTGATACATGGATACGGCACGAGGACGTCCACATATATTACGAGATCGATGCAACTTTAGTTTAATATAAAATTGCTGGGGGTGTTATTAAAGCGGAGTAGAAACTAAATGTCATTTTAAAAGTAGTTAATCCACGTTTTACAAACAGTTTATGCTGTATAAGCGTATATGTCTAATTTTCAATCCCTATATTTTAATGTGTATTGATTTTCATGTACCTAATAACTATCTTATATCTTTAAACGAACAATTCTTGTATATATATATATATATATATATATATATATATATATATATATATATATATATATATATATATATATATATATATATATATATATATATATATATATATATATATATATATATATATATAATTGGAATCTCCGAATCGGCTCCAACAATTTTCATGAGATTTAGTATACGGGGGATTTCGGGGGCGATAAATCGATCTAGCTAGGAATAATTTCTAGAAAATGTCATTTTATTCGCTTTTTTTTTATTGGAAGAAAAATAACAAAAAGGTGACTCTTCCTGACATCTATCGGCGAATAATAATACTATTTTTTTAAATTGCTTTAACGACACAACAACACTAAAGCTATTCCAGCAGATGGCGTTGTTAAGTAACACGAAGTCAATGAGTGTTTGCTTTGAGGTTAGACTAAGAAATTCAATTGTTAATTTCCAAAAAACACAATTTATAAAAAAAAATACCGTGCAAAGCTCGGTCATCCAGCTGGTATAGGTTAATACGGCGTCGGTTGTTTCTTTTGATAGTCAGTAAATCCAACGTTCTTTTCCAAGCGCCCCTATCTAGGGCTCTGCGCGTTTTAAACAGAATCTGCAATAATTGGCCAGATTTGGATATATTTACATGTTCTTTGAGGAAATTCATGAGATATGCATTACAATATATACATACGTACGTAAGTTTGTATTAATAATTTCAATGTCGATTTAGTAAATGACGGTAAGGGCATTGTAGAAGATTTAATTAAATAAATGAATAAACACATTCGGGATGACCTATTACTAAATCACAACGTTTTTTCGTCAATTTGTGTGGCTGAATATACAGTAATAACAGTCCGTAACGTGTAATACGCCAGGAACTGACTTAAACTGTAATGTTAAAACTTGGGCCACCTGCTAGAGGGAGCTGACCCACCATTGTCCAAGGAGGTGATCTGAACGTGCAAGTTTCCTGATAACATTTTCCTTGACGTGTTACTTTAGTAGACATTATACAATAACAACTGATTAAAGGATACCATCGAAGGAATACCAGTGACCTCTAATGTCCGAATGCATATTTGCAACATATGAAAGCAAGCACTATGACCAAGAACGCTTAAAGAACTGGATTAAGTTTGGTTTTAAAAGTGAGCGATTTCTCCTGAAATCTCCCTGGTATAGGAAGAGAGTACTCCTTGTCTTATTTCTAGCCAAGACATCTAATGATTAAAGATGCCTAAATAATTAATGCCAATAATGCAAGCGTTTATAAAATAATTCTGACTTTATATACATTATTTCATATAAAAGTACTGTAAAGTTTTAAAGACATCTACACGCCGGTAAGTACGCCGAATATTTTGGATAAGTGTGTCGTATAATATACGTCTCTCGAAGGACCGGATGTCAGCAATAGGCACATCTTAAGATGATGATAAAGAGCGTAGTTGCAATCTTTTGTTTTCATGCAGGTCGTATTACTCAGCAAAGAATTATCAATTCGTTGGAACATGAACCTGCACTTCGCCAGTAGGGCCGTGAGAAAGTAGATAAGAAAACTTAATAGCAACTTATATTCATAGAATTGTGAATTAACTATAATGATCCATACATATCGGTTAGGTGTTGCCGGACGGAAACCAGAATAGGGTTGCCTCATAAATGAAATGGAAAAACCTTTTCTCCCATAACCTAAACGAGAGTACATACATATAAAAGTGTAGACTATATCATAAAAAGTACTATAAGTAACTCAATGAAGTAGAAAGAGACAGGCGTCCTAACTGAGAAATGAATATTGTGTAGTATTAATACGCGTCAACTGGTTTAAACCTTCTGCTAAGTAAAGAAATAATGCTATTTGATTTTCTGCCCGGTGTTGAGGTTCAACTACTGTTTCACATTTTATTGAGACTGCTCGAGAGAAGAAAGTGTGTAGAACAAGGTCATGGAAATACCCAAATCCTGGCTATGAGATATATATACCTCAAGCAGAAAATATTCCAGAGATAAAATATGTAAGCGCAAAGTGGTGTAATAGTTTATTCTACAGGCAACAAAGACAAATTTTAAAGAATAAAATATATAAAGAAACAAATCAATACAGTAATGTAATAATATATTAATGTTTACCATTATTTGAATGATTTCTTTTTGCTAACTTGATGCATCTAAGTCCGGCACCAACTTGGCGTTTATCCATTTCCTGGAGCCTCCTTTTTCCTTTATCGTTCTCAAGAACGTTCTAGTTGCTTACTTTCTGGATTTAGAAATTCTGGCTGAAGCTTTCCCAATGCAGTACGATGTGAGGTCCCATGTCCCTGGTTTTGCATACTTCTATAGGCACCGGAGACCACTTGCTACCGGGTAAGCTGTTTGCCTGCCTGCGGAATAAAAGCTATACAAAAGTCTTTATGTGACAAAATTGTAATAACAGCCCCTAAAGTCCCAATGCAAGGCCAGGCCTCTCGTCAGAGAGAACCGGACAGTTTTTCCGCTGCATACACCGGTGATCTCAGTAATCAGATTTCGTTGCAATGTTTTCCTTTATACCTATGTGAAAATTATGTATTAAGATGCATATTAGGCGAGAAAATATGTTTAACCGATACATACCATCGTGGGATTCGAATCGTGATCGGAAGCAGCTTAGTATAGGAGGGTACAATACATCTCAGAAACTTTTTCTTTTTTCACTCATAAAGTACAATGATGTAGCTAAATTTGGTTTTTACATCGACTATCGTGTGATTCCAAAGCATAAACCAAATACAAGCGGTCATTATTTTCTTTCCTCCCTGGGGGGCTGCTACCCCTCTTTCTGCTGACAGGTTGACGGCCCACTTACGTGGTAGTAAGTAATTACCGTCATCTGGACGGATGTTTGCAACGCCAGGGGAATCGCAAACACGCTGCAGGACGGCATATGGGTACTGGAGCCTGGATTACTTATGCCTGAACACAACTGATATTATAGCGGTATAAAAAGTCATTGTTAATGTAAAAAAATGAAAATTTATGACAGGGGATGTGATAGCCCTAACTTTGTTTCTAGGTATATTGTGCTCAGATGCTGATAACAGTTTTTGCAAGCAGTTCCACCTCGATACGATGTTCTCACGAATATAAAATGTCTCCTATCATCACATTTGTCTACATCTAGTAATTTGGACATTTTGTAGCTTTATGCAAAGTTAAGAGATATTAAAATATAGAATGTTCATGAAATTTTCGTTGAATAATCGATTACAATAAAATATTTTTAATAATCTTTCAAAACATAGAACAGCTACACATGCACAATGCCCTTTACACGAGGCATATAGCCAGTAACGTGAATTTTTATATAAATTATTATATTTATAGATACGAGATTCAAATAAAATAATATATTCTTAGATGATTCGAATATCATACTGTATGCAGGGTCTATAGCCATTCGAAGTGTGAATAGTAAGATTAATTATAATATTGATTTTTTGAAACTGGCACCGCGGTTACGCTGCTGTCCCATAGAAGTTACATGGTTCCCATATAGTTATTATGGCGGCATACTTATAGACCAAGGGCATCACTTATAGACATCCAGACGGGCTTGGGGCCCTACCACGTAGCTAGGGTTGTTTTGTCGCCTTTTGCGACAAGCCGATCCTGGCCGAAGGGGTTAGTATCTTAACTTCTTAATCTTAATTCGCCACTGCACACAGAAAAATATATATTAATATATATTATACAACGGGTAATATATAAACATCTTAAAACCATTAAGTGCTTTTTACACATACAAAACACGGCATCAATAGTTGAAGACATATATATAAAAATATTTATTATAGTACAATAAACAGCAGGGAAGATAATTGTATCTCCTTATGGCGTTGCATTAGTAGGTGGAATGAACAAGATTAGAAGGTTTCGTAGGTGAATGTTGCTAGCCGAGAGTCCGCGCAAGACGAGCCGAGCCCCGCTCCGCCATCCGTCAGGCTGTCGTGCGAACGCCACTACACGGCTCTGCACTTAACTTCGCACCCGTACATGTGTCTATGGCGTTGAGGGGCTAACTTGCTACTTGTTAATAGTTATGAAGGGGCCACACTGAGTGGTCAATGGTCATTGCACGACAGACACCCAATTATGAGTTCATCATGACAGATAGCGATCATTTTACACTGACGTTTTGGTCGCATTAATCTTGTCATATTAAACTCGTGTTTGCTTACTTGCTTTATTAGTCAATTTAGACATAAATTTTACTTTGAATAATGAAAACGAACCAGTGAATAAACGTAGGTAGTAGGCAGACCCGTGTCTAATGCCAAATTAAAAATTAGTTTTAGTATTGGAATTAATAATCTATATCATTCTAATAACTACTAATTTGCCACCAAGTATATATACTTTAGTGCCTCATTTACGTACGTCAGTGGCTCAGAACGGAAATCACTGACTTACTTAAATTTCATTGAAAATAAAACTGTAGAACAAAACATAACCTTACAGGTTACCGCCAAGAAGCATCTGCCTTTTTGTAAAAAGCTTTGCGTTCTCTTTTTATTTCGAAAGATGAGACCAAAGTTGCTTTTTCCATTTGTTTTGCGTGCCAAGATACTTTTCGTTTAATAAAAATTCGTCAAATATTTTATAGCCTCTATTTTGGTAAATAATATTGAATATTAATAAACACCGTTGTTTATTATATTATCTAAAAACAGAAGTATTTATTTGGGTGCATTTCTCACTATATCAAACCACTCCGTTGAATCAGTTACTCAATTTGGAGTGGTGATATTTCGTAATCAGTAGAATAATAATAAACTCCTTTGGAAAAAAAATTAATTCCAAATTAGAAACTTTTGTTTAAAATAAAAATCCCTTTTTCAGTTTGTGACTTTTTACTTACTTTTCGTGGGTTTGCAGTTAAAGGGTTATCAGGTGACTAAAACTAACTACTCCTAACTACTACTAACTATTTTTAGTACAATAATTTATGTGTGTCGCACAATCCCGCCTTATTGTTGCTTTAAATAGATATCTTTGTGTCTATTATTCTTCTTCTCTTTCGTTGCGCTCTTGTCAGAGCGGTCGTGGTCATCATTTTTCAGTCACACGCCTGACAATCCGTCTCCATTCCTCCCGGACAGCTGCTTTTCGGGAGCACACGTGTACTGGGACGTCCACTGCAGCCTTTACTAGGTCCGTCCATCTCATAGGCGATCTGCCGCGAGGTCTTGTTCCTTCTATAATGGCATGGTGTCTATTATACTGGCAGTAAAAACAATAAGAGTAAGTAAAATTATAGCGCTGCTTAAAGGGGCGTCTCCAAGTTACTCGTCCTACTCGATTGAGCTTCACTAGAAATCGCCTATCTTGGACACTAGGTAACTGGATCTCTCCGATGAGGCTCGAATTTGTCTGCATGGTGAGGACCGACGTCGGCGAGTGTTATGAAGAAATCACCCCTTATGGTATGGCATAATGGACCTGTGTTTTGGGCGGGCGTAACTTTCATCTATAGTACCGAGATAGTATTAATTGCAAATGGCTCACTAAATGCGCAAAGGTACATAACAGGAATCCTTTGTCAACACATGGATGGTAATGCTCGGGCCCACCGTTCTAGCCACGTAGATGCTTATATGCAAGAGATCGGTGTTCGTTGTTTGGATTGGCCAGTGCAGAGCCCTTAACCTGATTGAGTACGTCTGGGACCTCCTAAAAAGGCGAGTACGATGTGCACAACCACCACAACAAAACATCGGGGAGCTTAAACGTGTCATCTCGGGTGAGTAGGAGCACATTCCACAGGACGCCATCTAGCCTTTTTTTTGTCCCGGGGAAAAACCTCTCTTGACGGGTTCCCCCGGCCCGGGGGGACCGAGGGATATGTGGGACTCTGGGAAAGATGTTAGACCATCCGACTACCCACTAAAAACCCCGCTGTTCTCCTATCGCGTACGCCCGGGCCCACGGATATATGGCCTGCCGATCTCGTGGCCCGGGCCGGCGCTGGCCCGCCCTTTGTCTTAAGGCAGGCCCCTTCTAATTTGTTGGCGCCAGGGGTCAGGATTTCGTCCGCCGGCGCTTTTCTGAATCAACAGTTGAGGGGGGCCGCAGAACAGCACGCGGCCCGCTTCCTTGCGGCAATAGTGCGGGCGGCGGATCCTCCCCCTAGGGGCTCCCCCGACCATGGACAGAACCAGGGCCGGGAGCGACAGGTCTGCGCCGATTTGGGCGACGAGGGCGTGGCGCTCCTCGCGCCACGCAGAGCACACGGCGATAGTGTGATCCACGCCATCTAGCCTGGTGAAAAGCATGCCAAGACGATTACATGCCGTAATCGCTACAAGGGGAAGTGATACTCGTTATTAATTGTTATTTTTTAATGTCTTTTATTTCAATACCATAAAAATACTCGTAGTCTTAATTTCATTATTTATACCCATAAAAATATACATTTTAATACGTCTCTCTGTTTACATTGACTAAAACACCGATTGCAGGATTTAAGTGTTAAAAACTATATTCTCATTAATAATAAGGCATTTCTAGTCATCTAAGCTAATGACATACTAAAAACATTAATAATATCACCCATAGAAAAGCCAGTGACTGAAATTGCCCGTTTTTTTGTAAAGAAGTGTAGTTATAATATGGTATCGTGTAAATATCAGAATCCTCGTAATTAACCAGCCTATACCCCTTGGACACAAGCAGCGAGATTTTACAATAATTTACAGACAGCAGAAGTAAGGTGCCCTTCCGTATAAGAGATAGGGGATCAAACGGTATTCGTTGCTGTGAAATTCAAATTTAGCGATATCTTTTCTACAATTTTTCCTATAGCCTTGTTAAGAAAAGCATGTAAAAACCACTCCCGCAAAAAGGCTCCTTGGATGAACCCGATCGGGGTTAAATCAAACTTACACGGTCATGATGTAGTGGTTCAAACATATACAATGAGCATGTTGCCCGGATTACTTCAGATTTTTAGGATGAATATAGCCACGCTACTTCCCAACTCTTTAGGCCAATGGTAATCAATATGTTTTCATAGGGACCGTTCGTCATGGCGTTGCGAGCTTCAAAAATAACTAAGAAATTAGGTAATGAATTCTTACGTTTTTGCGATCGTTACAAATTTAATGAAGCAACTAATGACAAATATTATGTCAAGTTACCGTATTTGTAATAGGCCTGCGCACCGCGGCGTGACAATATTGTTGGACCTATTTACTCAGTGTGCTCTAATTTTTACCTATAGGGGCAGGATTCAAAATTGTTTAAAATAAATTATCACCAGATGGGGCTAACCACAAGTCCTGCAGGTCGTATGCGGCCTACGGCCGAAGATTCAGTATACCTGCGATAGGCTAAGGGGAGTTTGTCTGATTAAAGTGTTTAGTAGTTATCCAACACGCGTCCTTGAAAAGAGAGCGTCATGATAAAGGTCACTATCCCTTCTCTAAAAAAACAAATTTTAAATTTCTTATATAACTTTATTAAAATATTTTAATTTCATACAATATTTAAAAAACCAATTATGTGGTAACAATCCCATGCAATAGATTACACAACAATACGTGAAAATCCCGGAAAGCATGCATTAAATATATTTCAATATGCCGCGTTCTGATTTACCAAATAAAATTTTATATTTACTGTAAACAAAAAATATTGTTACATTAGATCTATGATATAGTAATTTAACAATAGATTATATTTATTCGTTAACAATTTTTGCTCCCGTTTGTTTACTAGGCATAACGAATATTACATAAATTATTTCTTATGTCTCTATATTGGTTTCAAGCCGGGCTTTAAAAATACCTCAACACCATTATACCAATCACCATCAGACGCAACTATATTGAATTTATTAAATATATTTTTACGTATCAATTATGTAAATATTTACTAAATATTTAACAAAATTCGTATATAATTGTATCTAGTTTTTTTATTGCTGCGGGACAGCAATTTGACAGTCTACTTAATAGGACGCAGTTACCGTCGCCTATAGATGTTTGCGACGCTAGGGGCACCGCGAACACGCTGCTGTCTCATATGGATACTAGTTACTACACTAAGTCGAAAGCAAACGCAAGAAACGTGAAAATGTGGCATCGTACAGCATATAATACAGATTATACAGATAATCGTACAACAAATTATAGGTTTTTAAAAATTTCATATAAAAAATAACATTATTATTTTCATTATTAACATATATTTTCATAACTAAGCATATCCAAGATACTTACGTATTATATAACCCAATTTACTATCTAATTATTTAATACTAATTGACCCTGCAAACGTTCTGCCATATGAATTATAAAAAAGTAGCATAATATGTCCTTCTCCAAGGGACAATCTGATTATACCGAAATTCATAAAAATTTGTTGTGGTTTAGGCGTGAAAGCGTAAAAAACAAACAAACAAACTCACTTTCGCATTTATAATATTATTAAGGATTTAGACTCAAACGTAAGTAACTGCCAGCCTCTAAAAATTTAATAAAATCATTAGAATTAGATAATCTGATTTGTAAATCAATATTTTACGTAAATTGATTAAATAATTTTAATATATAATATAATAATAAGATACACTATATTTTAGAAACATTACAAAAAAATAACGTTTTCAAAAGAAAACCATTGTAAATAATTAGAAACCCTAAAAAACCTTCAATATATAACATAGAATTTAACCTTTAACGTTATAATTCATTTATCAGTTAAATAAGTACATTTAAAATAAATAAAGTTTTTATTATCAAATAAACGATTAAAATTCAAACAATGTAAACTACAAATAATAAAATATCGGGAACCAAAAAATATATAATGATATTGTGTACAGGAATGTATATTAAATCCTGTGTATCGCAATAAAGCATAATAACGTGTAATAATTAATAAAGCCAAGTGTCTTTTTAATTAACAAACATTATGCTAATGTGTTATTTAACAGAGATTAGCTCTGATCCCATCCCAGAGACCTCTCCACCGCTTGTTTCCATTGCTTGTATCTCATGTCTCTCTCGTCGTCGCTTATTTGAGGTATATAAGTATCGCCACTGACCACAGGTATTGTGAGACCTTGTTTGGAGTTCTCCACGCCCCAATAAGCAACTAGAGCAGCGCCTAAAGCTGTGCTTTCTGTAAATCCAGCTTTTACAACATTGATCCCGATTAAATCTGCTTGCATTTGCATCACAAGGCGGTTCGAGGTCATCCCCCCGTCGACCTGCGACAAAATCATTTAAAATACAACACTGTGTAAACTACTAATCGAAGCAAAAAAATTGTTAAACATTTTATTAAAATATTCAGTTTTTGAAATTTGTTGATTCCTTTTTATTACTAAGGTACAGCAGCAGGCTGACGGCCCACTTGATAGTCAGCGGTTACCGTCGCCAGGGGCACCAAAGGTGGTCGCCATCAGACCAGACGGGCTTGGGACCCTACCACGTAGCCGTAGGCTGGGTTGTTCTGTGCCTTTTACGACAGGCCGACCCCGGCCGCAGAGGTCAGTATTATTACTCCGTCCCTGCACCGATAAAATGATAATGTGATGCCCAAAAGTGCATGAAGACCTATACGTACAAGTAAAAATTAAATGCTAAACGCGCCATACTTAAACGTAGCTCGTTAAAGCGCGATATTTGTTTTAGAAGATATCGACTACGTGATGAAAACCTAAGCTTTTTTTCTCTGAAACAGCAGACAGGTTGACGGTCTACTTAATAGAAAAAAGTTACCATCGTCAATGGATGTTTCGACGCCAGGAGCACCGCCAACACGGTGCCATCTCCAACAGAAACCTGGCTCAATTAAGCTGGAACAGAACACAAGTTACTATGGCGGTCTATTTAGATACAAGAGGTGGTTGCTATTCAGATGGGCTTGAGGCCCTACCACCTAGCTTGTTTGGTTGACAGGCCGTCCCTAACTGCAGGGCCGCCCCTAATTACAAGTGTCCGTATTGTCATCATCATCATCTCAGCGTAGTATCCCGGTTGAAACCCAAACTTCCGTTTCGGTACCCGGGGTCTGCTTTCCGACTTTTTCTACTCCACTTCGCACGGTCCTCAGCATCCCTGGTAGTGAGCCCATTGTCCGTAGTGTATTAACCTGTAATTATTTCGTTTTTGGTGATTTTTTTAGATATAATATATGTGGCGAAAACGTCAGGGTTAAACATCTCAATAATTAAAATTCAATAAAATTCGAAAATTCAATATTTAGACACTAATATCCGATCATAACAAAAGTATTATTGACACGCCGTAATGCAGTTCCCACGCTCAATTTTAATCTCAAATAAAAAATGCAATCAGTGCATTTAATTTGCGAATATTGCTCTTATATTCTAAGAACGCACTATTGGCTTACTTTGTCCAGTTTTTACAGCGGATATTCTATTTATCGAATATAGGACTGAATGTTTCAAGTATGGATCCATCCAATATTAATACGGTTAAATTTATTAATATTGGATGGATCCACACTTGCCGCATTAGTGATCCAAGTTCCAGCAGCGTGTTCGCGATGTCACTGGCGTTGCAAACACCCATAGGCGACGGTAACTGCTGAATTCTAAGTGGGCCGTCAGCCTGTCTGCTGTCCTACAGTAATAAAAAATATCACGATTTTCACTTTTGGCAAACGCAACAAAATTAATTTTCTTAACTTACTGTCTGCAAATATTGAAAACCGTATTTATGATTTATTATGTGAAAACTAGGAGGAGAAAAGAGAGAGGTCTTCTTATATATTAGCAATGGTCACCAAACGGAGGTATGGGGGTAAAAAATTATCAAAAATAAGTCACGTAGTATGATGACGTTCCCTATTGGCCAAGCACAAACAAAATGGCTGCTGGCTTCTCAAGTCAATCGACATCATTTCATTATTCTAACACGTTTTAATTATACATATAGGTATGTTGTA
Source organism: Malacosoma neustria (assembly GCA_963693495.1). Lineage (NCBI taxonomy): Eukaryota > Metazoa > Arthropoda > Insecta > Lepidoptera > Lasiocampidae > Malacosoma > Malacosoma neustria. The sequence continues at coordinate 22,203,044 of OY856371.1, read as the reverse complement.
TAAATTAGAACGAACTTAAATAGACGACCACTGTGGCGTATTGACTAATGCACTTCAGAGCACTTGCGGAGGTCACGCGTTCGATTCCCGTCTCACGTCTGGGTGTTTATGTAAAATATGTATTTATATACAAATGAAAATTATATATGTATTTTATCAGTTGTCTAGTACCCATAACACAAGTGCTATGCTACTTAATTTGGGACTAGACGGCGCCATGTGAATTGACACAGTATATTAATTATTAAAAATTGAACACACGCGTGTATCGTCCCTCGTATATTAAGTAGAAGGAGTCATATAAACACTTCATGTGTTATTTATCAATCATTAAGTTCAAATTAACAAAGTTATTTATAAAATCTATCCGTCTAAATTATCAAAATTCTAGTGGAAATTTATTATGATATAAAATTTACAAAAGAAAAGAAGTAAAATCTAAATAAAAATGGCGTGCTTTTACGCTGAAGACTACGAGCAATTTGCAGTATGTCCAATGTTAGTGGCCCCTTGTCGAACAACGTGCTGTGAAGATCCACCTATGTGGTATTCCTGCTTGCCACGATGTCCTACGCCGAAGGTTATCTATTTTTGTGAAAGGAAGCCGCGAGATTCAAAGCCTCTAACTTGCCAAGAGGAAGATTGTTGTAAGCTATCACCAAAATATATGAAGATGAATTTCTGTTTTTTCTTCAAAAAAGTCTTAAGGTCCTTTCCAGTACACAAACTTAAACTTAAGGATATGACCCTACGCTGTTTTAAAGTTCACGAACCAATCTAGAGGTTTCAATTTAAATCTGTATAGAAAGTTTGCATACTTGTTAAAATATTTATTTCAAAGTCGTCTATTACTTTGATGCAGTTTATGAGTCCGTCAGTGTATTTTTAGAATTATTTCATAGATTCAAAATTGCTAAAAACGTAACGCCGCGCCGTCTATGCTGGATTTATAATATCACTTTACACACCTTATTGATTATATTAAGGTATTTTAAATACGCACCCATAATTACATCTATATAATTATAAATTTTTATTTACTATTGAACAACGCCATCTTCTGATAATTGTAATATTTAATATACCACTCTATTACTACCTCTTACGCAAGAATTAGTTTTTATATATAAACAACAGATGGCATTGAATGTTAAATGTTGCAATACATTTTACCCCCTGCTAGTTTAGATAAATGTAAGTAGCAGTTTTAACAAAAGATGGCAGTGTCCACACATAATGCCCATGCATTATAGTAGAACCTCTGCAAGCCAAACTAGGAGGGAGACGGACAAAAATTCGAATTAGAGTTTTTGACTTACGCGAATTTTGTAAGGAAACATTCGACTTGTAGAGGTTAAAATTTATTTCGAGTTAGGTGAACGGTGAAGTATAAAAATACTAATTCTAGGAAACCATTTTGTACATTATCATTATATTCTCAGTCTGTTTTAAATTAATGGAGCTGTAAAGGTTGTAAAATCACACATAGCTACAATATGTTCGTGATACTAAGGTCCAATTTATTTTTTCGAGTTATATAGAGAAACACTCTATTATAGGGTTGCCTGGAAGAGATCGCTTTCAGCGATAAGGCCAACCATTGTATCACTGTAACTTTTTCTAGTTTTCATTGTACATAGATTTAGTTGGTGAACAATAGTGTTTTCATTCATTCGTTCAACGATTATAGAAATCAACCTAAACAGACCACAAAAGCAGCAATTAACGTAACATACTAGTATATAGGTCACGAATCTCGAACCGCGCAAATAATGTGACTTTCAACTGATATGAAAAAATACATTTTAGAAAGTTTTTCAAAATACATTTATGGATATTGCAAAATATTTTTTATGACTAACTTTTGCCTTCGTGTGTATTGAATACTAGTTACAATATGAACAAGCTTGTTTGTGATGAAAATCCAGTAGATCATGTAAAAATACTTTTGTGACGTAGACTTTGTTTTTTTTTTTTAATTGCTAAAGAATAGCAGACGGCTGACGGCCCACTTAATAGCAAGCAGTTACCGTCGCCTATGGATGTTTACGTCACTGTCCCATAGGAGTACAGGAACCTTGGTCACTAATACCGGAACAAAACACAAGATTATTATGGCGGCATACTTATACATTAGAGGTGGTTTCTATTCAATTCAAAGCCAGCGCTCAAAACTCGTGACGGTATGTATACTTGCAAGTATAGTTTCCATCAATGATTTATATAAAATATTTACCTTTAGAACTTGAAGTGGGATTCCGCAGTCTTCATTCATTGCATCCAATATATCCCTGACTTGGAAACATACTGCCTCTAGTGTTGCCTTTACTATGTGATTCGAGTTGGTTTCTTCTGTTATTCCACATATAACTCTAAAATAAATCAAGTTAAATAATATTCATTATAAAAGAGAATTAAACATTTTATTTGTCATTATTCACATAAATAATTGTTAGTAAAACTGCACCAAGATACAATATTATTAAAAATATAAAGTTATCCGTGCAGGGACAGATAAATAATACAGACCTCTGCGGCCGGGGTCGGCTTGTCGTAAAAAGCGACAAAACACTTTTATGTTGTGTTCCGGCATTAGTGACCCAAGTGCCTGTACCCTTCTGGGACAGCAGCTTGTTCGCGATGCCACTGGCGTTGCAAACACCCATAGACGATGGTAACTGCTAAATTATAAGTGGGCCGTCAGCCTGTGTGCTGTCCTACATCAATAAAAATTTTAAAAAAATTATAGTTCAAAATTATATAAAATTTTTATACAATCGTAAAACTATCTCAATTCCCTAGTAATAAAAACTTCAAGTCAAAGTACAGCTTACATCACTTAATCTCAAGAGCGTAAGATCGATCTGATTTGATTGAATGCTGAAAGATCTTTCCAGAAGCCAAGGATTTACTGATTACAATATAAGCATAATTTACTATGTACACAATGACATTATGATATCTCTGTAGCAATTATTATTATCCACAAATACGAGTACCTTGATCAATATCATCATATAAACAAATTACAGTTTGACGAAGATTGTATTGCAAATTTTAGTTAATTTAAGTAGTAGAACCTAAAAGTGGCTGATGTCGTAAGGTAATGATATGGATGGTGAGCTGATGGACTCACTACCAAGGATGCCGAAGACCATGCGAAGTAAAGAAAATATTCGGAAACCAATCCCCAGGCACCAAAGCGGAAGTTTGGTTTGCAACCTGGATTCAACACTAAGATCATGATGACAGTAAATACAACATACCCTCTGGCATCTTGCCGCCAATATGGGGCGTATAGACCGCTGAACGCTGGCACAAAGACAACACTGCCGTTTTCTGTAGCATTCTCTGCGATCGCTGAGGATTCGTTAGCACTTTCCAATAATTCCATATTGTCTCTTAGCCATCCTAATGCAGCTCCGGCTACTGCCACCTGAAATATTTCAATTCTATACAAAAAAAACAACAACAACTTGCTTTGGACGTTTGTATAAAATTGCTAAAAGAAGCAGTACAAAATAAGTCACTAAATTACTATTAAGAGTGATTAGTTCTTTCACTCTAAAAATATATATCAGCTAGAAGAGCTGGTTCGCTAATTCATTGTTAGTTCAATCACTTGGTACTTAAATGTTAGTTTATTTGCATCACCCTGCACAAATGTCTAAGAAGACAGTTTGATTTGCTCTATAGTAAATAACTATTCATAATAAATAATACGTGCAGGGGCGGAGAAAGAATACTAGCCTCTGCGGCCGGGGTCAGCCTGTCGTCAAAGGCGACAAAACAACCCATCGTAGCTACGTGGTAGGGCCCCAAGCCCGTCTGGATGGCGACCACCTTTGGTCTTAAGTATGCCGCCATAATAACCTTGTGTTGTGTTCCAGCATTAGTGACCCGAGTTCCTGTACCCTTATGGGACAGCGGCGTGTTCGCGATGCCACTGGTGTTGCAGGTACCCATAGGCGATGGTAACTGCTTAATTCTAAGCGGGCCGTTAGACTGTCTGCTGTCCCACAGCAATAAAAAAAAGTTGCAGTTTTAAAACTCTGTTATTGAACTTTATGCTATCAAAAAGAGACAGCTCTTTCGTACCACACACTCCCTGAGTCTTTTTGGTTGTTTCAAGTCTTTACTGAATATTGTTTAATTTCTGATAGAGGTTGGTTTAGCGACTGTGCTCACCATGCAGAACCAGATAATTTTTACATCATAATTATTATCATCCTACTAAAATCCACTGCTGCCAGGTGCTTTGTAGTATCTTACATCTTGCAGGGGGTATCGATCCTATACTATGTTTGCCAAGATGTGGTATCCACTCTAAAACACTTTTACTCCAACTGTTATCGGTTGTCCGGCTTATATGACCAGCCCAGTGCCACTTCAGCTTGTTTATTCGGGAAGCCACATTGATAACTTGGGTCCTCTGATTGTACATTTCAATGTTGATGTGACCCTTAAGAGATATTCCTAACACGGGTCTATCCATAGCTCGCTTGGCGACTTTAAATTAGTGGACTAGTCCTACCGTTAGTACATGACTCAGCTCTATGGGTCACAACGGCTGGAAAAATCACTTGTGGAGCTAATTATTAACTATATTTAAAACTTGTCTTCATACAGATAATTATTTTAGCATCTTACCGATCCTTCCAAAGCATAACAGGGTTGTTCATTACTCCCTAATTGATAAGCCACTGTAGTTAAAAGTCCTCGACTGGAATTCACTCGTACATCACCTGTGTTGTACAGGACAAAACAGCCCGTGCCATATGTGGCTTTTGCTTGACCTTTTTGTAAGCACATTTGACCGACCAATGCTGCCTGTTGGTCTCCAAGACAGCCTGATATAGGTATTCCCTTGAGAGGTCCATCCGATATGTAGCCATACACCTTAAAATAATATCAACAAATTAAGCATACACCATAACCAATAATATTCTTCATATAACTACTTTCAACATTAATCAAAATAACTGAAACATTGTACTGATAAATCTTGGTGTAAGGTGCCTATCAAAATAGAATACATAGTACCACAATACTTATCTAAGGCAGGCTGGCTTATAATATTTTCTTCATCTAATGTTGAAAGAAAATCAGGCATTTGTAAAATTATATAATATGCTCATTAAATAAAAACAATATTTGAAATAAAAATAATATGTGAAAATTTAAGAATTATGGCATAATTATTATGCTTTGATGTCATATAAGGAAAATATATGAACTGGTGAAAAAAAAAATTATCCATACCTCTGAACTGGATTTGATTTCCGGCAAAATGGACTTTGGTATTTCGAAAAATTTAAGAAGTAAGGGATCCCAAGTTAAATTTTCGATGTTCATCAACATCGTTCGAGATGCATTCGAGACATCGGTAACATGTTTGCCACCATCAGGACCACCTGTTAAAAGGTACATACAAAAAGAAAAATAGTAAATATTTTCATATACCTAATATTTGTTTTAGCACATTCCAAAACTGTTCTTTATAAACAACATCATCTAAGTAGTAATTCTGCATACATTTTGGTGTCTTCCCATTGCATCAAGACCAATCTATAATAGATGCAGTTTTTCTTAGTAAGAAAAGTTGCACACAGATATCACTGGTGTATATTACATTAATCTGGTGCCTTGGACAAGTGTGGCAAGTACATTGTCCATTCTCTTTACAGAGAGGCCGGACCCCAATAGCAGGAAAAAGTGAGTTGTTATTGTGTTCAATTTTTTTGCTTGTATCAAGCAATATTATACCAACACAAAAATCCATGCTATAATTTCACCCTTTGATATCAAAGCACTGTGAAAACTTCCTTTAGATGAACAAATCTGTTGGTATTAAAATAAAAAATTAAAACTGGTTGGTATTGGTATATCATGGCACAGATTCTTTACTAAATTACACAACAAATGAATTTTGGCATACCTGTTAAATTCCATATGATCCAGGTGTCAACAGTGCCAAACCTGCAGTTGCCAGCCTTCATCGCGGTCTTTACTGTATCCACATTATCACTCAGCCATCTCAATTTTACGGCACTGAAGTATGGCGAAAGTGGAAGGCCACATAATGGCTAAAAAGTTACTGGATTATGTTACTGATACACTTGTATTTATTAATGAAACAAAATAGAAATATGTCTTTTAATGCTGGGAGACAGCATATAGGCTGACGGACCACTTAATATTTAGTAGTTCCTATTGCTTATAGATGTTTGCGACACTAGGGGCACCACAAACACACTGCCTTGTGTATATGGGTACATAACCTGGGCCACTGATGCCGGAATAAAACTTGTGGCATACCAAAAGTGGTTGACATCCAGAAGGTTCCGCTATATCTATCACATAGCAGTTACATTAGTTACATAACACAAGCAGTTACCGTTGCCTATGGATGTTTTCAACGCTAGAAGCATTGCAAACACGCTGCTGTCCCACAGAGGACAAGAACCTGGGTCATTAATGCAGGAACACAACAGAAGGTTATTATGGTGGCATACTCATAGGTCAAAAGTGGTTACCATCCAGACAGGCTTGACCTTCTACCACATAGATAAAGGCTTGGTTTGTTGCCTTTTATGATTTGAATTTCATATAATTTTTTAATATTTTGTTATTTTTTTATTTGCATTTATAATTCTCTTTCAATGCATATATCTAATGAATGTTTTGAATCTAATAGTACTTACTACACAGCCTCTTGTACTTAACATTCCAATATTCTAGACAAAACTCAAAAACTGAAGTTGTATAGTATTTTTTTTACAATGTTACATAATAAATTGAAATAAAAGTATACTATATATAATATATTATATATAGTATAGTATATTATATATAGTATAGTATATTATATATATATTATATATATTATATAGTATATTATATATAGTATAGTATACTATATATAATATAACTATATGTAATATATTAATAATACATACCTTTAAATAATTTTTATTTCTAGTTTTATTAGGCACTGTGTCTAACAGTTTATCAATAGTGGATGATGTCCTCATGTCCAGCCAAACGACAGCATTGTGAAGAGGCCTGCCTGTTAGTTGATCCCAGACTATTGTTGTTTCTCTTTGATTTGTTACTCCCACTGCAACTATGTCCTGAAATCATTAACACTGTTAGTCTATAATTGAAGTATATATTCAGTTATGATTATTTCTACTTGACGTCAAATATAATATTGAATAGGATAACCTCAGCACATCATGGTTCAAAGCCCTACTTACTCTTTTATATCTTCACTTTTAGTCAGAAATAATGGAATACATGTGGCTATATACAGGGTGACTTTAACAAAACCATCCAAATTTTTTAACGCACTAAGCATCATTTAAGGAACCCATTTTTGCAAACAAATAGTATGTCAAATTTTCACCATAAAATATTTCATCCAAAGGAAAATATTTAGCAGCGCGGTCACTAATTCAAGCATACAAAATAGTCATATGCTGCAACTACCATATGTTGACCTGTTATTACCTGTCTGTATCACTCCCGCGTAAATATAATGTGTAAACTCGCACAGATGCGATGACCGCCGTCCTCAGCCTCGTACTAGGTCATCATACAGTTTTTTGCAGTACTGATGAAGAGGTCATTGACACTTGCGCGCCATAGTATGTAAATTGTGAGTTCTTTGGATAACTTTGTGATGCTGATTACTCAACATTTTTGTACTATGTGGTACTAAACTACATGTTTCTCATAACTTTCACTAAAGATTCTTCTGTGTGAATTTGGACGGTTTTGTTGTCTTATCTTATTTTTTTTTTTTGGGGCCGAGAAATATCTCGGACACTTCGACCCAATGGGATCTTTTGTGTTCCCCTAGATAGCAATCACTCCTCTCCAATCTCATTGAAGATTTGCTTCATGAGCCTAACAATGAGGTATGGAGATAGGAGCCTGTAGTCTTCCGGTGTTGGATATCCTACCCCCAAAAGATTCATTCGCCTCCTGGCCAATGCATCACATGTACACAGTAGGTGTTCCATGCGTTCTGTATGTTCCCCACACAACCTGCACCTGGGTGTCGCGGTTAGACCCATCTTCATGAGCATGTTGTTGGTTCCAAAGTGCCCAGTAAAGGCTCCAAGCAAGTAGCGTATTTGCCCCCTGCTCATGTTCCAGATGGATCCTCGTGCTTTGTACGTGGATCCCAAAAATTTTTTGGAGTGTTCCAGACCGATTCTAGTCAGCCAGTGTTGTTGTTGACTGCGGTCTGCAAAATCCCTGAATGTGGCTTTCACGAGGCTAGTCGGAATGCCTACACATGGTTCCGGACCCATAAAATCATTAGTTGAGCCCTCTCTTGCCAGTTCATCTGCCATTTCATTGCCATGTACTCCCTCGTGTCCCGGGACCCATATTAATCTTACCCTGTTATGCCTTCCAAGCCTATTCAAGGTTTGAATGGCATCCAGGACAAGTCTGGAGTCAACTTTGAAGGAGGCGATGGCCTTGATTGCGTCTTGACTGTCACTGAGAATATATATAGATTTGCCTCTGGTGCCTCTATCTATGTTCTCCTGAGCACAGGTTATTATGGCATATGTTTCAGCCTGGAATACACTTGCCATTTTTCCCAAGCTTTTACTACATTTGTAGTCTTTCGCGTATACTCCCGCCCCTGTACCTGATTCCATTTTGGATCCATCAGTGTACCATACCAGACTATTATGTTCCGGTGGATCTGGTCCCTTTGTCCATTCCAATCTTGTTGGAATTTGGACCCTGAAAAGCCTTTCAAATATAAACCTGGGACGGTTTTGTTAGTCACTCTGTATAGTTATTTTAATAATTACATTTAGCACAAGTGTTCTGCTATTTACTTTGAGACTAGTGCTGTGTAAATAGTTTCAGTATATTATCCATGCAGGGACGGAGAAAGAATACTACCCTTTGCGGCCGGGGTCTACCTATCCTAAATGGCGACAAAACAACCCACCCTAGCTATGGGGTAGGGCTTCAAGCCCATCTGGATAGCAACCACCTTTGGCCTTAAGTATGCCGCCATAATAACCTTGTGTTGTATTCTGACATTAGTGACCCAAGTTCCTGTACAATTATGGGACAGTAGCATGTTTGCAATGCCAGTGGCATTGCAAACACCCATAGGTGACGGTAACTGCTGAATTCTAAGCGGACCGTCAGCCTGTGTGCTGTCCTACAGCAATAACAAAAATACTTTTTATATATTCATTTATTTAAATTTATTTTAGCACATTTTTATAATCCTTAGTAGTAGCTCTTATAAGTTAAAAGAAATCTATTATTTTTACCTACAGTATACACCAGAAAAAAACTACTTACAATTTTATATTCCCCTCTGGTTGCTGGTCCCTAAACCAATCTTGTGACAACTCCCCCATACAAATTTGCACCCCTTTTTTAAAGTTGCAATAAAAAATTACATTTCTGGTAAAATACTAATCCCTACGGCTGGGGTTAGACCATCTAGCCAGATTTGGTAGCAACCAGTGCTGGTCTATATCTGGTCATAACACACTGGGTTCCAGTACCCCTATGCAGTTAGTAGTGTGTTCACTGAAACCTTAACATTGCAAACATCCTTAGGAGACAATAACCGCTTACTGTTAACCCTACTCACTCCTCAGAAGTTACATTAAATATATATATATATATATATAGTAGTATAATAAGTATTTATATCCCAGAAGCAGCAACCATATTTCAAGTCAATGACCTAGATCGTCTGTAATATCAAAGGTCATAAGGACATCACTCTGTAGATTTGATTGACAACACTAATATAATGATGACCTATGTTGTCAGACATATAAATCAAAACCTAGTATTACCTACAACCTAATATAAGCTATTTTTCAATAAGTCTATTTATAAATAAATTTCCACTGACCTTGGTATATCCACCAAGTGCCACCAATTTCTCTACGGCCTTCTCAATACACGTGGTAACCACTTCCAAAATTGCAATAGGATCCTGCTCTACCCATCCTTCTTGGGGGAAATGCTGCTCAAGTTCTTTTTGATGACAAGCAACGACTTCTGTAGAATTCGCTTTAAAAATTATAAACCGCGCACTTGAAGTGCCCTCATCAATTGCTCCAACGAGAGGACCGAATTTTCCATACTCAGCCATTTCAAAGCAATACAAGTACGTAACTAACCATTAAGTGCACTTTGACCAGATAACAACTATAATAAATAATATAAATCATAAAATAAATAACTACAATCATACATCCCCACCACAATTTAATTAACAAACTTCAATTTCAAATTCAACAAATGTCAAGAGAAAATTTTTTTAGAGATGTTCGCAAACTTTCGGAACAGATGAGATTTTATTTCACTGATACAATATGATAGCATTAAAAGATAACATTTGTGCTATTCTGAAGGAAATCGCTAGTTAATTATGTCTATTAAATACCTATCACATTTGCCAGGGGCAGGTAGGGTAAACCAAACTAAGGAACAGCAGATAGGCTAACGGCCCGTTGATCAGGATCTTTTGTATCAGATCATGGTACAGTGGAGCGTGGCGATCGTGGTACCTTCCGAGCCTTCTAAAGTTCCCCACAGCGGCAACAGATTGTTCAACCCACTGACCATATATAGTGTGAGGCAGTGAGTACGTGTCGGCTAGATTATTGGGAAAATAGTAGTCGTTGGTGGCTACTTCTCCCTGAATCGGTGCCTTGCCGAATTTGAGAGATGGCTTAATAAGTTGGGTGCAGTGGTCGCACGCAGCTAAATACGCTCCGTGCTTAAGTCTCCAAGCATAAGCTTGGAGACTTTAACGCCAAGGCCCGAGTATGGGGTTCCTTGTGCACGGATGTACGGGGCGAGTTGTTGCTTGAGTGGGCTACTGAACTGGGCCTAGTAATCCTAAATCGGGAATCCGAATACAGATGTGTACGCCAGCGGGCTAGGCTATCCGGCAGTTGAGTTTGGGGTCCGCGCTGGGCTATCCGGCAGTTGAATCAGGAGGCTTTTTGAGAGGCTCTACTGGTCAAAACATGGGCGTCGGAGTCTGCCGAGGAACTTCTTGAGATTAACGCGAAGGCGGAACGCCTTTGTTCGCTGCTGCCATCTGTGTGCGAAGCGGCGATGCTGAGGAAAGGGCCATTTCGGCCCTTCCACCAGGAATATTGGTGGACTCCTGAAATTGGACGATTGCGGAAGGCGTGTATTACCATTCTCCGCTATTGAAGACATCGCCGGCATACGGAAGACGCAGTGGAACTTGAGGCCCGTTTGTATGAGAATGACTTGGAACTCGCTATTGACAGCCGGTGAAACTTTTCGGCACACTTCGAGAAGTTGGTTCCCCACCTTATGGGGACAGCCGGGATTCTATCCACCTTAATCCCCAATATCAGGGGACCAAACGCTCTGTGCCGAAAACTCTACGGAGGGATCGTACGATCCATGGCCTTATATATAAATAATAGAGCCCCAACATGAGCGAAAAACCTGTCAGCCAGATGTCTAATGCTGCTTCGAAGACCATAGCGTGCGTAATAAGGCATCTTGACGTTTCGCCTGACACAGGTCCTCTCGGGGCGTGGATGTTTCGGAAGGTATCTGTGTCGAATAGTGAAGGATATAACACCAGGGTGCCATCATTGTGGTACTAGTGACGAGGACATGGCGCAGTATACTCTCCAGAATTGCCCTGCGTGGGATAGTCAGCGCCGGGAACTCGTCGTCGTAATCGGTTCGGACCTTTTGCTTCCGGTTATCATACAAGCGATGGTTGAAATCAGACATACAGAACCCAGACTCAAAAATCGTGTTTACTTGTGATATAAGCTATGGACGTAACTAGTCGCCTACTAGACATTGACAGTTGTTGCTAAATAATTCATAATTATCATACCCCTGATATAAAAAAAAAAGTTTTAGGTACCTATTTATATGAATGTTTAAAATATTTTAAACAATGCCTGTCTATTGTATTTAATCGCATTTTATTTTCAGATGAAATATTCTATGCATTAAAATCACTTTGATGTTTTAAGTGCCATCTAGGAATTTATTTTAATATTAGGTATTGGCCCGGTGCATAACAAATTCTTTGTTATGATTTTGCTAGTGTTTGTGCAAGTATAATTTTTATGCAAGAGGGCAACATGAGATTATTTATAATCGACTTAAAAAAATGAGGAGGTTCTCAATTCGTCTGTATTTTTTATGTCTGTTACCTCAGAACTTTCGACTGGGTGAACCGATTTTGATGATTCTTTTCTTTTATGAAATCTGGTGCTTCCCATGTGGTCCAATTTCAATTTGGTCCAGTTCTGAGAATGGTATCCATGAGAAAACCTTACAAGTAAAATTTGCGTATGTGCGCGATAAATGGACGAATAACTCAATATCACGCCAACCGATTTCAATGATTCATTTTTTAATGGAAAGGATTGTACTTCAAAAGTAGTTTGATGAGAGTTTGATTAGGTTCTGATTATGGGATCCATGACAAAGTAACGGAACTCTTCAATTCTTAGGAGCGAGCAGTTTCTTTGGATAGACGATCGTGTAACACGCTGAGTCGCTGGGCAAGTTGCTCCTCCGTCTCATTCGATAGAATGATCATTGATCAAGCCGAGATGGTGACTACGTTTTTCGATATTTTCCTTGTTCAAAACTTTTTTCATGTAAAGCCGAATTTTCGAAAGTCTAATAGTGCGTTCTTCGCAAATCTCTTTTAAATTGTCCTCGAAGTAGATTTCCTCTGTTGAGATAGATGTTTCTCCCTGACTTCGTTTGTTTCATTTAAACGGCGCTGTCTCATTTGATCAGCACATTTAGTAGGTCTCCCCATATTCAGACAAATTAGTTAGTGTACTTCGGATTCACTAAAAATCAAAAAATAAACAAGGTAGGTTTGTAACCACATACATAGTTATAGGTGAGATGTGCTTGTGTATTATTATTGCTAGGTATATTGTAGTGTTTCCTTGGCAGACACCGACTCCAAAAATAATAATAATTGTAACTATATTATATTATCGTAATATAGATCATACCTACATATTGATGAGTAGAAAAAGTAAGTTGATTATTAAGTTATAGAAGAACATGCAATTATTTTTTACTTTTTAGTGTATATTAATGTTTTGGAACAGTCGTTTTTCTTTGAAGGCGGTTTTTTTGTTAACATTTTTGTTTTGTTCTTTAAATTGTTTCATACTATGAATTAAAATGTACCTTTTTTTTAAATTACTGTAAGACAGCAGCCAGGCTGACAGTCCGTTTAAAATTTAGCAGTTACCGTCGCCTATGGGTGTTCGCAACGCCAGTGGCATCGCGAACACGCTGCTGTCCCATAAGGGTACAGGAACTTGGGTCACTGATGCCGGAAAACAACACAAGGTTATTATGGTGGCATACATAAGATCAAAGGTGATCGCCATCCAGACGGGCTTAAGGCCCTAATCACGTAGCTAGGGTAGGTTGTTTTATCGCCTTTTACGACAAGCCGACTCCGGCCGCAGAGGTAAGTATTCTTTCTCCGCCCCTGCTCGGATGAAAAGCTGGGAATATATCGACTCTTGAAAGGCAATCTTTACTAAGCGACATAGAGTGAACTTTCCAGGAAAGTGATTTGAAGTCTAAATATTTAGAAATAATTTATTATAAACAGGAAATAAATAATCATTCAATTCAGTGTCGCTTAATACAGGTTGCCTTTCAAGCGTCGATATGAGGAATCTATTGTGATCAGAAAATGTTTTCTTGGTCAAGATTAGTAACTAATTTCAAAAGCAATTTTTAATAATATAACTTTGCTCTGATAATTAACGTAGGCGTCCAAATTAAAACACACATTCAAATTAATGTTATTTTAGATATCATCAGCGTCAGGTTATAGAAATATTTAAGCCAATATATTATATATTTATCGTCGCTATATCGTACTAAAATTCTTACATCAGTTTTAAAGTACCAAAAACTAACAATTTAAACTACGCTTTAATCTGCATATACTTTCGCTCGCCCGCAGAGCGGGGTCACTAAAAGCAAGAGGAACGGATTAAAAAATGCTCAATTTTGTTAGAAATAGCATGTCTGTCAACGGTCGTAGTATATACTGTAGACCGTGGTCAGTTACACAGGTACTCTCGCGGCACGGCTGCTTCGGGCCGTACATACATATGTCGCGTCGCTCAAAAGGAGTAAACGACAGAGTGCCATCACGGTGACGCCGGCGATGAGGACACGGCGCTTCACACCCTCCAAGTGAGCCCCGCGTGAAGATTGGAGCACCGAAACCTGTCGCCCCCATTGGCCTTAACCTATCGCTTCCGGCCATCATCATCCTAGCGATGTTCAGGAGCCAAACCGGATGGGACGCCATCGCCTCCTTCTGCGACACGGTCATATCCGCGAAGGAGAAGCGAAGACTGAGATCCCACTTGTCGCCGGAGGTTGGCGACAGATCTCCGGCTGCTATAATGATGGTCGCGGGCGCAACCCCCTGGTAATAGGCCGCAGCCCGCACATACACGATTTAATCCAATAATAACTTACGGGTGTGCCTAAACCTTTGCTTGCTATTTTTTCGAACTAGGGTGCAGTCGAGTTAATGTTGTAGTAGGTTAGCGAATACGCGAGTAAGTCCTGATGGTTTTATTAATATTCTGTGTAATTCCGAAATAGGGTTTAGCTTAGAGTCAGTAAAGCTCAGTCCAAAACGGAGCATCTGGCTGCCAAGTAAGTCGATTAGGTTTAATAATTTATCAACTTCATGGTTTTCCGATTATTTTGTTCCATTTTATACGAAATATTCGATTTTAATGTAAAGTCACAAATAATTTAACAAATTTTATGTCCTCTGTATCGGCTGCCCAATTTCAAAACACAGTAACTAGCAAAAATATTATTTTTCAAAAAACCAATAAAAATATTTTCCTGTAGCCACACTAAATGAAAAATATTTAAAATTAAATTTAAAAAAAATTGTCCTTTACTGTGTTTTGATATTGGGCAGCCGATATGTTTATTTATTTTTAAGATATTAATTTAGAACATAATGGAAAACCAACTGTACTAATTATTTTTACATGAGGTATACATATATCCTTTCTGATTGGCTTCATTATATTAATACATGAGAGCCCGGGCTTAGACGTTGAGTAAATGCTAATCTTGGTAGTCGTAAAGGGCGACGGTCGTGCCTATGGGCTCACTATCAGGAATGTCGAATATCGTGCGAAGTGGAGAATTTGGAAAATGGACCCAGGGCACCAACGCGAAGTTTATATCGATAAGCATGTGTACTAGTAATAATGTAGAATCACTTCGTACGCGATATTCTTCAAATCATTTAATTAACACTGCATTTACCCGGCCCTGGTTTTTATTATTGGCTAAGGGTTATTGGCTTTGTCCTCGTACATGGCACGTTAGTTAACCCTTAATCAAACACGGAACTTTTTGTGAGATAAATTAAAACTAAGGTTGGTTTTTAAGTAAAATAGATCCGTAGATTTCAAAAATCTTAGTGAAATTTCGAAAAAGTGGGGGGAAAGGGGTGTTTTTCGGTGGGAAATTATTTCCCCTTATTCGTATTCGCAAACACAAAAATCGCCAAGTGGGAAAATAGTTCCCGTTATCCGTTACGACGGTGATTATTTAGGATATTTTTTAGACTAGTTAGTACTAGATAGTTCTTTCTTTGAAAGCGGTCTTTTATTGTTTTTTTCCATTTTGAAATAGCTGGTAATCACAAAATATCATATATAATAACAAAATAAAAAAACCAAAACCTACAAAGTGATTCCCATTGGACAGATAACATTTTATATATATAGTTTGAATTTTTTCATGTCAGTAACAGACAAGGGGAAATAAATTCCCACATTTTAAATCGTATATTTTTCCATCAAATTATAGTGTTATTAGAGTTCTTTAACAGCCAAAGCCTTGAAAAATGAGTCTAGTTTAGGTTGACAATAAGTTCATGTACTTACCAGATTTTTTTCTTAACAATTTCCAAAAAAATACCGTTGCCCTCCGACCACTTTCGAAAAAACGGGCAATTTTTGACTTTGACATTAACGGCGACTCATACTAACCGTCACTAAAATGTTGCCAAACAAAAAAAATTAAATACATCCAAGATTTAATTTTTTTATAACTGGTATTGGTCAATGTTGCTGTTAAAAAGAAAGATTTTTCGAGGTGGGAAAATACTTCCCGTTATTTGAATAAGGGTTAAGGCACGATAGGCGTAATACACAGTAAGGAATTATAGAAAATAAGACAAATAAGCATTAAGGCGTAATATGCACTGAAGCATGATAGGCATTATGGCGTAATATACCTAGCATAATATTACCTTTAGAATCTTATTCATCATATACTCGGTACATTGCTTTAACTCACTGTGATGTTTTAAAAGGCATCCTAATAATAGGATTGTTAGGGTTCCTCTCCTATCTCTGTAAAACTGTACTGAAGTTTAGTGCATCCTAGTGAAGTATTAAAAAAAAGTAGCTTTGATTTTGCAGGCCACTGTTGCCACTTGGGTTGCTCAATTATTCTTCTGGTTTAAGTACTGGTATACTGAAAAAGTCGGAAAGCGGACTGCGGGCGCCGAAGCGAGAGTTAGGGCTGCAACCGGGATTCATCGCTAAGATGATGATGATGATGACACTGCTATAAGTTTATAAAGTGATAATAGAGGAATTTTAATTTATTAGGTGGATATTTTTATAAGGCGTTTTGCCTGTTGTATAACTCTATACCAATAACTATAATCTATTACTTCGATAAAAAGGGGATTGCTAGAACTGTGAGAGGTGTGAGTACATAGCTTAAAAACCGAACAAACACATCCTATCCACAATGCCATTAATGTGCTGATTCGATGTAAGTGCTTAAGCCTGACCTGAGTCTTCTCTTTCGACATGACGCAAGATGCTATTTTCTTGCTATACTTTAATGAGTTGGTCAGAGACATTTTGCTGGTCATTCGATAGATTTTCTATCCGTGCAAAGGCGGAGAAAGAATACTAACCTCTGCGGCCGGGGTCGGCCTGTCGTAAAAGGCGACAACACAACCACCTTAGATATGTGGTAGGGCCCCAAGCACGTCTGGATGGCGACCACATCTGGTCTTAAATATGTTGCCATAATAACCTTGTGTTGTGTTCCGGCATTAGTGAACCAAGTTCCTGTACTCTTATGCGACAGCAGCGAGTTCGTGATGCCACTGTCGTTGCAAACACCCATAGGCGACGGTAATTGCTAAATTTTAAGCGGGCCGTCAGCCTGTCTGCTGTCCTATAGCAATTAAAAAAAGGCATAGGCGTATCGCCAATGGCAAATGTGATCTTCAATCTCCAATGTACAAGCGCTGCTCACAGCTTGAGCAATTTCACGCGTTGCATTGAATAATTCACTCATTCCTCTCTTCCCCAAGAAAATATACTAAGAAGGTGTATTGTGCGACACTAAATGTATATGGTCGCATTTTCACGGTTTTGGGGTGATGCGTAACTTCACCAGGCAACATATTCTGTTGTAGAGCTTCGATTCTACAATAAAATATTCCTGATTCGTGATCGTAGTCAGGTTAGCTTTATTCGTAGTAATAAAGCTACTAGAATTACTTTAGGCTAAGGTTTATTATAAGCAACTAACCATTAACATGCACTATACAAATTAAACACTTAACGTTTCAAGGAAGACCGGAGTGGTTTTATTGGGTACACCAGCGACTTGCGTCTTCCAGCACAAAGAAGGGGGCGTACGGGCGCATTGCACTGAGAGTCTCTCCGCCGCCCGTTTCCACGCGGTGGGGTGTGCGTCATGCATTTCCACCTCCCAAAAAAAGACGGCATGGATCATTCCATTCTTCTCATTGACCAAGAGAATTTAATTTGATACACTATAACGGAAATCCGAACACTTTCAGCATCATTAAATGATGGTCATGAGCATCAACACAAGTCTTAACAGAGTCTTATATGCATAATTTATAATAACGTTACCTATTAAATAATTTTAACGAATTCTGACTTCAACAACTATTTTAGCTTTTCTATAATAGATGGTAAGGCCTCAAGCCCGTCTGGATGGTAACTAAACCGGGTCTATAAGTATGCCGTCATAATAACTTTGTGTTGTGTTCCGGCATTAGTGATTCCTGTACACTTGTGGGACAGCAGCGTGTTCGCGGTGTCCCTAGCGTCGCAAACATCAATAGGGGACGGTAACTGCTTACTATTAAGGAGACCGTCAGCCTGTCTGCTGTTCCTCAGCAATAAAAAAAAACAACTTCTATTGTATTTAATGCCGTTGGAGCCGTCTATACATATTAGAGTACTTCGAAAGTCACTTGTGTAGTGTGTAGAGTTTTCTTTAGTGAAGATAAATAAAGTCGTCACAAGCTCAAGGGGCTAATATATCTCTTAAATGCACGTCGGTAGACAATCGGCTGACCAGTTTTTGGACGTAAGAGTAGCACGATGAAAAATTAGCAGAGTGTCGTCCATAAGGCACCCGATTATATAACTAACTAGCGGCCCGCCCCAGCAGCGCACGGGTATTTAACAAAAATTTCAAAATGAAAAATTATATATGTTACCGGCAATCTGTGTAATACGGTATTCTATACAATACCTAGGCAATGTATAGAATACCTAAAACGCTAAGGTAATGTATGAAATATTTTTCTTTTATACTTTGCCTAGGCATTCTATACAATACCGAATGCGCTACCAGCAATGTGTGTAAAAGACGATGGCAGAGGAGACTACGGGTGCTCATCTGTGTAGAAAATGCAATAAACCCATCCATGCTATTTGTGCTGCTCCGGAGAAAGATGGTTAAAGGCTCTATGGTTCTAAAGTTTTTTGTCCTTTATGTGTAAAAAACACCTTAGCTGTAGGGAACCGCATCAGTTTTAAAGAAAATTTCCTCTTGTGCCAATAGGTACTACTGTTAGAATCCCTATTCCGGAAGTCGACAGAGGTTGCGGCAAAATATTGGCTGTAGTCTTACAAAAAACGGATGACGAACTTTACAAAATTGGAACAAAGCAAGGTGTTATAAAGACGTTGTATTCAAGACAGCAGTTTACAGTTTGTCATCAAGAATTACTTAAGAAAGAAGATGTCCCTAATGAAGAAACGACGCTCCGTACAGTTGCAAATCGGCAATCTACGGGGACAGGTCAGGGATTTGTCAAATGTACATGTAAAAAACTCTGTGATACTAAAAAGTGTTCATGTCTTAAAAGTAAGATTTTATGCACTTCAAAATTCATATGCACTACAATAGTTCTTCATGTAAAAATAAATAAATATTTTTTTACTTAATGTATTCTGAGAAGCCAGTAGATCTACTTCCTATTTTTACAGAATTGTTTGGTTGCCTAAGTTGTTTAACTGATTACTTGTGAGTAAATTAGATTATGTTAGTTAACCCAGAAGAATTTTAAGTTCAATGTTATTTGATTGTGATTTTACTATAAATACCTACCTTTGAATAAATATTGTTTTTATTCAGAACTTGCTATTTGTTAATTTTAATAAAGTTGATTTTAAGCAAATCTAATGTGTTATTTTTGTCTGTCATTTTATACCCTTCTACTTACTTACTTACATAACATTGATAAATACAGGCTCAAATATAGTTATTTTACACATTGCCGGTGGACCAGCAGGTACTCTATACAATACCTAGGAATTGTATACATTACCTAGGTAAAGTATATACTGGAAAATAATATTTATAATATTTCATACATTACTTAACGTTTTAGGTATTCTATACATTACCTAGGTATTGTATAGAATACCTGAATTATACAAATTGCCGGTAACATATACACACACATAAACCCTTCTATTTGCGTCAGGTTACAAAAAATAAAATTATAAAGAAAGTTTGAATATTATTATTTCTATGAACTTTTATTTTAATGATTTTTTTGTTATGATATTTATTTATTTTTCTTTAAAAATACATATTTATATATATATTTTTCTTTAATAAACAAAAGTAATAAGTATTTTTTTTTCTAAATTTTGTAAAAACACCAGTGACGCACGCCTACATTGCATAAGGTGCTGCCTAGCTAGCCGAACAGGGTGAACGGCTACCACGCAACATTTTTCTAATACTTACATTTTTAAACTCATGATATCTTTCGAATGGAATATCCGAATTGAATAATTCAAAAAGTTATATAAAGATATTGAAGCAGTTTTGAATATAAAGTAATTTATTTTGATAAGGATTAACACCAAGATACAAATAAAGAGCCTTTTCTAGGGGCGGCATTTCAATTATATTTTTAAAATAAAAGAACACTTGTTGTGGCATAACTATTATAGTTAGACATATGCTGTCGCGACACTTTTTGTAAATAATGATGTGTTCTGCAAAACCGTAGTACATTATTTTATTCTATCATCAATAGTTTTCGCAGCGGACGCGATTTAAATAATATTTTAGATAATTTTTTTACACCTTGGGTTACATTATTGGAGTTTTAGTAAGGATCCCTAACTTTTTTGAAAATATAATATAGCCTATGTTACCCGGGGATAGTGTAGCTTCCCAACAGTGAAATAACTTTTTAAATCGGGTCTGTAGTTTCGGAGCCTATTCAATGCAAACAAACAAACAATCAAATCTTTCCTCTTTATCATAGTAGTATAGATATACCTAGTCAGGTCATAAGTATTGTCACACAGTAAAAACTTTTCTTTTAGAATGCTGGCCACAAAAAAGTTTATTGAATTCGAATTTCGAATTGTTCATGAAAATAAAAATGTATAACTTTTAGAATTTTACTCATTTTTAAATATGGAGTGGACGCTTAAAGAAGACCGTGTTGCAGTTATTGCGTTGCATCGTTACAGTTACGCGCCAATTCAAATTTTTAACATACTGAAAAATTTGAATATAACCAAAAGATTCGTTTATCGTACCATCAAACGATACAATGAAGACTCTAGTGTAGATGACAGGTCAAGAAGTGGTCGCCCTCGGTCTGTTAGGACTCCAGCAGTGATAAAAGCTGTGAAGGCACGAATTCAAAGAAATCCCAAACGTAAGCAGAAACTGTTGGCCCTTCAGATGGGGTTAAGCAGAACCACGGTGAAAACGGTGTTAAATGAAGACTTAGGGCTTCGGGCATATCGAAGAAAAACAGGACATCGTTTAAATGCTCGTCTAATGGACCTGAGACTGAAGAGATGCCGCGCTTTGTTGAAGCGGTACGCGGGAAAAAAATATCGGGAAATTCTTTTTTCGGATGAAAAAATGTTTACCGTAGAAGAGAGCTACAACAAAAAAAAAATGATAAGGTGTACGCACACAGTAGTGAAGAAGCGAGCAACCGTATTCCGCGTGTCCAACGAGGTCATTTTCCATCCTCGCTCATGGTATGGTTGGGAGTTTCTTATTGGGGCTTAACAGAGGTACATTTTTGTGAGAAAGGTGTAAAAACGAATGCTGTTATGTATCAAAATACAGTCCTGACGAACCTTGTGGAACCTGTTTCTCATACCATGTTCAATAACAGGCACTGGGTATTCCAACAAGATTCGGCGCCAGCTCATAGAGCGAAGAGCACACAAGACTGGCTGGCGGCGCGTGAAATCGACTTCATCCGGCACGAAGACTGGCCCTCCTCCAGTCCAGATTTGAATCCGTTAGATTACAAGATATGGCAACACTTAGAGGAAAAGGCGTGCTCAAAGCCTCATCCCAATTTGGAGTCACTCAAGACATCCTTGATTAAGGCAGCCGCCGATATTGACATGGACCTCGTTCGTGCTGCGATAGAGGACTGGCCGCGCAGATTGAAGGCTTGTATTCAAAATCACGGAGGTCATTTTGGATAAACTTTAATGTCATAAGAATCTATGTTTTGTTAAGTTCATTTTGGTATATGAATGGTTACATAATTAATGAACTTGTTACAATTATTTTACATTAAACATGTGACAGAATTTATGATCTGACTAGGTAGACTAGCTGTGCCCGCGACTCCGTCCGCATGGAATAGTGACTTTGGACAACATTTTTTGGATAAAACATACATTGTCCAGTCTAGGCTGAACTGGTCAACTTAAATTGGCATATAAAATTTCCGAAACTTATCATTTTTAACAAAAACTATTTTTATTTTCTAAAATAGAAATATTTTTATTTTCTTAAATAAAAATAACCTAAATTACTCCTTGTTACATCAGTTATCTGCCAGTGAAAGTCCCGTCAAAATCGGTGCAGCCATTTCAGAGATTAGTCGGAACAAACAGACAGAGAGACAAAAATTGTAAAAAATGTTGTTTTGGTATATGTACCGTGTATACGTCCGAATGTACTTAGTAAAAAGCAGTTATTTTAATATTACAAACAGACACTCTAATTTTATTTATTTGTATAGATTATTCACATATGTACTAAAATATACTACCAACTACACCTACTGAATGTTTCACCATTGAGGAGAGAGACGTGACAGATAAAATATTTCAATATAAAGAAAGAAAAAGACATACATTGCAGTCCAGAAATAAACAGACATAATGCCGAACTAAAGCTAAATATATCTCATCACAATGGTTAATCTTGTACACTGAGGTCCGGGGTCAACTGTTAAGGACAGTTAAATAGGCAATTTAACTAAAAAAATTGGGTAAACTGGAAAAGACATGGTTTAATTTGAATTTTACAGGTGCGCCATGTGTGCTCCCAATTCCTTTACAGTAAAGCGTAAACATTAGTCTAATTAGTAAATAAAAAAGGAAAGGCAGAATACACATCATGATATTAGTGTTAAATCCCGGTTGCGACCCTAACTTCCGCTTCGGCGTCCAAAATATTTCCGGTTACTCTAAAACGTGTCCATACAAACGGTGGCGACACTAGTGCAATTTGTCCACTGTCACGGACATGAAGGCTGTCGAATGCGAGAGTTCGTAACGCGGTCCTTCTGCGTCACTTCAACCATCCACCGCAGCATTTTCAAAGAGAAAATACTGTGCAAATAAAATACAATTCCCTTTTTCCAACATTTCCGATTGTTACTTGTAATTTAGCAATAACAGCAACCACGAACCCTATTAGGTCTGGACAAATGAGTTACTTAATGCTATATATATAGATTTTTTTCATGACGAACCTTATATGTGCAGGGGCGGAGAAAGAATACTAACCTCTGCGGCTGGGGTCATCCTGTCGTAAAAGGTGACAAAACAACTCTACAAAACTACAAAGCCCGTCTGGTTGGCGACCATCTTTGGTCTAAAGTATGCCGCCATAATAACCTTGTGTTGTGTTCCGGCATTAGTGACCCAAGTTCCTGTACCCTTATGGGATAGCAGCGTGTTCGCGATGCCACTGGCGTTGCAAACACCCATAGGCAACGGTAACTGCTAAATTCTCAGTGGGCCGCAGTCCCATAGCAATAAAAGAAAGTCGAGTCACCGCCGAGCAATGTATAGAAAGAAGATAACTGCTGAGGCTGTGGAGAGTTTCATCGACTTATTCAGCAGCGAAGTCGTCAGCGAAGTTACGCTTCACATACTTTTTAACAAGTAATTTTCATGCAGGGGTAGAGTAAGAATACTGACCCCTCCATCCGGAGGCGGCCTGTCGTAAAGGGCGACAAAATAACCTCAGCGAGCTGGCAGGGCTCCATACCCGATTGGATAGCAACCACCCCTAGCCTGTAAATATGTCCCCCATAACCTTATATTGTGTTCCGGCATAAATAACTCAGGTTTCAGTTCTCCTACGCAGACAACAGCATATTAATGGTGCCTATGGCGTTCAAACATCGAATTATTTTAATTAATTGAATCATTAGTATGTCTGTTGTCCAGCTGATGATTGGGATCTTTTTCTGTGAATAGACTGATACTCTCTTGAAATCTTAACTAATATTGTAAATGGGAGCGAGTTTGTTTGTTACGCTTTTACGCCTAAACCGCTGAATCAATATTTATGAATCAGGTATAGACCATAGATTAGACCTTCGAGAAGACATAGGCTCATTTTTTTGAATTCGTATTGCAGAACAATGTTTGCCGGGTCAACTAGTACTTTATAAAACAAATAATAGGATCAAACGAAAGCAAAAATATTTTACTTCAATGAGTAAACCTCAAGGAGTCGTCTTCGTTAGCATTGGGTACAATTTCATGTGTATTATTTTTAGTTTAAACATCCCTTTTTTGTATAGTTTTTTTGATAGAAATTTTCAAAATCGTGAACAATTTAAACGACTGTCCACGTTGCGTAACATACTACGGTTTTAATGAACAGTGAGCTATTTCTAATACATCATTACTAGCAGTCAAATGCCAAACGGTCTTGTTGCACAATACTGAACTTAACACCTCAGACAATAAACGATAAAATCATATCGATTACGACTAAAGTGCCTGATTGGAAGTTTTATTAGGTTTTATTCGTCAGAGAAACCAGTATGTCACCGTACACGTTGGTTGCTTGGTGTTTCATTTAGTGCGAACGGATCGATTCGCGTTTTATCTTACAATGTGAAAAAGTGTTTAATTAAAAACGTGACAATTATTATTACTGTGTATTTTTTAAATTAGTGACGTACAACGGTTCAATACCGAAAGTGTTAACAAACCGGTAATTTTGGATGAATCGTAACTCTGTTGATAATAATCGTTATATATATAGTTATATGAAAACCATGCTACAGTTGTTCCCCAATATGTCTGTATAGATCGGCAGCTGCAGCAAATTTCACTGCGCCATGCTCTGGAGCAGTGATGTGCAAACTTTATTCGACTAAGTCCCCTTAGTAGAAAGAAATTTTTTGACGACGATGTATATTTTGCACATTTCTTTCCATATCATTAAATAAAAACATAATTATATCCAACACATATTAATTTATAATTTTAAGAAAATACTTTTTATATAACGCAAAAAATCTCGCTTCCATCTGAGCATTCCTCGTTATGACCCTGAGGTCATAGAGATCATCTTTAGGCAACCCTCGGTGCATATCCATGAAGAAAACCTTTTTTATGCCCTTATCGCTTCTGGCTTCCATGTTCGCCTTATCGCACCTGGAGCTTAGGTACCTGCAAAACCACATTCTTATTGGTAGGCGGCTGTTTGGCCTGAGGTTTGTCTTATCTACCACTCGCATTGGTTATTCCCGTTAGCAGCTGGACACCATCTTTCTCTCCTTATTTATGAGCGAAACGGTCACCTAGCCGTCGTCCGCACACTGTAGCAACCATTGCGACAGCGACACCTGCAATGTAATACAGGTGGTTCAGTCTGTCATGGTGGTTAAGTACCCACATTGGAAGAGGTGGGTGTATTGTCGTGAGTGCCTCATATACCATAGGCGGGCACAGTTCTGGCTCTGGCAGGAGCTGCAAATCAAGTCTTCCTTACAGGAATTTACCCTGCTCACCGGGCGTTCCTTTGAGACGGTATCCTCTTAATAACCTCAAAATAGGTCCTACAAGATATGCAAGGTGTTAGGTGTATCAACAACTCTGTCCTTCTGAGGTAATATCTCTATCACCGCTTTTGGTGTTTTAACTCGATGTATGTATGTGTTCAGGGGGGAATTTGCACCTAATTGGGTGGTACTTTCACGGGGTAGATTATTTTCAAATTTCAAGTATATCACGTCTTCAGTGGATGTGGCGCATGGGATCGGCTTCTCCTCGAATATTTTTTAAAACAATAATTAAATAGTTACATAAAAACCTCGTAAGCAGTTAACTCTAAAAGGTATAAATATCGGCTAATATCTTGCAAATACCTTCATATAGTTTTAGTTGTGTTGCTCAATTATTTTTACTGCGGTCTAGTCAAGTACATCAAGAACATGTTTTTATTACTTTTTTTTATTATCTTCTTGCTGATATCAATTTATTTGATCAAAACTTCAATGAAACCGAAGAAATTCCCACCAGGTAAGAAGTTATTGTTATTTCTAATGTTATTATAGAACTAATTTTATTAATAGTAAGAGAAACTACTTATTACTTAACTATTTATTTCGACCGTGTAGTTCCCATTGGTAGCGTGACTCCAGTTGGTCATAGCGCCGTAGCTAACGTGCTTCTCTACCATCCATTCATCCTGCACCAGCCATCTGGGGATCTACTCTCCTTGGGGATCAGGCATAGATGACTCTTCTTTGATTAGTTCGAAGACTATTCCATGCGATAGCATATCTTATGCGATTAAGCTTAGGCGCTTTGATGATATCCTGAAGGTGGCTCACGGTATCCCCAAGAATCCGGTGTCTCTTGGAGCGGTATCAAATTTATCATTGCATGGGAGGAAAGCTCCTGAGGCCCCTGGGTTTGGGGAGGGACCTGAGAGGGTCTCCGTAACTGAGAGGCAGGAGGAGCTGGTAATTTTTCGAACTAACCAGTAAGGTCGCCACACGGGTCATCGGATATCTGTATCAAAAGCTTAGAAGAAGACCATCGAAGATAAACAAAAGATATGTAATTTTAGAATCTAAGCACAAAACACATATATAAAACATAACGTACCTAATAAATAAACGAACGTGCCTTATTTCAAGCAAAATATCAAATTACTATTCTCATAACAACAAGTTATGCATACTATTTTCTTAAAATATGATGAAATTTTTTTCTTAAACAATTCAATACTGTCTTACTATAAAGATTACATTTACATTTTTTTAATATTAAATGAGAATGTAATAACGGTAGCTAAGCGCGTCGTAGAGTTGATCATAACATTTCATATCCTAGAATGGTGAAACCGACTTAAACACGTCGGCTTCTCCCCAAATAGGCGTGATACTGGGCATTCGGATGCCCCAGGATACAAAAGATGGAGAAGCTAAGTCCATTTCAGACCAATACCTCAGTCTGGCGAACGGAGTTTTACTGCTGCTATTGATTTATTCTGTCTTGGCCAATGGTCATATTTTAGTTAAGTTTATATGGGTAATAAAAAAAAGTACGTGCGTATAAAATACACATGTCAGAAGTGAAACTTCTTTGGCAAACTAATTTTTAAATCTTCTAATAAATTTAGAAAAGAGAATTTATAAAATATTATTATTTTAAATCTTACTAGCTGTGCCCGCGACTCCGTCCGCGTGGAATAGTGACTTTGAGCAGCATTTTTTGGATATATCTTTTGGTTTATTTTGGATTACA
Source organism: Malacosoma neustria (assembly GCA_963693495.1). Taxonomy (NCBI): domain Eukaryota; kingdom Metazoa; phylum Arthropoda; class Insecta; order Lepidoptera; family Lasiocampidae; genus Malacosoma; species Malacosoma neustria. Next base: position 22,175,844 of record OY856371.1, on the reverse strand, counting down.
AACCCTATAAACCCTAAAATATAAATAAATGAAATATGCAAACAGTTAGTGTTATCAAATGCAACTGTTACGCCATGCTCCTCCGGAATACATGCGTTCGAACCTACAAAACCAGCCTAAGCTAAACCCTACTTCATATGATTGATGATATAAAGCTGAGGTCTACTTAAATTGAATAACAACCTATAAAGTCCAGCCTAAGGTAAACTCTATTTCATATGGTTGATGATATAAATCGGAGGTCAAGTTAAATTTGTCTTTAATTACCGAAACTGATCATTTTTAGCTAAAACTATTTTTTTTTTCTAAAATAAAAGTAGCCCAAGTTACTCCTTCTTACATCAGCTATCTGCCAGTGAAAGTCCCGTCAAAATCGGTCCAGCCGTTTCAGAGATTAGCTGGAACAAACAGACAGACAGACAGATAGACAGACAGACAAACATTGTAAAAAATGTTGTTTTGGTATGTGTACCGTGTATACAGCCAAATAAAAAGTCGCAATAAGAATAGATATGTATAAGTAATTATAAAACACTTCAATAATCCTTAAGCCATTATTAATAAGGTTGGTATTCCTCCTCCTTGAGTCGTGTACCTCATTACTGAGGGTCGTGATTCCCTTTATGAGAAACTAGTTTCTCTTTTATAATAGCGGATTTGGTCAAAACGTCTCACTGGGCTGTGACCCTTCGGCCTCCTGCCATCCACTTTGCCGGTAACAATCAGTTGCTCAAGGTTATGTCCTTCCTTCCGAGCAATGTGGCCAAAGAACTCCAGGACCCTTCGCAGGCAGGTAGTGGAGAGCCTGGTTTTGATGTTGAGTTTCTGCAGAATAGACACTTTTGTACGGAATGCCGACCACGGAATCTGAAGCATCTTCCGCCAACACCACATTTCGAAAGCGTCAATGCGATCACGGTCAGCCTTTCTCAGTGTCCATGTTTCCGAGCCGTAACTAAAGATTGAGAAGACCAGCGATCTCACCAGTCTCATCTTTATCTTCTGAGACATGTTACGATCATTGCGCTCTTGGCCATACCGATACGTCTCCTGATTTCTTTCTCACATGAGCCTGTGTTGCTGATGATAGCCCCTAAGTAGATAAAGTCATCTACGCTTTCAAGGGCTAGGGCACCTGTAAACTGGAGTGATTTGGCACGGTCTACCACCATAATCTTGGTTTTGATATGATTGATTTGGAGGCACATTTCCATGCTGATTCGTTCCATTCTGCCAAAGAGGTTCGCCATTTCTTTTTTTTTTATTGCTGTAGGACAGCAGACAAGCTGACGGCCCGCTTAGAATTTAGCAGTTACTGTCGCCTATAGGTGTTTGTAATACCAGTGGCATCGCGAACACGCTGCTGTCCCATAAGGGTACAGGAACTTGGGTCACTAATGCCGGAACACAACACAAGGTTATGGCGGTATACTTAAGACCAAAGGTGGTCGCCATCCAGACGGGCTTGAGGCCCTACTACGTAGCTAGGGTGAGTTTTCAGTTCAGTTAAGGTTGGTACTAGAGCAAAAAAAAAATCAAGTGTATTTCATTGTAATAAAGTCGCAATTCGAATAGATATGTATAAGTAATGCAATTATTTAAAAATTACATTATAATAAGCCTTAAGCCATTATTAATTAGGTTAGTATTACTGGAACAAAAAAAAAAGTAGTTTCACATTTTCGTGACGCTAATATGTATTGCGTTTCAACCGTAAAATTTTTACTGTCATGCGCGCAAAGAAGTTTCACTTCAAAAACGATGGAAACTACTTCAACTTTGTTATGAATTTCTCAGCACTTTATTTATTTTTGCGTTACCATTCGGTGTTTTATATAACCAAAAAGCATTTGCTTCCGCAAATATAAAGTTCATAAAGTTCATAGCCATTATATTCCAACTTTTTTTTGCCAGTCCTCAGTCAAGGAATGTCACTGATCGTCTTTGTTCTCAATACACCTCTTGCTTCAAAAGACAAGATTCTGTTGAGTATAAAACACAAGATAATGTAGGAAACAAAAAACATCGGTTTTATGTTACGAAAATAAAATATAGATAGAAATAGCCAACTCATATGTCAATATGTCTTTTTTAATGCTGTAGGACAGCAGACAGGCTGACGGCCCGCTTAGAATTTAGCAGTTACCGTCGCCTATTGGTGCTTGCAACGCCAATGGCATCACGAACGTGCTGCTGTCCCATAAGGGTACAGGAACTTGGATCACTAATGCCGGAACACAACACAAGGTTATTATGGCGGCATACTTAAGACCAAAGGTGGTCGCCATTCAGACGGGCTAGAGGCCCTACAATACAGGCCCATCCCGGCCGCTGAGGTTAGTATTCTTTCTCCGCCTGCAGAGGCACGGAGAAAAACTTACTGTTCCTTAGTTAATATTTATATAATTTAATATCCACATTGACCAACAAATTGCGTGGTACGTTTTCGCGGTCCTACGCTCAGAGATTACTAATACAAGACCATTTTTCTTATTACTACCTGAGGACAAAAATATTACATAATATTATGTTAGTATATTCCCTGTCGTAATGAAACAATGTTATACAAGAAAACAGATATGTATCACTAGCTCGACAAGAATTATCGTTTTTGTTTTTCTATTCGTTACATAACATACCTATATAGTGAAAACATTTATTCGAATTTTATTTGTAGTAAATTATGTACTTACAAAAATTTGATTTTTACATATGAAAAATTTCACATAAAATCGAGAATTTTCGTTTAGGAAATTCATGGGCATCTCATCGGAACGAAGTTTTTCACGAACAATTCGCTTGATACGTCTTTTTAATAATAATTATTTACACAGTGCCATTTACTCTCAAAATAAGTAGCGTTATACTTGTGGTATGGGTATTGATATACTCATAATATAAATCATACAAACACCTAGATTTGGAACGGAAATCAAATCCTTGGTGTCCAAAAGTGCGAATCCCACTGCTTTAACTAAATACGTTGAAAAACTATTCATTATATCCCTTTTATTACATTGTTCAACGGTTTAATCTAAATATTTACCACATCACGTTTACTACGTGGTAGGCCACAAGCCCGTCGCGATGGCAACCACACTGGGCCTATAAGCATGCCGCCATAATAACCTTGTGTTGTTTTCCGGCATTACTGACCCAGGCTCCTGTACCGCAAAATAACAGCGGCATGTCCGCGGCTCTCCTAGCATTGTAAACATTCATAGGCGTTGATTACTATTAAGCTATCTGCTGCGCCTCAGCAATAAAAAAATCAAAAACACCATTAATTTTAAAGTAGTGTAATAGGGTTCAGTATAAATAGATTATTTCAATACTAAATATTATCTATAAAAATCTTGTGTCACGATGTATGTTGCCAATAAACTCCAAAACTACTGAACCGATTTCAATCAAATATCACATGTATCCGTATTTTGGTCTAACTTACTGGATAGGATAGTTATCATCTCGATTATTCACTTATGTCGTGAATGTAAACGAATAAAATATATCAATTAATTGTTTCTTAAGCAAGTGTTTATTTACTGTTTAGTTTTATGAAGTTTTCGTAGATGGCGGTGTACGTTGATTCATCGATAAAATTCTTCAATATTGTATGACATCTAGGTTGCAAATACACCCAATAGATGGCGCTGTTAGATTTTACCAGAAGGGTTTTATTTCCTCAGTTGCGATTAGAGAAATAAAATATGGCGGTACGAAGTTCGCCGGGTCAGCTAGTATTATATATGTAGAATTCTGATCAATTGTCAAGAAGTCGAAATAAATTAGGTTTAATTACATGTAAACATCATAGTTCATCACAATTTCAAATATTATTATAACAAGATTGTTTATGTATGTGAAATTAGTAGTTATTGTATTATTAATATGTATTTTCCTCCATGAATGGCGGAGTAAGAATACTAACCCCTGCAGCCTGCCTGTCGCAAAAGTCGACAAAACAACCCTAGCTACGTGGTAGTCCCAAGTCTGTCTGGATGGCAACCACGATTGATTTTTAAGTATGCCGCCATAATCACCTTGTGTTCTGACATAAGTGACTCAAGTTCCTGTACTCCTATAGAACAGCAGCATGTTTGATGTTCTCACTTGCGTGGGCCGTCAACTTGCCTGCTATTCCTCAGATACGATAATACTGCACACGATCTAAATCGGCTGATAACTGTTCTCGGCGCCTATAAAATTAAAAGTTGTCTGGAAGAGATCGCTACGAGCGATGAGGCTGCCAAATGTGTAACATTGTTTCAGTTTGTCATATTGTTTTAGGACCGACATGGTATCCAATAATTGGAAGCAGCAAAGAAATGAAACGTATGCAGCAAAAACACGGTTCAATGTTTAAAGGTCTTTTGGAACTAGCGAAGGAATATTCAACCAAGGTATTAGGTTTGAAGCTTGGTAGCGAATTATTAGTAGTGATTTATGGCGAAAAAAATGTTCGACAAGTTTTCACTGACAAGGCTTTTGAGGGGCGGCCGAAGTCATATTTCCTTAAACTGCGATGTTTTGGACAAAGGATTGGTGAGTGTAATAATTTAATCATATTTTTCTTCATAACTGTAACTGCAACCGGCATGCGTTGCAATAAAACGTTTGGTCCAGGCGGAAGAACATCACTGGTCTTAGTTGACTAGCATCATATTGTGCATTGATCCAATTTAACTTTCTTGTAATTTTCTTTTTATCAAAGGGTTTGTTTAGTTTGTTTTAAATAAATGTTTATTCTTTTTAATTTTTTGGGCTCAAAACAGTTTGGAGGATTAACCGGACCTCCTATGGGGTAATTCTCTAAGCGAGAGATTTAATCAAACACATATATTTCACTGGCTCACTATTTTTAATCATGGTGTGTATCATGTTATTGTGTGATAACTAATTAAAAATTACAAAACTTATCTAATATAATTATAAAATAATTTAGTGACAGACTCCAATATTATTACATTTTGTATTGACATATCAATAACTTCTCGAAATGTCTAAAAAGTATACATATATCTAGAAAGAAGAATATATAAGAAATTATTTTTTATCAGTGTTACAAATCAGGTGGCGAGTGAGGCGCCACAACAGTACCGGGCGTCCGCAGCACACATAGTTCACAACCTGATCACAACCTGATCAATCATTTGCAAACGCATAAATAATGAACATACATATAGATATTTTTATCTTTATAAATATATTTTTAATACAGTAGAATTTTCTAGAATATATCGTCACATACATATTCATAGAGTTATTGCCGATCTCATATTTCTCAGATAATCTAAAAATAGCAACGCTACGCTACAGGAAAAATGGCACCTGGAAGATAATTTAAAATGTTCGATGTGTGTAATATAAACGTTTGCAAGTTAGCTTGTTATTCTGCACAGCGAAACTATATGTAATTCGAAATCTCATATCGGATAAATATATTTAGTTATAACTTGTTAGCGTTTTCACTTTGTTCGTATATCTCTGTTAGTTATTACAACTGGTTTGTACAAATGTAGACTTAATAAATTTTTAATTGACAAGGCATATTATAATATTACCGATTATTTAATTGATGAATTTTAGATATTATTGAATTATTTAAAATGTGAAAGTAACTGTCTGTTTGTTACGTTTTTCACCTAGTCTGTTGAGCCGATCTCGATAAATACTGGTATAGAAATAGATTCGACCTTGAAGAAGGGCTTTGGCTACTTTTTATTTTTATCTAACAGGACAACGTTTGCCGGGTCGGCTAGTTATTAAATAAATGACTGTATAATATCTTAATAGATGTTTCTATTCAAATATTTGTGTAATTTGACTGTAAATATATTGGATGAAATAGTGACAGGTCTTAGGAACATTTTGTGACCCAAGAGTACCACATAAGCTCAAAGGTAAAATTTATAAATCCGTAATAAGGCCTGTCGTGTTGTATGGATGAGAATGCTGAGATGGATATGTGGTGTTACAGAAATGGATAAAATTAGAAATGAGTATTAATATACTCATTATTCTTACATTCATACTTCCTCTAATGAGCAAGTGTGAAAGTAGCACCAGTTATTGAAAATCTTAAAAATAATGGACTAGCGTGGTTTGGCCATATAATGCGCAGGGAAGAATGCTATATAACAAGGAAATTGATAGAAACAAGAGAGGATGGATTAGGTAAAATATGATATGGCAAAAAAGGGTGTCAATGTTGGGATGACGGCTAACAGAGAAGAGTTAAAGAAAACAACATGTTGTGCCCCCCATGTAATGTGGGATAAGCGCAGGAGGAAGAAGAAGACTTTTGTTAAAACGAAACATAACATCCTCTTGTCCAATAAAATACCGCCACAGAGAGAGAGAGAGGCCGCATCTGGAGCGGTTCTGCACGTAGATAGCAGGAGATGCTGTAAAGCACAACAAAACCCGGTGAAACTGATTTCTCCTTATCGCGGTACATATCTAGCGAATACAACTTAATAATATAAATAATAATATGTATATATAAAAATAAGGCTATGCTCGGAGTTTCCCTGCGAGATCGAATCAGAAATGAGGAGATTCGCAGGAGAACCAAAGTAACCGACATAGCCCGGATGATTGCAAAACTGAAGTGGCAGTGGGCTGGGCACATAGCTCGAAGGACTGATGGCCGTTGGGGCAGAAAAGTCCTCGAATGGCGACCGTGTACCGGAAGACGCAGTGTTGGTAGGCCCCTCACAAGATGGACCGATGATCTGGTCAAGATCGCCGGAATAGGTTGGATGAGGGCAGCGCAGGACCGATCATCGTGGAGATCTTTGGGGGAGGCCTTTGTCCAGCAGTGGGCGTCTTCCGGCTGAAATGATGATGATGATAAAAATAAAGTTCCTATTCACGATACCTATATACCTACTTATTCATGATAGGGGAATCTGCAGAGGCAAAATGCAGTTCCTTATCTCTAAAAAAACATGATAACATCTCCAATTCGAATTTAAGATTAAAAGTATGAACGAATAATGAAATAGATAATATCGGGCAGGTTGCGCACTAGGTCGCTCCCCCACAGGAGGCATAGGGTGGCGACGGGGGTTATTATCGGATGCCGTCGAGGTCACTATTGGCCTTCAGTACAACTGCACAGAAGGGCGGCCGTCATAGGTTAAGCTTTCCCCCGGGTTTCCGACGTACTGATAATGCGGTTTCCGTTATTGCTATATCTACTTGTTTGTTGTTATTGGATATCGTTTTTTATGGTAAAATGAGTGAATTTAAACGAACTTCTGTGTATAATTGCTTCAGAATTTAAAGAACATGACCTCATTTTAACTGGTCATTTTAATAGTGTGTTACTTATAACTGTTAATTCTAACTTAATGAAATCTAACTTAACGTAATGATATGATGATAAAAGGCGACAAAACAACCCACTATAGCTACGTGGTAGGGCCTCAAGCCCGTCTGGATGGCGACCACTTTTGGTGTTAAGTATGCCTCGATAATAACCTTGTGTTCCAGCATTAGTGACCCTAGTTCCTGTACCCTTATGGGACAGCAGTGTGTTCGCGATGCCACTGGCGTTACAAGCACCCATAGGCGACGGTAACTGCTAAATTCTAAGCGGACCGTCAGCCTATCTGCTGTCCTTCAACATTAAAATAAAAAACGAAACATACGTGTGCATATTAAAATGTCGCTGCTAGTAAATTAATTCTTAAGCTTTCTATTAATAATTAAAATACTACAAAAAATGTATGTTTTACAATAACATAAATGACGTATAAATTCAAGTGGTTTAGATTCATAAAAACTTGTTATACATGTGAAAATAGGTTATTAATTAAATAAAATTAGACAAACTTTGTGTGTGTCGTATGTCTGAACCAGCCGTAAATGGCAGGATAAAAGACGCCACAGGCAATCGACCCGCTAGCTTCAAACGAAAATGAGAATACAATATTGCCAATTGCAGCCTACCAAAATACACGGAATATTTTCATTTCATTGCGAGCTGTTAACGAACCCAATTCATTTGCGAATGTACCGTTATTATTAATACTGTATGTTTAATGAATTAAATGAACTGAATGATTATTTAAATCCTTTTTTGAGAGGAATTAAGAATTTCCAGTTTATTATTGTGCATTCATTCATAACTGTATGTTTTATGTTAATTAATTGAAGATTTACACACACACACACACACACACATATATATATATATATATATATATATATATATATATATATATATATATATATATATATATATATATATAGATATATTCATCACAACAAAAATCATCGACATTGGTTTAGCGGCTAAAGCGTGAAAGCGTAACAAACAAATTCACTTCACATTTATAATATTAATGTGGATAGCTATTATTTGGATGCTACTACCTTGTTGCAATCTAGAGAAGTTATGGCACGTTTTGAATACTACTGGTGCAATCTCATAATGCCCGGCGAGATCTAATTTGCATCGCTTTTTATCCGGCTTATATACTTTTCTATTATAGCTGCAGACAGAAAATGAAAATGATTTTTGTATTTCTTAGCTTGATATTTATTACAAGCTATTCGTAGTTTTATATATGAATGGTTAAATCTTTTTTCTGTAATATTCGATTTAATCTGACAATGAATCCCTAATTTCAGGTATAACATCCACCGATGGTCCAACGTGGCGAGAACAGAGACAATATACCGTGAAACAATTGAGAAATGTCGGCTTCGGAAAGACTCCTATGGAAAAGGAAATCCAATTCGAGTTAAACAATATAATAGAATATATTAGAAAAAATGTACACGACCCGATAGATCCGAACAACACATTCTCCTTAGCAGTCTTAAATGTTCTTTGGAAATATGTAGCAGGTAATTATTGGAACGAATTTGAACTATTTTCCATCTTCTTTCATAAAAAAATCCGTCGAATATATTTAAAGATAGTACATACATATATGTTCAGATAATAAATAATCATTATAATATCTATTATGGAATAATATTAGGGAATTTTGTAATTGAATAAATACGGTATCTCGTATCTACGAGATACCGTATTTATTCAATTACAAAATTCCCTTTGAATAAAATCGTTCATATTCAACTTTTACAATGCCTATCAAATTCAAGGAATACCCTAATATTAAAGAACGCTTGTATAGGCATATTGTAAAAAAATCATAATACATGATATCGGCGAAATGAAATCAAAAGAAAATATTAAAAAGAAAATCTACGTCTATTTAACGTTATATTTTGCAGATTTTAGGCGCATTTGGGATCATAATTGTTGATCGTTTCAGATTCAATTAGTTGCTGTATTCATCTTATTACTAAAATAAGATGAATTCGACAAAATATTTTAAAATTAATGTTTTTAACGTAGGCAATGTGATATAGTTGAAGAAAAAGGTATTAAAACTCTCAATAACATAACATGTAATAATTTTGTAATAATTTAATTAATATGTTTTTTTAGTGCTGTAGGACAGAATTTAGAATTTAGCAGTTACCGTAGCCTATGGGTGTTTGCAACGCCTGTGGCATCGCGAACACGCTGCTGGGTACAGGAACTTGAGTCACTAATGCCGGAACACAACACAAAGTTATTGAGGCGGCAATCTTAAAACCAAAGGTGGTATCCATCCAGACGTAGCTGGGGTGGGTTGTTTTGTTGCCTTTTACAACAGACTGACCCCGGCCGCAGAGGTCAGTATGCTTTCTCCGCCCCTGCACGGATAATAAAAAATCAAATAGTGACTAAGCTCCCTTGGTTTGGCAGTCGATTTTTCGCTGGATAACTGGTAATACTAGTAATAATGTGACTTAATGATAACTTGATAGTACTTGTTAATAATCTTTTTTATTGATGGTTTTAAATTTCATAGTCTGATATTCTGGGTATAAAGGTGTTTTCTCTTTCTAGGGGTTGTATTATCAAATTGTATCTAGTAGTTGAGCTTTGGAGATTTTCATTGCTGTGGAACAGCAGGTATTGACTACCCACTTAGTAATTAGCAGTTATTCTACCGGCAAGCTATGATAGCCGTTTTGACGTTTGTCCACTCCATGAAGTTTCGTATTAATTAGTAATTACATTTGAAGGAGCGAATTGCTGTTCTTTATTGTCAATAACTGCACGTCGCTATTGACAATAAAGAACAGCAATTTCCTCCTTCAAATGTAATTACTAATTAATACGAAACTTCATGAGTGGACAAACGTCAAAACGGCCATCATAGCGTGCCGGTAGTATTGTTATACTGGAGATGAGAGATAGGAGATGTTTCTCCTATGAATGTTTGCGACGCCGGCAGGATCGCTAACACGCCATCCTATCACACGCCAACATGCCATCCACGTAGTATAACAGAAACCTAGGTCACTTATAGTACACAACACAAGGTTATTATGTCGTCATATTTGAATTGTATTTTCATGTATGTATACCTCTTATTGAAAACTAGTTAGTGGCGTAATATTCGACCTAGATTCGGAATAATATCCTGTGTATAGCCAGTTAAAACTCGTTTAAATTTAAAAAATAGGGACAAATATGGGAATTTCATGAGATTCATTATCAATAGACTAATGGCATCCACCATTCGTACCTAGCAAACAAAACACTGTCCCAATAGTGTATTTTGCTCTGTCATTTAAAATTTATTCACAATGTTGTCAAACATACAAAAATGTTAAATTTCATATAACAACCTTAAAATATACCACTGAAAATACATCGTTGAGTGTCATTATGAAATTCAAAGTAACTTTGAAATCACATCACGTGAAAGCTTCACGTTAGTGCCCAATTTCAAGCAATTATAACTCGTGTTCCACTAAAATAGCTCGTTTAGTAACAGATTTTATGCTTGGCCGCAGTTTGCACATTAACTTAATCAAATTACGTACAAAGTTGCATCCTCATGTTACCTGCAGGGATAGAGTAGTTTTAATATTTTATACAATATAAATAAAATAATAATAGTCTATAAATTTTTTTATTAATACAAGTTTTGGAGACGAATTCAGAAAATTCTTGAAGATATTTGCCTTCTTCAACAATGCCATTATATCGAGGATTGAACGGCTAATTGTTTAAGCGACATTTTATCAACTTTACAGGAGAACCATCTGAAGTGTAGACAAAATCACTGAATCCGAATATGTATAGAACTCAATATCGCTCAAAATGTTCCTTAATACAATTAGTCTTTCACTTCTTAATATCATATAACATTGACCTCGAAATAATACGATGGTACGAGTACCGTCAAAATAAACAATTAGTTAATTAATGATATCTTTTCGTTTATTAAGTTTCTTAGAATCCATTTATTTTTATACCTTGCTATATTACAAATTTGTAGAAAATTACCCGCTTATTAATTGCATATCGACGCTTAAAACCAACCTTTACTATGCAACATTGAATGAAATTTCCAGAAAATTGTTTGATATTTAAAAAAAAATATTATAACTCAATTGTTGAATTTAAATGAAACAACAGAACATAAATAATCATCCTGGAAAGTTAACTAAATGTTGCGTAGTAAAGATTGCCTTTCAAGCATCCATATTAACCTGGTTCACGATAGCTCAAAGGTATTACAGTTGAAGGAATAATGAGATTCTGTGTTCGAAGCCTACGATGTTTAACGATGAAAATCCCAGTTTTTCTCGCTTAATGTGCATAACGTAATTCCCATATACCGACATGTGTAACCCATCAATCCATCTTAGGTATATTGGCTGTTTCTCTAGAGGAAGCCAGCGGTAGAACGTTATGCGTTGCTTTATGCATCTTTACTAATTAGTATGAAGTACATAAAACTAATCTATATAAATAAAATGATAGAGATCTGCAGTTCTAAGTGCATCATGGCAAAACTACTTGCTATATTTTCATTTAATATAAAGTTATTAAAGTTCTAAGAAACAACAATTGATATAAGTACTACGTATTTAGTGATGTAGCAAGCGGTGTAGCTCGCATGCGCACGAAAACTTTTTTCTGTTATTCGACCAGCGAAGCGGGCGATAACAGCTAGTATATTATAAAATATTAATCGCTGCTATTAAAATAAAAAAAAAAATTTATATAATATGTATGATTCATATGATGCAAAATCAAAAGCGAAACAGCAATCATAATAACAAGCACAAAATATATACAACAAAAAGTTTTTTTATTGCTGTAGGTCAGCAGACAGGCTGACGGCCCACTTAGAATTTAGCAGTTACCGTTACCTATGGGTGTTTGCAACGCCAGTGGTATCGCGAACACGCTGGTTTCCCATAAGGGTACAAGAACTTGGGTCACTAATGGCGGAATACAACACAAGGTTATATTGATGGCATACTTAAGACCAAAAGTGGTCGGCATCCAGACGGGCTAGGGGCCCTACCACATAGCTAGGGTGGGTTGTTTTATCGCCATTTAAGACAGGCCGACACCGGCCGCAGATGTCATTATTATTTCTCCGCCCTTGTACGGATAAAGGATAAATTTGAAAAAAGGATAAATTTTTAAAACGTTCTGTACCGTAAACCATACGTATAAAGAAATACTTCCTTTGTAATCAAAACTTACCTTCAAGTTTATTATTACACTGACATACAATATGTATACGTAAGATGTTCGAGGAATTATGCTCAAACAACTACACACATCAAAAAAATCTAAGCAACATGTACTAATTTAAATTTTAGGATGGTGCATGAGCCGCTGTATGGATGAACTTCCTGAATGCACCTGAGCCTTTCAGTATTTCCGGGCCGACGGTACACTCGCACCCTTCTTGTATCAGGCCTAAACCCGAATCGCGACTCATCGGAAAACATAATTTTATCCCATTGTTCCTCGGTCCATTTTCTGCATTCTCTACACCATTAATTTGACGAGCGCGATTCCCGTGAGGTATCGGTGGACACCTAATTGGGCGTCGAGCTCGTAGGCCGTACTCATGTAGTCGATTTCGTACAGTTTGGGGACTTACATCAACACCACTTGAATTTTGTAGCGTCAAACTTATCTCTCGAGCGGTTAATATCGGCTGGCGTCTTGCAGTCAGTTGTATGTACCGGTCTTGCCGAGTGGTTGTACTCCTTTTACGGCCTGGATGCTGTTCAGCGGGTTCCCTTGTGTCATTATAGCGCTGCCAAAGACAACAAATGACACTTCTATGAATGCCAAAATGCCGAGATACATGACATTGATTACTACCCGCTTGCAACATCCCTACAGCTCTTTGCATTTCATGTGCCGTCAAATGACGTCGCTCCATGACGTAAAGAATATCTAACAATTCAATTTTATCGCTAACTTTATTTAAATGGTTGATAATATTATAAAGTCAAGACTAAACGTAGCAATTAAAACGCACTTAAATTCAAACAAATTCCCTTTCATTTAAATTTATGAAAAAAACAAAACATAATCGAATTTTTTTTTACAACCAGCCATTATGTCATGAATAACAAAAAAGTTTACATACCTACGCACTTTGAGTAAGTAAAGACTTAGAAATTAATTAGTATAAATGATAAATTTGTAATATGCATGTTGCTTAGTCTTTTTTGATGTGTATATTTCTTTCAAGTAAATTCTGTGAGCGTACTTGTACAATTAATACACAATCTACAGGAATCATTGCAAGTTATATTATTAGTACAACCATTCTACACAAAATTTCTTATTTAGTATCAAACTACTGTTTATAAATATACTATCAAAATCCGATTCAAGTAACAAATAGGGTTTTTAAAATTTTACAAATGATGGCCCGTATAAAAGCTGGAAAGATTCCAGAAAAGTGTACGGAGTTTCCGAAACTCCAGTGGATATGACAAATAGTCGACTGCATTCAATCACGAAACTTTTACTGTTGGTATCAGCGGAAATCGGAAATCGAAAAAGATTTCTAGTTTTAAAAACTAGCGAGTAATTTAAAGTTCGTTTCGATTTAGAAAATTTTGGATATTTTTAAATCGATTCGATTTGACATTTTGTATATCTTAACATAACGATCTAGAAAATTTAGCCAGTGATTAAAGTTTTTACAGCAAATATCGTCTGCATGGCAGTTTATGTACCTTTACCACGTTTATCAGTTTTTATATAAATTCACTATGTAAAATTTTAATTCCAGAATGTGAACATTTTGAAGTTAAACATTTCAAGTTTTTTTTTAAATATAGTAATATAATTTAATAAGAAACCAAACTATTGATAATGATAAAGTTAAATGACTTGTTCTAGTAAAAATATATGGGAATAACCCTAAAAAATTATTAAAAAGAATAAAAGAAAATATATTATGTGTATATGTATATGCGGTCATAATAACCTTGTGTTGTGTTCCAGCATTAGTGACCCAAGTTCCTGTACTTTTATGGGACAGCAGCGTGTTCGCGATGCCACTGGTGTTGCAAACACCCATAGGTGACGGCAACTTCTAAATTCTAAGCAGGCCGTCAGCCTATCTGCTATTCTACACCAATAAAAAAAATCCCAGGAACGCTCTAGGTGATGACCGTGGTTTTTAGTTGATGTAACGCCGTGACTACCCTGGTTACTTACCGAGCCCCTCCTCCCCTCGTCGATTTCCCCCAGAGCTACGACACAGCACTGTTAAGATTTAGTTTTCCCCGATCAAAGAAAAAAAACTTACTGAAAGAAAGCCAAATATGTGGTTTTGGGTAATACCAGCAACGTGTGTCCTAAGTTAACTAAGAGTGTAGATAGGTGCAGGTTTCAAGCAGCTGAGATTGCGAAAATAATTTTCGCCTTCGAAGGAGGGCTCGCTAAAATATGTACACTGGGTCTTCAAATACCATGAAGTTCTTTAAGGACGAGAATAATATCTATTAAACCTACGACATTAGGCTAGTCAACGAGTTCAAAAATGCCAATTATGATATTCAAAGAGAAAATAATTCCTTAATAATTGTTTAAACAATCGAAACGAAAACAAACACTAGAAACAATTAAAATGTAAATATTTTAGGATTTTTTTAAATAATTATTTTGCCTAGGCAATAAAATGGTAATATTAAAAAAATTGCTGAGGAAAAGCAGCAAGGCTGACGGCTTACTTAACAGTAAGCAGTTATCATCGCCTATGGATGTATGCGACGCTAGGGGCACCACGCACGCGCTGGTGTCCCATAGGGGTTCAGGGACCTGGGTCACTAATGCCGGTATACAACACGAAAATATTATGGCGGCATACTTATAGACCCAGTGTGGTAGCCATCGAATTTGAGGCCCTACCACTTACGATTAGCTAGGGTTGTTTTGTTGCCTTATACGACAGGTTGACCCCGGCCGCAGGGGTTAGAATCCTTATTCCGCTCCTTCACGAATTAAAATATATTATTATTAAACTTACCTATTTGTTTATAAACAATTTCTTTAAAAATTAAGTGAAGTTTCCAATGTTTGTTTGTAGAAAAATATTTTTATAATATTTATTGGACTTTTAACCATTTTTTATAAATTGTCTATACTACTATTATAAAGAGGAAAGATTTGATTGTTTGTTTGTTTGTTTGTTTGTTTGTTTGTTTGCTTTGAATAGGCTCCGAAACTACTGACCCGATTTAAAAAATTCTTTCATTGTTGGGAAGCTACACTATCCCCGGGTGACATAGGCTATATTATATTTTCAAAAAAATTAGGGATCCTTACTAAAACTCTAATAATGTAACCCAAAGTGTAAAAAAATTACCTAAAATATTATTTAAATCGCGTGCGTTGCGAAAACTATTGATGATAGAATAAAATAATGTACTAGAACTTTGCAGAACACATCATTATTTACAAAAAGTGTCGCGACAGCATATGTCTAACTATTATAGTTATGCCACAATAAGTGTTCTTTTATTTTAAAAAAATATTTGAAATGCCGCCCCTAGAAAAGGCTCTTTATTTGGATCTTGGTATTAATCCTTATCAAAATAAATTACTTCATATTCAAAACTGTTTCAATACCTTTATATAACTTTTTGAATTATTCAATTCGGATATTCCATTCGAAAGATATCACGAGTTTAAAAATGTAAGTATTAGAAAAATGTTGCGTGGTAGCCGCTCAACCTGTTCGGCTAGCTAGGCAGCACCTTATGCAATGTAGGCGTCACTGGGGTTTTTACAAAAATTAGAATACTTATTAAAAAATAACGAAAAATAAATAAAAAGTAATAGCAAAAAAATCATTAAAATAAAAAAAGCTCATAGAAATAATAATATTCAAACTTTCTTCATAATTTTATTTTTTTAGTAACCTGACGCAAAAAGAAGGGTTTGCCCCCATGGACGCTCCTCTGTACGAGGAGTGCACGGGTGTGCGTACCCGAGGTGCCCGAGCATCCCTCGCTTCACTCCCCTCTCCGTTCGAGGCGACAGAGTCCTACCTTTCTTTCCGTCTACCTCTTACATCCTTTCCAACTTAGCTCTCTGTTCGTGGCATGGTCCCCGATGGGATGGTTGCGAATACTGATTGGGGTCCCGGGTTCTACCATGGGACCTGATTTGGTAGTCAAAACCATGCCTATTTCGACTGCGCCTGCACAGAGAGTGTTCCCGGGGCAGGAATTGCATCCTCGCTGTCGGTTGGTCTTGCTGGGCCGGCTACGACGTCAAGCGACTCTGCTTTTTCTGGAGTGTCGTCTGGTAGTTGTACACATGCCTGACTAGCACGCAACGGGGATGCGAGTCCCGTCCGGAATTGGCCGCGGACCTGTCGCTCCCGGCCCTGGTTCTGTCCATGGTCGGGGGCGATCCTGGATGGACGGCCGTCGCCTCCTTTTGCGAGGCAGTAGTGTCTGCAAGGGAGGCGGCGAAACGGGAGCGGAAGTCCGCCACCGTACTCCCCTCCCGCCAACGTAGGCCGCGTCGTCGGCGCCGGAGGGCGGGCAACGATCTCCGGCCGCCGTAGAAAGCGGCCGCGGGCGGCCCCTCGGGGGAGGATCCGCCGCCCGCACTATTGCCGTGAGGGAAAAGGCCGCGTGCTGTTCCGCAGCCCCCTTCAACTCATAGAGTTGTTACAAGAGAGCGCCGGGGGGACGAAAGCCTGACCCCCTGGCGCCAGCACTTTAGAAGGGGCCCGCTTTAAGACAAAGCGTGGGCCGGCGCCGGCCCGGGCCACGAGATCGGCAGGCCATATATCCGTGGGCCCGGGCGTAGGCGATAGGAGAACAGTGGGGTTTTTTAGTGGGTAGTCGGATGGTCGAACATCTTTTCCGGAGTCCCTTATATCCCTCGGACCCCCGGGCCGGGGGAACCCGTCAAGAGAGGTTTTTCCCCGAGACCGAAAAAAAATAGAAGGGTTTAATTTTTTGTTAAATACCCATGCGAAGCTGGGACGGGCTGCTAGTTATAAATAAAATAATAAATATTAATAATCTTTTGTCGCGTAATCTTTTTAGATATGTAACATATATAAGGGCTCATGGAAGCCAAAAAATTAAAGGTATATTATTTAAACTATTCTGTCGTCATTTATGTACATGGATATTGGAAAAATAATTGATTAACCTTTTCAAAAATTTACTTATTTTTCGAAGAAAGGCTTGGAAATCAGAACCAAGGCCGGGAATGATATGTCACGGCCAGTGTGGGCGACAAGGGCGTGGTTCCACACGTACAAAGTAGGGCACACGACAACCGTGTGGTCCACCGTGTCCTCCTCGACGCCCGCACCACAATGAAGACACCTTGACGTGGTCTCCCGCCCTATACGACACAAGTACCTTACGAAGCAACTGTACCCGAGAAGACTTGTGTCAGGCGGTAAGTCAGGGTGCCGTAACCCCTGTCAATCCATGAAGCCAAACCTGCGCTGGGGTGTGCGAGACGCTCTATCCACTCTACCATGAGCACCGTCGCGTAGCTCCGCCCTCTTTGCCTCGACTTTATAAGGTGCGGGGCAGGAGCCACGCTTGTCAGCATTCCGGTGCCACTGTCACAGTGCTAGGACGTGAGCCTCGTGGTCCCACGTCGAGCGATATCCCCTTATTGCCCTGACGGCCAAGACGCGCTGCGGCCTGCGAAGCAGCGCCGTCTTTTTGAACGTCAGGTGATCCGCTCACAGGGGACCCCGTAAAAGACCATTAATCTTACGGCCCATCAATATTGGGCAGCAGGCGGGATAAAATCTCGCATGAGTTTTTGGGCTAGCTGCTCGAAGTGCGCCACAAAGTCCCATTGACTGTCGAGCACCAGTCCAAGATATTTCATGGACCACCCGACGTCATACTTATTTTATTGTTCCAACGATTATTCATTTTTTCAAGTACCTAGATGATGCCACAATTTATTCACGTTTTTAAATTAATACTTTTTACTATAAAGCCAAGCTGTATAACTTTTTGGGAAGCCCTGGGGGTGAGAAACATCTTTATATAGTGGTGAATGATAGAACAAGGAATGCAAGGGATATAACCCATATGAAATGCATAAAATATGATTGTGGAAACAGATTGTGGAACAGACAGACAATGTAGAAATAAAGAGCAGATGGAAGAATTATTTATTTTAATTATTATTTATTATGTCTGGAGCGGTATGTTAAAGAACGTATCCGTTATTAAGGGCATTGTGAAATAAGTGAGTACGACTGAGGTTAAATTGGCTGTGGATAATATGATAAATGGCAAGTCTGTAGGACCGGATAAAATACCAGTGGAAGTATGGAAGTTCTTGAAAACAGATGGATGGAAGTGGCTGACTTTGTTCTTCAATAAGCTGTTCCAAGACGAGGCGATCCCCGATGAATGGTGCAGTAGTTCGCTAGTGCCCATTTTAAAGAACAAGGTGATGTACAGGTTTGTAACAATTATAGAGGAATAAAGCATGAAGATTTGGGAGAAAGTAATTGCAAGACGACTACGAGAGGAGACCGAAATAGAACCAATTTGGTTTCATGTCCGAACGGGGGACAACGGATGCCATATTTGCACTTCGCCAACTGTATGAGAAACACAAAATTGCACATGACCGAAAAGGCATATGACCGGGTTCCTGGAAAGGTTTTGTGGTGGGCTATGAAAGCAAAAGGTGTACCTGTGAAATACTTGAATCTTATTCGTGTTATGTACATACGTCCATACACGTACGCGTGTAAGCAAGTACATACGTCCGGTCCTTTGCTTGCGTTACAGACAAGTGCAATGTTGCGGTGGGTTTACACCAAGGATCGGCTCTTAGCCTTTATCTCTTCCTTCTAGTGGTAGATGCAGTAACATCAGGAATACACGAGGAGGCACCTTGGTGTATGCTGTTTGCTGATAACATTGTGTTGGTTGAAGAAAATACTCATGAGCTCCAAAGCAGGTTGGTTAAATAGCAGGAGAGATTAGAGGGTGTTGGTTTGGATAAGTAGATCCAAAACTGAACACCTTTTTTGCGATTTTGGTGGAATATTCAACTTCACCCCGATTACCTTAGGAGGCGTGGCGCTGCCAACTTGCACCAACTTCCGGTACCTTGGATCATTAATCCAGAACGACGGTGAGATAGGCCGAGATGTGAAAAACAGAGTGAATGCAGGATGGATGTAATGGTGACAGATCTCAGGAACAATTTGTGACACAAGAGTACCACTTAAACTCAAAGGTAAAATTTATAAATTCGTAATAAGGCCTGTCGTATTGTATATATCGGAATGCTGGGCCTCAAAGGTGAGGGACAAAAGGGTGTTACATGCTGCGGAGATGAGAATGCTGAGATGGATGTTTGGAGTTACGAAAATCGATAAAATTAGAAATGAGTATATTAGAGGAAGTGTGAAAGTAGTGCCAGTTATTGAAAAACTTAAAAGTAATAGACTTACGTAGTTTGGCCATTTCGTAGGGAATAATGTCATTTAAAAAAGAAAATAATAGAAATGTGAGTGTTAAATGGATAAAATTAGAAATGAGTATTAATATAGGGGAAGTTTGAAAGCAGCACGTATGGCCATATAATGCAAATAGAGGGGCGTCATGTAACAAGGAGGATGCTAGAAATGAGAGTATACAAGAGGATACAAGAGGAGAGGTAGATCAAAAAATGATGGATGGATTGTGTAAAAGACGATAATGGCAAAAAAGGGTGTGAATGTTGGGATAACAGAGGAGAGTGGAAGGAGAGAATATGTTGTGCCGACCCCATATAATGTGGCATAAGGGCAGGAGGAAAAAGATTTATTACTATAAAAAATTGCGGGCGGTTTTGATTTTTCTACATTATTGGTAATAATTTAGTTCCAAAGAGGTTTTAATAGCCAAAATATGTTAGTGGCACTTAACAAAGAGTCTGGGTATGAAAAAAATTAGTTTTAAATTTGAAATTGTTGTTTTAAAAATAATAATCTCTTTCATATTGTGTCTTTTTACTTTCTTTTCGCGGGTTTGCGGTTGAAGGGTTATCAGGCAACTAAAATTAAATTCTCGTTATTTTTAGTACAGTAATTTATGTTTGTCGCACAATCCCGCCTTATTATGACTTAAAAAAGATATGAATCTTCGTGTCTATTGTAATGACATAAAAACCAATAAGATCTAGTAAAATTATAGCGCTGCTGGAATAGGGCTGTAGCCAATGTTACGTCTTACAGCGGCTAAAGTCGTTCAACCGTCCAAAGAACTTGGACTCGATACCAAGCACTCGGCTGAGTAGGAACACATTCCACAGGACACCATCAAACGCCTGGTGGAAAGCATGCCAAGACAATTACACGCCGTAATCGCTGCAAGGAGAGGTCATACTCGTTAATAATTTTTATTTTCAATACCATTTACTTTAATTTCATTATACCCATAAAAATGTCTATTGTAACACGGCTCTCTGTTTACATTGAATAAAACACCGATTCCAGGATTCGAGTGTTAAAACAATATTCTCATTAATAATAAGGCATTTTTAGTCATCTAAGCTAATGAAATAAAAACCCCAGAGGCGCCTACTTTGCATAAGGTGCTGTCTAGCTTTAGCCGAACAGGGTGAGCGACTACCACGCAACATTTTTCTACTCGTTCATACTTATGTACATTTTAAACTCGTAGTATATTTCGAATGGAATGTCCGAATTGAATAATTCAAAAAGTTATAAAAAGGTATTGAAGCAGTCTTGAATATGAAGTAATTTATTTTGATAAGGATTAATACCAAGATACAAATAAAGAGCCTTTTCTAGCGGCAGCATTTCAATTAAATTTTTAAAATAAAGAACACTTGTTGTGGCATAACTATTATAGTTAGACATATGCTGCCGCGACACTTTTTGTAAATAATGATGTGTTTTGCAAAGTCAAAAGTCAAAACAATAGTTTACGCAGCGCACGCGATTTAAATAATAAATTAGGTATTTTTTTTACACCTTGGGTTACATTATTTGAGTTTTAGTAAGGATCCCTAATTTTTTTGAAAATATAATATAGCCTATGTCACCTGGGGATAGTGTAGCTTTCCAACAGTGAAAGAAATTTTTAAATCGGGTCAGTAGTTTCGGAGCCTATTTAATGCAAACAAACAATCAAATCTTTCCTCTTTATAATAGTAGATCTATATCTATACTACTATTATAAAGAGGAAAGATTTGATTGACCTTTTTTTTGACACTATATAGATAGTGTCAAAAAAAAGATTTGAGTCAATTTGATTTTTTGGGAGGGACTGCTGACGGACCCTGTTCGGTATCGGGATTGGAACTTCAACAACACAAATGCGCAACCACTTACCTCGGTCTTCGTGCTGCTGGGGCTCTTCGATTATGGCTGTAGGAGGCACTGGAACGAACTACTTTCAATTACGATAGTTAGTTTCTTGAAATATTAGAATAGAACAACGGAAATTGAGGAAATCGACGTGACGCATGCGCAGCGTAGATTCTGAATTGAAGAATCGAGAGATGGCAGCGTCGTCGTAGAATAGGGGTGGTAATACATTTGCTTATATACGATTAACTCGATACAAGGAAATATTCACGGCAAATTGATTGTGCTAAACATGTAACAGACCCTTTAGATAGAAAATAAAATGTGTAAATCACACACTACCTGCGAACTATCAAAATGAGTATTAAGCTGCTGCCAAATCGTAGCGGCTGTACTCATACTAGTGAATATGTGTTAGGTTAGTGATATGTACCTATGTTTTGCGGATCGAAAGACTGTTTTTCATCATGACATTTGCGATTTAGTTACGAGCATAATTATAGTAAAACATTCACGAATTATTAATATATCAATGTAGCTTGTATAATAATTTACTTTTCTCATGTTGCACACACTTATAGTATTTGCTTTGTCTGTAAAAACTAAATAAATCCAGCTCGCTGAAGATGATTTCCATAAAAAATCCTAATTATTGACATTTTTAACCACTTCGAGTATGATTCTATTCGTTATAAAGGCTTGCTTTTATTACATATTTAGTTTCTTGCTTCCAGGAAAGAGGTTCAATGAAGAGAGAATGATGAATCTGTTGGACTTATTCGGTCAAAGATCAAAGGCATTTGATATGGCGGGAGGACTATTGAATCAAATGCCTTGGTGTAGACACATCATACCTGAATATAGCGGCTACAACTTAATTATAAGAATCAACGATCAACTGTCGCAGATCATCCAGGTTTAGAAGTTTTCGCTTAATTATTTAAACTTTTTTTTAAACAAATTTCTAATTACTTATGTACGCATGTTATACTTTTTTAGCTTAATAGAACAAAAACAACTAAATATTTCATCGCTTATCCACAATTCTTTGTTTGTAAAAGCAATGATAAATTAATAGGGTAGGATTTGAACCGCCGTGGGGTTTGAACTGTGATATCATAACCACATCGACTTCTCAGTTTTCGTTCGTCTTCAGAGTTCCGGCGTGGTACTGGTCATTTGTTTTCCCCGGTATACAAAAAAGGTCCTAATTAGTCAATGCAAAAATTCTTAAAAATACATACCGATAATTAACCTCAATCTATGAAGGCACTCAATAAGTATTTTTATACATATAAATCACTTTTATAATAAATTTTTAGTGGCCTATAATTTCATTAATGGTGGTGAATGCGTCTATCTATCTATCCGTGCAGGGGCGGAGAAAGAATACTAACCTCTGCGACCGGGGTCGGCCTGTCGTAAAAGGCGAGAAAACAACCCACCCTAGCACCCTAGGTAGAGCCTCAAGCCCGTCTGGACAGTGACCGCCTTTGGTCTTAAGTATGCCGCCATAATAACATTGTGTTGTGTTCCGGCATTAGTGACCCAAGTTCCTGTACCCTTATGGGACAGCAGCGTGTCCGTGATGCCACTGGCGTTGCAAACACCCATAAGCGATGGTAACTGCTAAGTTCTAAGTAGGCCGTCAGCCTGTCTACTGTCCGACAGCAGTAAAAAAGAAAGCAACACCATACATAATATAAAATAACACATCCATATATATCTATGATTGAATATAATTTTTTATCTCCACTGATATGATATGATATTTAATAAGAAACTATTGTGAATATAGTTACAAGTTTTCACGGAAACTTGAGAGACAGTTATATGGTAACTTCATCATGTCGCATCGTAAAAATATTACTCTTATAATTTTTTCCTCAAGCTCCAAAAGAATAACTTCAATATTAACAAAATAATACAAATAATAAGTATTGTTAGCGCAAGGATGTGAACTATGAAGTGCCACTACTGTGGTGTCGACAACGACCTCGGATTGCACGCGCATCGCGCCCCCAGTCTCCCCAACCGCAAACTCGCGGACGCAAAGGACAAAAGAATACCGGGGTGATTTTATTGAAAATACCAGCAAATAGCATCCTCATACCCCGCTATGCGCTTCGTGCGACGGGATATGTGAAATGAATTTACTTCTAAAAAAAGCTCGAGGAAGTAAATTATATTAATCATTAGTTTATATGTATTTCATCTTAGTATTTACACATATATGCACTTGCGGATATCTTAATTTGTCACGATTATTCTCATTGTTGTATAAAAAATATAGGATAATTTTCTACGTGACTTTGGCTTTACAAAACAAAAGCCACTCCTTAGGGGTTGTGACAGGAGGCGAACTCAAGTTCTACTGGCTTTCCTATTGATAACTACTCAATACTAGAGGTGTTGAAGGCCCTCCGAAGTCATACATAACTTGAGTTGAATACTACTAATTTTCACATTTACGATTTGCATAGCTGGGTATTGGCATATTTATTCCAGCATGGTCAGCATGCAGATTTTATGTTAACACTCGTCAAATAGACATAATGATGGCACCGGTACTTTGGTTTGCATTTTACGCTTACGTTATTAAATTTACAGAAAACTAGGAGTCCCGGTATACTACCATATTGAAGCGCCACCTACACGATTGTCAATTTGATCAAGAAATTAAAACAGTGATTTAGTTATATATCAATAAGATAAGTACAGTTTAATTATACACAATTTATGTACAAGAATAATTTTGCAGGAAACTATCGATGCTCACAAGAAAAATGAAATAGAAGGCAGAGATTTCATTTATAATTATCTTGATGAAATTAAATCTAACAAAGGCGGGGAATTCAATGGTAATTATATTAAGAAAATTTAATCTGTTTTTATAGTTGCGTGTATGAATTAGAAACGAATCAGTAAAGGTATCCTTCTAAATACTAGAAGCTATGACACCGTCGCTTCTAAAAAATAATATCAATTTGTTAGAGAACAAACAATCCGGGGACTCAGAATATTGGGAGCATATTATAATATGAAAAATTACTTTCATCCACTAGGTTAATTTTTATTATACCTCTGTCTTAACCTGGCTAGATTTAGTCTGAATAATAATAACCCACAACGTCCCACTACTGAGCTCAACCCTCCTCTAGGGTGAGCGGACAGCGTACCCATCACGCGTATCCAAGGCGGATTAGCGGGTTACACATACCAATAATATTGGTATGTAGGCCTTCTTACGATGTTTTTATCATTTTCACTGGATGGTAATTATTATAGATGATGAGAATCGAATCTCTAGATTGATTTCCGTGAGTTAATACCATTGAGCTATCAGGTGCCTTTTGTACCGTTTTATTTTATAGACGGACTAGTTGACCCGGCAAACGTTGTTCTGCCATATGAATTAAAAAAAGTAGCCTGTGTTCTTTTCCAAGGTCCAATCTATGACTATACTGAAATTGATCAAAATTGGTTCAGCGGTTTAGGCGTTAAAGTGTAACAAACAAACAAACTAACTTTCGCATTTATATTATTATAATATTAGTTAGGATTCAGGATAATATCTCTGACTTTCCAAATCCAAAAAAGCGAATGTTCCCATTCCTTTGATCTTTGTAAGTTTTATAAAGTATATACATTTAATTGTATGCATATCTTTATTCCAGACCATTTAAAACCGGCTCAACAATTCTTCTTCTCTGTCATCTACCATTTCAATTAGCACCCCTTATAGTTATATAATTTTTGCACTCTATCGTTTCTTTAGTATCTATATTCGTTCATTTTCATTATTTTTACATCACATAACATTCCGTACCATCAAATCCCGTAAACCTATTATTTTTTTTAGTTTATCTATCACTGGTTGTACTTTTAAATGTCCTTTGATATACAATCCCTAATTTTCTCCACAATTCCACACATTCATGACAGTATTTGCATATCAAGAGCATGTAAAATCCTTTTCCTTTATGACAAAGCATTCCGACGTATATAATATTATATCTTTGATATTTAATTAAAACAATAAGTATTAAAAGGGGCATGTTTATGTTCATTGTTGACGTTTCGGACACTTAAACAGATTTCATAAAGTAATATCAAAATATTAAAGCTTCAAGTATTTCGAAGCCGTCAGTTATTTAATTTAATTCAACATCGGTATGCTTTCTTGAGACTGAGCTACTGCATTCTAGTTGCATTTGTTTAGTAATTTAATATTCATTTACAGAAAACCAATTAAAAGTAATATGTTTGGATTTGATTATTGCCGGTTCCCAAACAACGGGAAATGCCCTTAAGTTTGCAATACTCCGAGTTCTTAGAGAGGAACGGATGCAAGATATTATATTTAAGGAAATTAAGATGAAAATAGGCGATAAAATTCCTTGCTGGTCCGATAATACTAAGTGAGTATATATTGATTTCGTACAATAAGCTTAGATTATAACTGTTATTTAGTATTCAAATAATAGTAAACTAGTGATCCCCCAGGGGTCGAAATTTACACATATTTCATTTAATTTTTAAGTTTGGACTTTTATTAGGTTTCTTTTGTCAAAGGCTATCTATAGATACATCAATATCCAAGGTTTTTATCACAGCTACTCATTTGATATGTCATTATTCAAACTGATGTGCTGTGATAGGGTCAATTTTGACATTCATAAGACCAAAGAGAAAGACCACCAAAGAGAATATTATCACTTAAGCTTATAGACAATTATTGTTAATTTATTAAATATATATTATTAATAATTGTATAATATTTAATAATTTATTTATAAATAATAATTTAATTATTTAAATATTTTCATTTTTTACTAATGTATATTATGAATTTAAACATCATAAATATAAAATTAATTTTTATTTATACGATTATTAAATTTTTATAAGAGTTTATGATCTTTGCAAAAAACTCTTACAAAAAAAAGATAGCGTGAGTAAGGTATGCATGTGTATACTGTGTATCATTCGAGCAGTAGTGTGTGAATTGTAGGCTAAAATATATAGCTTTCTGCACTTCTCCATATAAACTTTAACTGTGCCAAGTTTCATACTCCTCCATCCGCGTAATTTTCGTAAAAAGGGGTACAAAGTTTTCGCTTCACGTATTAATATACGTTCTATACATATAGATAATAAATAAATGTATTGGGATATTTCACAAACTAAGTTGCATAGCACTTGTGTTATGGGTACTAGACAACTTATATACTACATATATATTTTACTTTGAAAATAAATATATACTAGTATTATACCTACCCATACGCTAGACAGGAATCAAACCTGTTACCTCTGCAAGTGTACCGACATTTGTTAGCCATTACGCAATATAGTAATATAGGTTGGCTATTCTGGTGAATAGCCAACGCACTGCGAGACTCAAAATACCTCTATAATGAAAAACTATACCATATTCCAAGAGAAAATCCCTAGCCGGAAGTCCATTCTAATTCCGGAGAGTACCCAATATGAACTATTTTATTAAAAAAAAAAAAAAAAACCTCCAATCCATTTTAATCAATGATCACTAATGAATGGACACATATCAACGTGGATAGAGTAAGGCTTCAAAGAGAAATAGACTGGAAAATTCAGCATTTTTGTATACGGAACGGTATGTATCTGTTGAATATGTTTGAATTTTATTTATTTATTTTGTTGCATTTTTACATTTATTTGAATTCTGAAAGTAATTCTCTAAACCAATAACTCTTAACAATTTATTCTTTTATTGCGATATCAAGATTTCATTTGATGATCATAAAACAATCGTTGCATACGATTTGGTCTATAAATGGTCTACAAATTTATATTTGTTTCCGATCTTTTTATTATTGTTTAAAAATAAAGCTCCATTTTTAATATTCTTATATTAAAGAATTGCTTCTGAATTAAATTATTATTTCTATTATTTTCCTTTGTATATTTTATTTTCTAGTTTTTTACATTTCTTAAATATTTACATATCCTTTTTTTTAAATATTAAAAATACATAATTTTATATAAGGACACTTACAAATTAATTAAATAAATAAATATATATAAAATCTGTCAGTCACTGAAAGCGAGGTCAAGGGCTCATGCTACCGGCGATTAGGGCCCCAGAGACAGGAAGCTCCTCACTATACGTGCCGTGCTAAGGAGAACCGCCTTCTGTATCCCTTCACCCATTTACTTAGCGAAAGCCTCTCTAGGTGTTTGTCGAGGTTCTTCCCTATAAGTCGTTCACTGACGCCACTATCGATATGGTATTAGTTGATTCCATGTGCCACATGGCGGTAACCTCGTGAGCGAGATCTAAATACTTTGTAATCTTGTCAGTTTCTGCTTTCACGAGGTTACCATCATGCGGGACACTAATATGATCATCGTATGTCTCGCTGATCGATCTATTATCACAATATCGGCTTATTAGCTTATTGTTATTGTTGTTGAAATATATAATCGAATGTTTATTACTATTTAAAATATTATTCGGTCTTGCATACTATTTAAGCGGAACCGTCAATTCGCTACATAAATTCTACAACATTTCGACTTTGACTAAAGTGTGGTTACCCCAACAACATGAAGCCCATCAGAGCCTAGCCTGTTATACACGATGCAATAATTGGCAGGTGATGTTGAGTCGGTGGAGCCTTGTATACTTTGTTCCCTAAAGAACTCTATGGTTAATAATTATGGATGAATCTTTACGAAGTTTTGGTAATATATTAAGAATATGATTTTCTACAATTGATTTGAGAATATTACGTGTTTTGATTGGATTGAACTTTACAGGCTAGTATACACATCAGCATTCCTTTTAGAAACCCTACGATACTATACAATAGCTCCTTTAGCTGGACCACGGCGTGTATTAGAGGATACCGAAATAGATGGTTATATTATACCGAAAGAGACAACGATTCTTATTTCTATTCATGATATACACGTCGATCCAAATCTTTGGGACGATCCACTGGAGTTCAAGCCAGAAAGATTTATTGATGAGAATGGAGCATTGAAAATTTCAGAACACCTGTATCCCTTTGGATTAGGTAAGTGGATGCATGGCTTTGCCGTATTTAAACTCTGATTTTTATTGTAATTTTTGTATAAGAACTCTTTTAACAAATTAATGATTGAATTCAGCATTTGCGATTTTTTATTTGTTTTGTATTATGTTGTATTTATTCAATTTAAACGTAACTATTATAAAGAAACTCTTATTGTTTTATTTAATTACGAGTATATAGTGAATTTACATAATTATCTATCGCGTATAATTTATGATAATACTTTATAATGTATTCTCAGAGTGCAGTTTACTTATTTCAAAGCCTTCCGTGAATTTATTAAAATATATTGTTTATGAAATATGTTATAATATATTATGTATTTTTCGCTGAAATATTTATCAATACTGATGTTATTTTTTAAATCTGTTAGAGAATTAGTACAAGAAGTTTTATTGTTTTGTTACGATTACGTTCTTGTTGATTGAGGAGATACTATTCCGATAAAGAGCGTTGTGCCGTGTCAGTATTACGACGTTGTAGCCAAGTTTAGGGAACATATTTGCAGTAAGTTGGTACCGCATCGTTGGAATTATGGCCAAGCCAATCATACAAAAGTTTTTAGCCAGTATTATGCTCTGTCGGAATTGGGTCATGACTGGAGATTATAATATTATAGAGTTCTTAACATAATATTCATGTAGATTAAGTTAGACATGTGTGTTGGTACAGTTCCATTTGTACCTTTTCTGACGAGCTAATATGCGCCTTTCAGTCTTCTACTCTCACGAAAACTGTTATCTCAATGCATTCGAATACTTAAAATTCCTAATTATATTTTTTTGCAATATAAGTCAGTCTCCGTACAGGAGCGGAGCAGGAACACTGACCCCTGCAGTTAATAACTGCCTGTCGTAATAGGCGACAAAACAACCCTAACTTGATGTTAGGTTACATCCAGACTATATGGCAACCACACCTAATAGTTTAATATGCCACCATAATAACCCTGTGTTGTGTTTCGGTATAAGTCACCTAGGTGCCAGTACCTCTACGTGGTTGAAAGCGATTTAGGAGTAGCCTGGCTTCGCAAAAATCCATAAGCGACGGTAACTCTTTACCATTCTGTGGGCTGTCAGCATATTTGCTTTCTACAGACTGTTAGATATTCTAAGCGATAGGATATTCTAACTGGACTCAGCTGAATGTGTATATATATATATATATATATATATATATATATATATATATATATATATATATATATATATATATATATATATATATATATATATATATATATATATATATATATATATATATATACAGTGACAATATCAATCAATCAATAGAGTTATTGTACGTCGCCTACTGCTGGACATAGGACAAACATGCAATCCACCACTTTTCTTATCCAGCCACTACCGTCTACCGTTTTAATGTCATTAGTCCACTGAGAACGTCTCACATTTGCAAAGACGCGTTCTACTCGTACATTCTAGGACTAGCTTACTCTAACGGCTGTCGGTCATGCAATGTCTAGCCAATCGCCAATTCAACAAGCATATTTTGCGAGTTATGTTCGTACAGCAACAACATAGCCGACATTAAAATCCCATGCGTACGAGTGCCAATAGGTTGTTCAAACGTTCCTCACAGCAATGATGAGATAAAATGCCAATAGGCGGCCCACAACTCATTAGGGATACTCGTCCATCATTAACGCTTCAATTCTACGTATTAGCGATTCGTCATTTGTTTTCAAGTATGTACAATATACCTACAAATAGTGTAGTAGAACCACATGAGTAGAAAATAAACGTTTATTTATTTACTCATGTGGTAGAACTTTGGTGCTGTCATCCTAACTAATATTATAAATGCGAAAGTGAGTTTGTTTGTTAGCTACACTTTTACGCCGCCAATATTGATGGATTTCAGTATAGTCATAGATTGGACATTGGAGAAGGACATAGACTACTTTTTACACATAAATAATTATATACAATCGAAAACGCTTCAAAGAATTAGAATCAAAATACATATTGTTGATTTGAAATAATAAAGATTTGTCTGACTTACATTTTAGTTTGGTTTTATAATTTTAGGTCGCAGACGATGTCCTGGGGATTCGTTAGCGCGTTCGTTCCTGTTCATTATTTTCACTGGAATCATGCAGAAGTATCAGATTCGTTGCAGTAATGGCAAACTGCCATCGGACCAACCTCTAATTGGCTTAATTACATCACCGAAGCCGTTCTCTGTGGAATTCATTCCTAGAGAATAAATTGTGTTGTATTTTGTTATTATTTTCCTGCCAGTAAATGTTAAATCTTAGAAATTAGATAATAAATTTACAGTTAGTGTAAAATTTTGGGGAATTAAGTAACTTTTTGCTTTCTCATATTTTTTTTTAATCGAAAACCAAACAGAAGATAGGTAATAATAGGTCAGTTATTAGTTATGTGTATCCAATTAATGACGAGCATTATAATAATTGACAACAAATATTATGTAATTCGACGTATAACATTGGTATTGGTCAAAAACTATTAATGTTAAGATGTGTCAGTAATGTTATGAATAAAACTATATTAAAAACATTTTTGAATACTTTTATTGAAATAATCTCCATCGTCTAAACAACATATAATAATAAAATTTACTAAATGTTACATTAGCAGCAAATTTCTTGCTGAAATGAAGTTTTTTTTATATAGTGTATATATAGTTCAAGTTCCTGTACCCTTATGGGACTGCAGCGTCATCGCGATGCCACGGGCGTTATTAACACCCATAGCCGACGGTAACTGCTAAACTTAAAGTGGGCCGTCAGCCTGTCTGCTGTCTTACAGCAATAAAAAAAAGTGAAATTCAAAGGGCTGGCAAAAAAGGACATTAAAGTGAAGAAATTAAATGAGTCAGCAAATTGAGTGATGGAACATGAAAAATCATCATAAAACATTTGTTTGCCTGTGAACAGAACAATTGCACATCCATGAGGCACACTGTTGATTAATGTCATAGGATTCTCATCTACCTTTCTTTTTACGTCTAATGTATGTAATGCAAAGAGCGACAAGAAAGTATACAGAAATATATATTTAGTCTTTACGGGAGCGTTTGCCGACCTCCTAACCTCGAAAGTTAAACCGAAAACAAGGGCAACGCTCTCAAATAATAATATTAGGTCTTTACCTATGAAGTTGCCGTTTTGTATGAAAAAATTTTAACGATTTTTTTTTATATAATTTTTATTTGTACCTATTAATCGAAGTAATCACCCATGCAATCAATGTATCTTTGCCAACGCAGTGGCAGTTTATTGATGCCCTTCTTAAAGAAATCAGCTGGACGGGAGGCAACAAATTCTTCAAAGGCTGCCTCTCGGGTATTGAATTTTTTTCCCGCCAAGAAGTTATCCAAATTCTGGAAAAAGTAGTAGTCTGTAGGCGCAAGGTCTGGTGAGTAGGGCGGATGATGGAGAACTTCCAACCCCAGTTCTTGTAACTTGGAGACCGTCTGCTGTGCAGTATGAGGTCGCGCGTTGTCGTGCAGGAGCAGCAGAGACGAGCGATTGACCAATGCTGGTTGGACATGTGCCAGCTTCTCCATCATTGTATTCAGTTCTTCGCAGTACACATCTGCAGTAATGCTCACCCCGTTTGGTAAGAAGCTGTGATGAATCACACCGGCGCTAGACCACCAAACAGTGACCATCACTTTTCTAGGGGTAAGTTTTCGTTTAGGGTATTGTTTAGGTGATGTGTACCAGGATACAACCAACTTGCTGAGCGCTTGCGGTTATCAAACAGAATCCATTTTTCATCGCAGGTAACAATGCGGTTCAAAATTCCTTCATTTGTGTGTCTGTTGAGCAGTGCAAGGCACGTCTCGACGCGTACTTCACGCTGGCGATCATTGAGTTCGTGGGGCACCCATTTGTCAAGCTTTTTTACCTTGCCAATTTGACGCAAATGGACCAATATTGTTTTGACGCTAACGTCGAAAGCTGCTGCTAATTCAGCCGTAAATTGTGTATCATCAGCTTCATTGTCGACCAAAATCTTCGGACGACCGCGAGGTTCATTTTTCAGGTCGAAATTCCCAGAACGGAAGCGAGCAAACCAATAACAGGTGGTGCGTTGGTTTGTAGTGATAGCTCCGTAAACGTCGTTGATGTTGCGTGCCGCTTGTGCCGCGTTGCTGCCACGGCGGTACTCATATTCCATAATTACTCGAATTTTTAACGTATCCATGATGACGAAAAAGATTGAAATACGATGAAAATGTAACACTAATCAATAAACAAATGACTACTTTTGGAAAAAGAATTCCACGTTTTTAAAATAAAATTAATTTGAAATTGAATTCTTAGCCAAACAAAAATTATTTTGATTTGAAATGGCCAGTACTGCAAAACGGCAATTTCATAGGTAAAGACCTATCATAACCCACGTTGCATAAAAATATAAGCTATTGCTCACATTTTACGACTCCTTAGAAAAGTGGTAGGGCAAACCTTATCCTTATTTCTGATTGAGATCACATGAAAATAAACAAGAGAGTAGATATAGAAAATGAGTCGCAATGACTCAAAGTATTTAAAAAAGACTATAAAATAAAATTAAATTGCACTGAAGCCCAGAGCACCGACAAAATGTCTCTAGTACCATTATTTAAACTTAGTTTGTGGCATTCCGAAGCTCGTAAGCTTTATCAAGACCTGTCTAAGTGTTAAATTTTACTTTGAAGCGGGCTTTTCCATGCCTGACTACGAGTATAAATAATGTCACCTGAGAGGAAATGCAGTCAGCTTTTTAAGCGCTTTTTTTTTGCAAAATAACAATGTTTTAAGCTTATTTTGTATTAATAATATATTTTTTCCTTCAGTAATTATTTGAAGTATAGAAATATCGACAATCATTTCTCACTCAATTACTTTCACCCTCTACTTCTGGATATGATCATGAAATCTTAAGAAAATCACTGCTACAAGCAATAAGTACAGTAACCTTAAACTTCATCACGAAGTGGACGACGCAGATAAACATTACCGAGTTAGACACAATATTTTTAGTTGAAAGAATAAATTATTGAATGAATGAATTTTTATTCGTAATAGAGGTCATTTATACTCATTCACTGTTCATAAATAATGATAAGGTGTTTAATTTAACGAAATGGTTGTATATTCATAATAACATTATTACAAATTCACAGAAACTATTATCGAATATATTAATAATAAAACGTTATTTAACTATTGGTTCTGTTATATCAGGAATATTTTATAGCAGCTTTGGTATCATAAATTATTATCGTACATCCCTAGAGATTTTAAAATACGTGCTCTGCAAAACCAAGCCCTACAATAATGTTACATTTAAATATACTAAAACTATTTACAGCGGGTGAAATCAGTGTGATAAATAAAGGATCACAAATGTCCATGAATTACGTAGCTATGTAATTTACTAGATATTGCATTCGAAGCACGACTCAGACAGCTATGAATCACTAAAATAGTTTTTCATCTTAATGTGTATTGTCGTCACCTAATCGTCATCTATTGTTAGATGTAGACCTCCCCAAATTTTTTCCACTTCATTGAGCTAGGGGCATCCTATACTATGTTTTCTGGTCTCCACGCCTGGCTTCTTTAGCCAGTGAGCATTGTCACTATAACTTTATATTTTGTGGTCTATATTGGCTAGTTTGTTTCTCCTACGGATGTCTTCATCTTGGATCTTGTCCATAAGAGAAAACCCAACACAACTAGCTCCATAGTTTGGTGAGTGACTTATTTTTTATTGCTGAGGTACAGCAAATAGGTTAATGGCCTACTTAATAAAAAACAGTTACCGTCACCTACAGGTGTTTGCGACGCCAACACGCCGCTAACACGCCACTGGCATAGGAGTACTGGAGCCAGGGTCATTAATGCCGGAACAAAATGCAAGGTTATTATGGCGGCATACTTACACACCAAGGGTAGTTACGAAGCAGCCAAGCTTTTGGCCCAACCACGTAGCTGGGATTCTTTTGTCGCCTTTTACGACAGGCCGAATCCGCCTCTGCATAGAGAAAGTCTTGAAAATTGTGAACTAGTTCCGCCGTCAGTACTCACATCCTGGTCCCGTAGATTATGTAAGTCTTTATGGTCTGTTATTATGTATTAAATAACCCACTGCTAGATTTAGGTATTTTTCTTGGAAGAGCAGAACAATAAACTCACTATAACACCTGCTAGAAGATGTCTACCATACTTATTCAAAGTATTAACACGATAACCTAAGGCTTATTTTTAATGTCTTTGTTCATCATCTTGAGAGTATGTATAAAAAAAAAAACTCTCAAAAATCTCTTAAATGATAGTCACTATAGTGCAAATCAAACGTTAATTGTCTCTAATATTATCACTACAAATTTAATGGTAAGCTTTACGCAAAGCCGTAAACATTGACCCAATTTATGAATCAATAAGGTATTTAAAGAAAAAAATACCGGGACGGGGTGAAAACTGTTGGAAAAGTTGGCGGCACAATATTTTTCACTGTACAATAAGCCATGGCGAGTAATTGTTGCCAAGTTAACGAGTTTCCGGTATACCTGCGAAACAAATTTTACACTTCAGAATTTTTGCAATATTAACTTTGCTTTTATTAGCAAAGTGAATTTGTTACGTAATAATTAAATGGATGGTTCAGTGGCTATAAGGGGTTTCTATGGTTATGTCTGTGAATGCGATCTCTATGCAGGCCATATTATTAACTAGCTGACCCGGCAAACGTTGTTCTGCCATATCCATACTAATATTATAAATGCGAAAGTAACTCTGTCTGTCTGTCTGTCTGTCTGTCTGTTCCTCTTTCACGCCTAAACGGCTGAACGGATTTTGATGAAATTTGGTATGGTGATAGATGATAACCTAGAAATGGTCATAGGCTATAAATAATCACGCCATCGTTCTTAGGGGGTAGGCAGTAGGCAGATAACTAAATTGAGTTAGTGATTTTTTGTGCTTATCCGGTATCTATGAGAATCGGCCAACATCTATTTTTCATCCCCCTAAATGTTAGGGGTAGTCCACCCCTAAATTATTTTTTTATTTTTTGACATTTTATTATTTTTATGGCAGAACAACGTTTGCCGGGTCAGCTAGTAAATAATAAAATGTCAAAAAATTAAAAAAAAATTTTTGGGGGTGGGTCACCCCTAACATTTAGAGGGATGAAAAATAGATGTTGGCCGATTCTCATAGATACCGGATAAGCACAAAAAATCACTAACTCAATTTAGTTATCTGCCTACTGCCTACCCCCTAAGAACGATGGCGTGATTATTTATAGCCTATGACCATTTCTAGGTTATCATCTATCACCATACCAAATTTCATCAAAATCCGTTCAGCCGTTTAGGCGTGAAAGAGGAACAGACAGACAGACAGACAGACAGACAGAGTTACTTTCGCATTTATAATATTAGTATGGATATATGCAAATCAAGCAAAGTAAATCATTTGTCCTGGTCTGACAATTAGGGTGATCAACCCCTTTTGTGGGAGAGGTTGGAGTATCGAAGCGAACCTGTTTACTCCCGCATAAACTCGGGGGAGATTACCCCCGGTGGTGTGGAGTGGGCCGCCGGAGCACGCACACCTATGTGAACGACGGGGTATCACGGCGACACATCGATGGCTTATCTTATCCGAATGGCCAATCAACGTAATCTAATTTGGTCCTGGTCATGGTTTACATCATTTTAATTGTATGTGTATAAAATAGCTCAATGACGCAGATTTTTATCTTGCGTTTAGAAAATCTTCCGGACCTGATTTTGTTCATAAATTAGAACGTGCACTATAATATTTGTTTTGATTGTACTAGGCTATCCAGCAAAAGTTATTCTGCCATATAAATAAAAAAAAAAACAGAACTTAATTATAATAACCCCTATTTTTTCCCCTTCAAGTTTCATTTTCGCGTCAGCTTTGTCTTTTTCTAACATATAATCTATTTATTTCTATACCGAAATTCATCGTAATTGGTTCAGCTGTTTAGGTATGAAAATGTGACAGATAGACAGACTTACTTTCACACTTATAATATTAGTATGGATTATAAAATTATAGATATTATTAATATGAATTTTAGGCAAAAAAATCTAAACGGTGTGACGTGAGTTAGTTACTACATGCCTTGATAAGCCATAAAGAGCTAATTATATAGGAGAATAAGAGAATTCAAACTAATATCTAAAGTACTGTCAGCAGCTCATCCTGTCTAAGCTAGGTCAAATCCTGTCTCAAACCGAGGATAAAGGATTTCAGTGTGTCAGCTATTGGATTACAAGTACTGGTATCATGTTGCTACATGTCAGTCGAGTCTCTCTGAAACTTCCTTGGGAGTTAGAACAACTTGTATTCGCTTTAATAACTTACGTGCATTTTGTTTATTCTGAAGAAAAACAGAAATATGTATAAAGTACAAAAGGAACGTTTAACATGCTGCTTTAATCGTCACTTCACTTAATGTCGAAGTGACTGGAACTAGAACTAAACCAGGAGAAATAGATAGTATAAAGTGAAATATTATATACGAATTTAAAAGTGGAATTATAAAATTATATACTTTAAAAATATTACTCATTCATAAATTCTTACTTACTACTTACTACTCTTTGCTCATCTGTCAATAATGATAACTTTGACAGATAATGTTCTTTATAATATTTTAAGCAAATAGTAAGTACAACGAAACCCTTTTCTATGATAATATATTAGTAATACATTATATCTGAAATTAGTAAAATCTATAAAAAAATAATAGGATATCATTGATTTATCATTCAAACATAAAAGTAAGTAAAATACTATGTACATTTATTATTACTGTCGAATAGCAGACAAGTTGAGGACCCATTTAATAGTAAAAAGATATCATCGCTTAAATATGTTTGCAACGCCAGGAGTACAGCTAACACGCTGCACTCCACATAGGAGGACTGGAACCTGGGTCACTTATGCCGGAACACAACAAAATGTATGTAAATTCCAATAACATGAATATGGCATGTTAGTGTAGCGACAGTAATTTTAACAAATTAACGTGTTAACCGACGGACTGTAATCTCACGGTAGTTATATTCATGCCCTGAATTTCGCTTTGGAATGTAAATGTGAAAATTACAGACTACTATCATAAAAGAGCTTGAGTTCGATGGACGGGTGAATTTTATTCACTGAAATCGAGGGACGTGTAAATAAAGACGTTTTCTTCACAGTAAATAAAGTACAGGCGAACACTAGTTAAAGTTTTACTGCTGCTGCAGTTTGCTATATAACGTATATGTCTTTGAGAAAACATTCTCCTTTTGGGATTTGTACAAGTTCATAAGAATTTATATCATCTATTTTCTTATACTTGTTAAAAAATATTACGTATGGGAAATATAATTAGATATAACACCACTCGAATCGTATTACAAAGTGAAAGCTTTATGCAGTCAGGATTATCAACTCGATGACCATTAACATATGGCTTATATCTAATAATACTTCTTACTAAAATAAAATATTCATTAATCTATGCAGATTGTTTGATACGACTTCGATGAGTAGAACTTGGTAGTTGTACCAATTAAGAAAATAGAAATGCCTGTACACAGTAGAGACCTATGGAGTTCCAGTCTATCTGTATTTTCAGAAAAGAAGGTAATCCAGTATTTTTCATTATGCTGATATCCCTAGAGTACAAAAGAAGTTGGGTACGTTTTAGATACTTGTACTAGTATTACAACAGGATCAACGAGTTGCAATAAAAAAGTTTCTGCAAATTTATTACATTTGTGCAAGTTTTGCATCACTCTCCATTTATTTTATTTTGCATATATTCTGTGTTGTCTGTGAAAGAACTGAAGATCAAAGTAAATAGAAAACTACTCGAAATATTCGAAGTATCACCTCGGATCAATAAACTATGTATAAATTGCTTTGACTACCAAAGTTCGCTATGGCATCCTTAAATTAGTATGCAACTAGAATTTATGCTCAGGTGGTAAGTGATACGATAGTCAAGTTTGGGGTGCACGAGCGCCCTCACGCCACAATATTTAGTTATATAACCTCTTGGTCATCATATTCAAATACAAGTGATAGCCGAGGCATTGCTTATGTAACATGACCGGAGATAGCTAAATCTCTTTAGGTGTCACTTTGAATTAATGTACAATCTAGTAACTACAGTACAATGTTTTTTTCTCATAATTTAATTAAAACCCAAGCTTTTTCTTCTTCTTCATCCCAGCGTTAAATTCCAGTTATGACCGAAACTTCAGTTTCGGTTTCCGGGGTCCGCTTTCTGACTTTTTCTACTCCACTTCGCACGGTTATCAGCATCCCTGGTAGTGAGACAATTGGCACGCATATCACCCCTTACGACGTCAAGCCAGCACTTTTTGAGTCTACCTCTCCTACCGGGGTACCCGGTGGAGATGGCATGGCCAGACATTTGTTCCCAACGTAGTTAGCCGGTTGCCGTCAAAAAAGATCACAAGCTTTTTAATCCGTTTAATTTAAATGGTCATATTTTTTATTCCAGGAATACAATAGTGACGGTCACTTTACATGGCATAGTATAAAGGCGTTTTTATACATAGCATGCGTATTCTCGTCATCCACTTTTAATTTCGATATATTTTCAAGAATTGCTAGGCCAGGTATCTATTAACTATTTAAGTGTACAATTTTGTAATATTTGATCATTTCTGTTTTTATTTTTTTTAATTTTACTACCAAGGTAGCTACCATAGAAAATTTATTCATTATGAAGATTAAGCTGAATGTTTAAAATTTTATCATTTAAAATAATGTGGCTATTTAAAAGACATTGGGCTCGGATCGCTCTCTAGAGCATCTTGTACTGGCATAATTCACACAACTACATCTAGCAGTAGCATAGCACTCGTGTTATGGGTAACTGATATAGTACACACAAATATATATACACAAAGACATATATATATATATATATATATATATATATATATATATATATATATATATATATATATATATATATATATATATATATATATATATATATATATATATACCTAGTCAGGTCATAAATTCTGTCACATGTTTAATGTACAATAATTGTAACAAGTTTATTCATTATGTAACCATTCATATACCAAAATGAACTTAACAAAACATAGATTCTTATGACATTAAAGTTTATTCAAAATGACCTCCGTGATTTTGAATACAGGCCTTCAATCTGCGCGGCCAGTCGTCTATCGCAGCACGAACGAGGTCCATGTCAATATCGGCGGCTGCCTTAATCAAGGATGTCTTGAGTGACTCCAAATTGGGATGAGGCTTTGAGCACGCCTTTTCCTCCAAGTGTTGCCATATCTTGTAATCTAACGGATTCAAATCTGGACTGGAGGAGGGCCAGTCTTCGTGCCGGATGAAGTCGATTTCACGCGCCGCCAGCCAGTCTTGTGTGCTCTTCGCTCTATGAGCTGGCGCCGAATCTTGTTGGAATACCCAGTGCCTGTTATTGAACATGGTATGAGAAACAGGTTCCACAAGGTTCGTCAGGACTGTATTTTGATACACAACAGCATTCGTTTTTACACCTTTCTCACAAAAATGTACCTCTGTTAAGCCCCAATAAGAAACTCCCAACCATACCATGAGCGAGGATGGAAAATGACCTCGTTGGACACGCGGAATACGGTTGCTCGCTTCTTCACTACTGTGTGCGTACACCTTATCATTTTGTTTGTTGTAGCTCTCTTCTACGGTAAATATTTTTTCATCCGAAAAAAGAATATATATATATATATATATATATATATATATATATATATATATATATATATATATATATATATATATATATATATATATATATATATACCTAGTCAGGTCATAAGTATTGTCACACAGTAAAAACTTTTCTTTTAGAATGCTGGCCACAAAAAAGTTTATTGAATTAGAATTTCGAATTGTCCATGAAAATAAAAATGTATAACTTTTAGAATTTTACTCATTTTTAAATATGGAGTGGACGCTTAAAGAAGACCGTGTTGCAGTTATTGCGTTGCATCGTTGCGGTTACGCGCCAATTCAAATTTTTAACATACTGAAAAATTTGAATATTACCAAAAGATTCGTTTATCGTACCATCAAACGATACAATGAAGACTCTAGTGTAGATGACAGGTCAAGAAGTGGTCGCCCTCGGTCTGTTAGGACTCCAGCAGTGATAAAAGCTGTGAAGGCACGAATTCAAAGAAATCCCAAACGTAAGCAGAAACTGTTGGCCCTTCAGATGGGGTTAAGCAGAACCACGGTGAAAAGGGTGTTAAATGAAGACTTAGGGCTTCGGGCAAATCGAAGAAAAACAGGACATCGTTTGAATGCTCGTCTAATGGACCTGAGACTGAAGAGATGCCGCGCTTTGTTGAAGCGGTACGCGGGAAAAAAATATCGGGAAATTCTTTTTTCGGATGAAAAAATGTTTACCGTAGAAGAGAGCTACAACAAACAAAATGATAAGGTGTACGCACACAGTAGTGAAGAAGCGAGCAACCGTATTCCGCGTGTCCAACGAGGTCATTTTCCATCCTCGCTCATGGTATGGTTGGGAGTTTCTTATTGGGGCTTAACAGAGGTACATTTTTGTGAGAAAGGTGTAAAAACGAATGCTGTTGTGTATCAAAATACAGTCCTGACGAACCTTGTGGAACCTGTTTCTCATACCATGTTCAATAACAGGCACTGGGTATTCCAACAAGATTCGGCGCCAGCTCATAGAGCGAAGAGCACACAAGA
Source organism: Malacosoma neustria (assembly GCA_963693495.1). Lineage (NCBI taxonomy): Eukaryota > Metazoa > Arthropoda > Insecta > Lepidoptera > Lasiocampidae > Malacosoma > Malacosoma neustria. Next base: position 22,134,282 of record OY856371.1, on the reverse strand, counting down.
CTGGCTGGCGGCGCGTGAAATCGACTTCATCCGGCACGAAGACTGGCCCTCCTCCAGTCCAGATTTGAATCCGTTAGATTACAAGATATGGCAACACTTGGAGGAAAAGGCGTGCTCAAAGCCTCATCCCAATTTGGAGTCACTCAAGACATCCTTGATTAAGGCAGCCGCCGATATTGACATGGACCTCGTTCGTGCTGCGATAGAGGACTGGCCGCGCAGATTGAAGGCTTGTATTCAAAATCACGGAGGTCATTTTGAATAAACTTTAATGTCATAAGAATCTATGTTTTGTTAAGTTTATTTTGGCATATGAATGGTTACATAATTAATAAACTTGTTACAATTATTTTACATTAAACATGTTACAGAATTTATGACCTGACTAGGTATATATACCTAGTCAGGTCATAAGTATTGTCACACAGTAAAAACTTTTCTTTTAGAATGCTGGCCACAAAAAAGTTTATTGAATTAGAATTTCGAATTGTTCATGAAAATAAAAATGTATAACTTTTAGAATTTTACTCATTTTTAAATATGGAGTGGACGCTTAAAGAAGACCGTGTTGCAGTTATTGCGTTGCATCGTTGCGGTTACGCGCCAATTCAAATTTTTAACATACTGAAAAATTTGAATATTACCAAAAGATTCGTTTATCGTACCATCAAACGATACAATGAAGACTCTAGTGTAGATGACAGGTCAAGAAGTGGTCGCCCTCGGTCTGTTAGGACTCCAGCAGTGATAAAAGCTGTAAAGGCACGAATTCAAAGAAATCCCAAACGTAAGCAGAAACTGTTGGCCCTTCAGATGGGGTTAAGCAGAACCACGGTGAAAAGGGTGTTAAATGAAGACTTAGGGCTTCGGGCATATCGAAGAAAAACAGGACATCGTTTGAATGCTCGTCTAATGGACCTGAGACTGAAGAGATGCCGCGCTTTGTTGAAGCGGTACGCGGGAAAAAAATATCGGGAAATTCTTTTTTTGGATGAAAAAATGTTTACCGTAGAAGAGAGCTACAACAAACAAAATGATAAGGTGTACGCACACAGTAGTGAAGAAGCGAGCAACCGTATTCCGCGTGTCCAACGAGGTCATTTTCCATCCTCGCTCATGGTATGGTTGGGAGTTTCTTATTGGGGCTTAACAGAGGTACATTTTTGTGAGAAAGGTGTAAAAACGATTGCTGTTGTGTATCAAAATACAGTCCTGACGAACCTTGTGGAACCTGTTTCTCATACCATGTTCAATAACAGGCACTGGGTATTCCAACAAGATTCGGCGCCAGCTCATAGAGCGAAGAGCACACAAGACTGGCTGGCGGCGCGTGAAATCGACTTCATCCGGCACGAAAACTGGCCCTCCTCCAGTCCAGATTTGAATCCGTTAGATTACAAGATATGGCAACACTTGGAGGAAAAGGCGTGCTCAAAGCCTCATCCCAATTTGGAGTCACTCAAGACATCCTTGATTAAGGCAGCCGCAGATATTGACATGGACCTCGTTCGTGCTGCGATAGACAACTGGCCGCGCAGATTGAAGGCTTGTATTCAAAATCACGGAGGTCATTTTGAATAAACTTTAATGTCATAAGAATCTATGTTTTGTTAAGTTCATTTTGGTATATGAATGGTTACAAAATTAATAAACTTGTTACAATTATTTTACATTAAACATGTGACAGAATTTATGACCTGACTAGGTATATACCTAGTCAGGTCATAAGTATTGTCACACAGTAAAAACTTTTCTTTTAGAATGCTGGCCACAAAAAAGTTTATTGAATTAGAATTTCGAATTGTTCATGAAAATAAAAATGTATAACTTTTAGAATTTTACTCATTTTTAAATATGGAGTGGACGCTTAAAGAAGACCGTGTTGCAGTTATTGCGTTGCATCGTTGCGGTTACGCGCCAATTCAAATTTTTAACATACTGAAAAATTTGAATATTACCAAAAGATTCGTTTATCGTACCATCAAACGATACAATGAAGACTCTAGTGTAGATGACAGGTCAAGAAGTGGTCGCCCTCGGTCTGTTAGGACTCCAGCAGTGATAAAAGCTGTGAAGGCACGAATTCAAAGAAATCCCAAACGTAAGCAGAAACTGTTGGCCCTTCAGATGGGGTTAAGCAGAACCACGGTGAAAAGGGTGTTAAATGAAGACTTAGGGCTTCGGGCATATCGAAGAAAAACAGGACATCGTTTGAATGCTCGTCTAATGGACCTGAGACTGAAGAGATGCCGCGCTTTGTTGAAGCGGTACGCGGGAAAAAAATATCGGGAAATTCTTTTTTCGGATGAAAAAATGTTTACCGTAGAAGAGAGCTACAACAAACAAAATGATAAGGTGTACGCACACAGTAGTGAAGAAGCGAGCAACCGTATTCTGCGTGTCCAACGAGGTCATTTTCCATCCTTGCTCATGGTATGGTTGGGAGTTTCTTATTGGGGCTTAACAGAGGTACATTTTTGTGAGAAAGGTGTAAAAACGAATGCTGTTGTGTATCAAAATACAGTCCTGACGAACCTTGTGGAACCTGTTTCTCATACCATGTTCAATAACAGGCACTGGGTATTCCAACAAGATTCGGCGCCAGCTCATAGAGCGAAGAGCACACAAGACTGGCTGGCGGCGCGTGAAATCGACTTCATCCGGCACGAAGACTGGCCCTCCTCCAGTCCAGATTTGAATCCGTTAGATTACAAGATATGGCAACACTTGGAGGAAAAGGCGTGCTCAAAGCCTCATCCTAATTTGGAGTCACTCAAGACATCCTTGATTAATGCAGCCGCCGATATTGACATGGACCTCGTTCGTGCTGCGATAGACGACTGGCCGCACAGATTGAAGGCTTGTATTCAAAATCACGGAGGTCATTTTGAATAAACTTTAATGTCATAGGAATCTATGTTTTGTTAAGTTCATTTTGGTATATGAATGGTTACATAATGAATAAACTTGTTACAATTATTTTACATTAAACATGTGACAGAATTTATGACCTGACTAGGTATATATATATATATATATATATATATATATATATATATATATATATATATATATATATATATATATATATATACAGGGTGACTTTACCTCACCCATCCAAATTTTTTTTACGCACTATGCATCATTTATGGAACCCATTTTTGCAAAAAAAATTGTATGTAAAATTTTCAAAATAAAATATTTCATCCCAAGGAAAATGTTTAGTAACTTGGTTGCTCATTCAATCGTGCAAATAATCATATGTTCCAAGGTTCGTACATTGACCTTTATTATCTAACTCCTCCTCGGTATTGTAAACGAGAAGAAACGTACCTTAAGTACGCGTACAAAGAGTAGAGACTGTGTTGCCCGCCGTGCGGGACACGTGTCAACACGTCTTCGTAAGAATGCGCTAGGGTTGTACATATGATGATTATTGTAATAAAACGAATGTTGCGATTCAACCATATTTTTTATTATTCAATCAAATGTTTAAGTTTTATCCGTGCAGGGGCGCGGAAAGAATACTAACCTCTGTGGCCGGGGGCGGCCTGTCGTAAAAGGCGACAAAACAACCCACCCTAGCTACGTGGTAGGGTCTCAAGCCCATCTGGATGGCGACAACCTTTGGTCTTAAGTATGCCGCCATAATAACCTTGTGTTGTGTTCCGGCATTAGTGACCCAAGTTTTTTAGTGGGTACATCTTTCCCGGAGTCCCACATATCCCTCGATCACCCCGGGCCGGGGAACCCGTCAAGAGAGGTTTTTCCCTGAGACCAAAAAAAAAAGAAAATGGTGCTACCAGGCCGATTCATTAAGACGTTGTCAAAATTATTTAAAAATACTTTTTCTAAACGTTTCAGGTGGGACTTTTAGCCCACCATAAAAAGATGAATCTTTATTATAGGCTTTAAAATGAGTGTACAGTGTAGTTTCGTCAACATTCGGTTTCTACTGTAACAAATCATTGAAGCTAGTGAAGTTATGTTTTTTACTATGTACATTTATAAATAAATACCCTGATTTATTTTTTAGTTTGGCAGCCCTATGTCGATTACAGCGTAGCGGTGTGTGTGTGCGGGGAATTACGGCGTGCGAAATACGGCTGCCGCCGCTGCCGTAAATAATTAATAATTAATAATCAGTCGGCCGCGTGCTGTCGCGTTGGTGCATTGTGTTTAGCGTTCGTTCACTCGCGACGTCGACAGTGCAAAAATACGGAATACGGTAATCGTTGGGTCGGTCGTGGTGGTCCCGTCCCATGATCGCCTCGATCACCGGATTTAACACCATTGGACTTTTATTTGTGGGGTGAAATTAAAAGACACGTGTATGTGGAAGAGGTCCAAAGCCTCGCGAACTTAAAAACTAAAATTGTGCGAGCGTTTGAAGATGTGCGTAATGACACTCTAGTGGTTAGAAAGGTAAAGGAAAATGTTCAAAAACGAGCTAGACTTTGCTTAGAGACAAACGGACTGCATTTTGAACATTTATTAAAATACGTGTAAAGCAGTAATGGTAAGTTAACCTCTAATTGATTTTTTACTAATTATTGTACATATCACTAAAGATTTACGTAATTTTTTACTTATTACAAACGCGCCCTTTAACTGAAATTTTTGTATTTCGTATTTTTTGTATTTTTGTACCGATGGAGAGGTCATTGACACTTGTCGACTGTAGGTGTCAAGTATAAATTGCGAGTTCTTGTGATAACTTTGTGATGCTGATTACTCAACATTTTTGTACTATGTGATACTAAACTAAAATACATGTTTCTCATAACTTTTACTAAAGATTCTTCTTTGTGAATTTGGACGGGTGAGGCAAAGTCACCCTGTATATATATATATATATATATATATATATATATATATATATATATATATATATATATATATATATATATATATATATATATATATATATATATATATATATATATATATATATATATATATATATAATAGCCGCTACGCCACACAAAGGTCGTCTTATTGGTTATGGCTTGTTAAATTAGACAAAAACTGGCTATGGTGTATGCTTAATTCTGATGATCTTGATACCATTTAGTTAGAACATACCTGCACTTTGATATTTAAAATTTAAAAAACAATTTGCAGTAAGGATATATGAATTTGTTATATGTCAAATAACAGTCGGAATGCCTTATATGGTGATGGATGGTTTTATAAGACAATATACGAGAAAACTAGATTGTTCGAGTAATTTAAATCCATTGTTAAAAGGCATTACTTATGGAAATTTCCTTCAAACTTCATTATTGTCACTTATCGTAAGTAAACTTTTTTTTCATTACTGATTAACAGCAAACAGGCTAACGGCCTTCTTAATAGTAAGCAGTTACTGTCGCCTATGAATGTATGCATTATGCAGCCTATGCCTATGAATGTATGCTGATGATATCGCACTGGCAGATTCGGACAAGGGTAGGCTGGTGCGACTTGTGAAAGCGTGGAAGGAGTCGCTTGAGAACGGTGGTCTGAAGCTCAATGTGGCGAAGACCGAGTACTTGTCCACAGATCCCACACCCGTACGCATAGACGGCAACACGGTCGAACGCACGGAACACGTGAAATACCTGGGATCTGTGTTTCATGCGTCTGGTGACATCGATTGCGACGTCAAGGCACGCATTGCTGCCGCGTGGGCCAAATGGCGTAAGGTAACTGGTGTCATTTCTGACCCCAAGATGCCGGTAAAGTTGAAGGGACAGGTCTATAAGACCATCATTAGGCCTGTCCTTTTATACGCCTTTGAAGCGTGGCCGGTGTTACAGCGACACAAGCAAGAACTGCGTGTCACGGAGATGAATATGCTGCGGTGGATGTGTGGAGTGATGCGGAAGGACCGCGTTAGGAACTCCCGCATTCGCGGCATTTTTCATGTCCGTGACATTGCGGATAAATTGCAGGAGTGTCGGTTCCGTTGCTACGGCCACGTTTTACGGCAACCGGATGATTACGTGGGAAACAAATGTCTGGCCATGTCGCCTCCGCCGGGCCCCGGCAGGAGGGGTAGACCCAAAAAGTGCTGGCTTGAGGTCGTAAAGGGTGATATGCGTGCCAATGGGCTCACTACCAGGGTTTCTGAAAACCGTGCGAAGTGGAATAGAAAAAGTCGGAAAGCGGACCCCGGGCACCGAAACGGAAGTTTGGGTTGCAACCGGGATGAACGCTGAGATGATGATGATGATGCCGCCATAATAACCTTGTGTTGTGTTCCGGCATTAGTAACACAAGTTCTTGTACTCTTATGGGACAGCAGCGTGTTCGCGATGCCACTGGCGTTGCAAACACCCATAAGCGACGGTAACTGCGAAATTCTAAGCGGGCCGTCAGCCTGTCTGCTGACCTATATTTATAAAAAATAAGATACCAAGGGTGGTCGCCATCTAGACGCGCTAGGTTACCACCTAGCTAGGTTATAGACGTATTAATTTCTCCAAAACAACATTATTTACAAACTACATATTACAGATTGAAGTAAAAAAAATACTCATTAATTTGTATAATTTTTATTTACAATTTTACAGTATAAATACAAATTAAGGATATAAAATGTATGTATGTGCAACATTATCAGCTATAAAACACTGTCACCTAAACCAGGCTGAGCCTGTATCGTAGGAGAGACTACTTTCTTTATGTGATATACCTGTAAGCTACGTTGCATACCCATATATCCGTTTACAATTTATACGTGCTGCTTTTATAAATAATTATAGATTTATTTTCGATCTAATTATTCATAATATTGTAAATTACTATGTTAATTGTTAAAAAATTTGTACATTTTTTATATATTCATTATACAAAAATTGTATTTTTACTCATTTATGTTACTCTGCTCAATTTAGTACTTCGAGTAGTCCGTATTATATAGATACACTATAATACCATGAGAGCTTGGAAGTACTCAACTGAGCAATGTTACAGTTCTCTACAGGAAAGCTTCATGCTCACAAAGACACACAAGTATGTAGGTTTGATTAAACTTAGTTTATTTAGCCATTGCCGCTATCGTACCCAACTTTGAAAGCTGAAATGGTACCACAGCCTTTGTTGACTGTGAAATAGCAAAATAAACTCCGTTTTATTTTCCCTTCCGTTTGACACTTTACGATTTTTTAAGCCAGCCATCATATTAAGTTGAAATCGTAGTGACATAGAAGTAACGTTTGCAGCGGCATGCATTACAAAGTATTATTTCCAATAATATTGCTTCTTTACACAAAACCGAACAAAGAGATGACGTCTTCGTCGTTCGATGTTGTTTCGCATTGTCAAACATCGCATAAATAAATATAATGTTTTGTGTTTACCAATAAAATATAAAAGGGGTATTTATTTAATAATTTAAAATAACTGACATGACTGAAACAAATGACATAACTAAACTGTTGTAAAAAATATTGAAAAGAAGACGTGAGCGGAATAAAAAAAACCTTGAGGAATAAAAAAATTATTACATGGGAAAATAAAAATATTAATATAAAGCGTACGAACTAAGCGTTAAAAAAATAATGAAAAAAGACGTGAGCGAAAAAAATAAAACCTTGAGGAATAAAAAAAATGATTACTTGGGAAAATAAATATATTAATATAAAGCGTACGAACTAAGCATTAAAAAAATAATGAAAAAAGACTATTTAAAGTTTATTGAAATATTTGAACCTAAATTTCTGGATAAACATTATTAATTAAAATTAAAGTTGACAATTTTTATGCAATAAATTCCATGGATACCGCGCTTCTCTGTAGCCTGGATTTCTACGTAAATATGTATGCAATGTATTACATTCATATTTCACTACTAAAACGCCGGTGTACTCTCGTTATACGAATGAAATAGTTTTATAAACTCTCAGCATAGACTGTTCAATAACTGAAATATTTTATAAGCATAGTTGGCGCTGGTTGGTGTAAGCAAATAGCTTAATGATCTCGAGTGGCATACTTCACGGGTTCACGGTTTAGTTCGTGTTGTAGTTTTGAGTGGTGTTTAGTTTAATACCGCATATTTTACAAGTTTTTTCCTTACGTTATATAATGAAGCGTTTCTTTCCAGTTTTATTTGAAGCTCTCATTTCTGTCTCACAGACCCGCTACTAACTAAGCGTCTCTGTCATAATTAATTTATATAACAATAAAATAATATACAACATACTAACCTGCCAGGGTGGACCGTCTTCCTGTCTGCTGAACTCTAGCTATAAAAAAAATTTAAAATAAAATAATTATACATATAAATACTGTATATAAAATAATAGCCGTGCAGAGGCGGAGAAAGAATAGTAACCTCTGCGGCCGGGGTCGGCCTGTCGTAAAAGGCGATAAAACGACCCATCCTAGCTACGTGGTAGGGCCTCAAGCCCGTCTGGATGGCGACCACCTTTGGTCTTATGCCGCCATAATAACCTTGTGTTATGCGACAGCAGTGTGTTCGCGATGCCACTGGCGTTGCAAACACCCATAGGCTACAGTAACTGCTAAATTCTAAGCGGGCTGTCAGCCTGTCTGCTGTCCTGCAGCAATAAAAAATATATAATTAAAACAACCAATAGTCTGTACACGATAATGCATACTAAGGTTATGTCAGGCGAAGAACAGTGTTTATGTTGTAAATTATTATGCTAATAAAGTTGAAGTTAGGATGATTTTTATTTCTAAAACTTTTTGTATCACGGTCATTATACGGCTAGGAATAGTGGATGCCTCTAACGGATCAGTTAGCCCGTTCTAATTCTCTGACTCGATTGATGTCTAATAATATATTATAACTTTATATTTTTAGCAAGCTGGTCATTTAGCGGATTCTATACGCTACTTGGTGTCAAGTATGTATTGGGAACCGTCATGGTCTAAATGCCAATCAAATATTACATGCATATCGTCAAAGGATTTGTTCTTAAGATGTAGAAAGAAAAATATAACAAATTTCACATTGACGTCAGCTCATTTTAATTACGAGTGAGTTTATAATTAAAATTTTGTTATAATTCAATACGTACTCTAATTTGTATTCCCGTTCACACAGATTCACTCGTTAGGCGTTCAGCTTACGGCCTGTAGTAAGTTACGGTTGCGGCTTTTGAGAACGTTACGCAGCCATACATGGTCAGGGAGTAGTTATCCTCCCCCCGGCTTTAAAGAGGCTCCTAAAGCAGGCCAGTGCCAGCCGAGGTATCGGTCAGACTAAATTGAGGTTTCGCAGCCCCGATTCTCAAAGTAAATGAACACCGGGGCGGTTTTAGTGGGTATACCAGCGACATGCGTCTCCTAACTACAAGGTACAGAGCTTGGGCGCATTGTACACTACTTAGGTGCGCTATTCCACACACGGGCGAGGAATGGGGTGTGCAGAAAATACTTACACTTCAAAATTAAAAAAAAATACTTCATCTGTTGGATAATGGACCCAATGAAAATAATACAATGCTCGGGTGCAGTTTTTAACGAGTGATTGTTTTTCAATTTTGAAAAAGATGGGAATATTTAGTTAAACATATGTATAAACAAATTTTTACTGCCGAGTCAGCTAGCATTCATATACAAAAATCTGTTTATACACGAGACAAGTTTGGCATGTCATCATTCGACACAGCTAATCAGTGGATACGTAAGCCAATAAGGTCTTACTTGTTTGTTAGAAAAGACTGCTTTGCTTTACAAATTTTCAAGTTTGGTCAGGAAACTCGTTTTTATATATATATATATATATATATATATATATATATATATATATATATATATATATATATATATATATATATATATATATATATATATATATATATATATATATATATATATATATATATATATATATATATATATATATATATATATATATAATTGGAATCTCGGAATCGGCTCCAACAATTTTCATGAAATTTAGTATACGGGGGGTTTCGGGGGCGATAAATCGATCTAGCTAGGAATCATTTCTAGAAAATGTCAAAAGGTGGCGTTTGAGTAGTCCCAATTTAAACTGAAAAATTACTCTTCCTGACATCTATCGGCGAATAATACTATTTTTTTAAATTGCTTTAACGGCACAACAACACTAAAGCTATTCCAGCAGATGGCGTTGTTAAGTAACACGAAGTCAATGAGTGTTTGCTTTGAGGTTAGACTAAGAAAATCAATTGTAAATTTCCAAAAAACACAACTTATAAAAAAAAATACCGAGCAAAGCTCGGTCACCCAGCTGGTTAAATTTAAAAGAAACAACACAAAGCCTTCGGGTCCGCTAGACATAATTGTCAATAATATCTTCCGAAATATCACGTATCATACTTTATATAATGAAAAAATTCTGATTAAAGTTATATAAAGATAATTTTTTGCAAAATACAGTTTCTATTGTAATTCAATTAATTTAACATTCTTAAGTACATTAAAAATTGTATACTCTTTTGATTTTACCTAGATTAATAGAATCGTTTGACTTTACAAATGGTCCGAATCTACTCGTAGATTTGTAGATATAAAGAAATACATGTAGTCTTGCGTAATCGCTTGAACAAAAGGTACGATGTTCTCTTTTGACATCAAAGAGTTGAAAAAGAGGTCGAACGAGGGAAAACGCTGCAAATATTTTAAAGGGGTATTTTAAGGTACAATAAGTTGTGGCCATTAGTCGAATATATGTATTAACATCGAATCGAATACATTCAATCCATCTAGAATTTGTCTTGAATTACCACAAATATTAACCATAATCTAATCTCTCCCTACAGAGGTGGAGTAAGAATATTGACCCCAGCAGCCAGGCAGTCTGTCGTGGAAGGCGTCAATATAAGCCTAGCTAGGTAGGGGCTCCAAACTCAACTGGATGGCAACCTACTCTGTTCCACTAGCGGCTAACCACCGCTAAGATTCATAGGCGACGGTAACAACATTTTGTTTCAGTGCAATAAAAAAAATATTGTGTGTAATAATGGTCTCCCTTCTTTTAAACTCTTCTCGTACATCGCTTTGTATTTTATCATGTAATGTATATACTTCAAATTACTTGTAGGTAGATGTTTTTTCATATCAATTTTCTCATAATAGTTTTCCAAATATTAACGGGTCCAACTCTTACTTTACATAGTTTGTTCTACGCGAATGATTTATCTATAAAAATACATAAGGTGTGCGTACATCGCGATTGCGGATGATATACATTTATTTCAATAAAATAAATAAACACGTCTAAATATAATAAACATTTAGTTCGCGAGGTCCTTTGTTTTGTGCCCTACGTTTAACATGCGAGTGCTGCAAGTGACTACGCGAAGTATGAAAGAAACAATGAGTGCACTTTACACAATCGCCTTTTATGTCGCAATTTTATATCACGAGAAATATGTTATTTAATATCGACACACTTTATTAAATGTATGTCGTATAAGACTCGTAAGATGGCGTATAGATGTCTACTACCCTCCCGCACTATTATTTATGATCGTAATTTTTCCCTTTAGCTTGTCTATTGTCTCCGTGTTGAGTCGGAATAATAATACTGATCACTGTGGCTGGGGCGGCCTATCTTAAATGCAACAAAAAACTCCAGCAGTGGGGCTCCAGGCCCGACTCGGTGGAAACCTACCTTGTGTTCAGGTTCAGATGATTTCGAACCTCGAGGTTTGGGTTCCAATTTCCCTACGCGGACGGCAGATTATTAGCGGTGCACCTTGGAGTCGCGAACATCCATAAGTGACGGTAACTAATTACTATTAAGTGGGCCTTCAGCCTGTCTGACGTCCGCCACAGAAATAAATAAATAGCAGTTTGCAGCCTTTGAACTGACTCTCGCTGCTCATGGAATTAATAGCTCATAAAATATCGGAACTGAATGAATTTTATGAATAGAAAATTGGTACCGTTAGGATTATCTCTACGGCGTTACCAGATACACGGTGATTACCATATGTAGTGTAACATTAATGTATATTAATTATATCTAATATTTTACAAAAAAGTTTTATCTAATGCCTTTCGATATTATGACATAAATAAATATTACTCGTCCGATTTGACGTACATTGTTATCCACAAGTCAAAATTATTTATTGTTTGATTATTTAAATAAGTATATTTCTATATTTATTATAAGTATAAAGTGTACAAACTACTTAAGCGTTTAATTAAACTGCCAACCTACACATATATGCACGGTATTTTTGACCAAAACACGGTTAACGGTAGTGGTCTATTAACGTGCTAACTCTAAGCCATAATTTAAAAAATACGTAAAACGTTTACTTCAATTAATCAGCAACACCGGTTGTCGCTGTTGGGGAAATCCTCAAACGTTTCATTGCAGTTGCTTGTCAAGTCATTCATATAATCTGACAAAATGAAAAAAGTTTATCTGGTAGTAGTTTTTTCTCTTATTATATCTTATATTAAATAAATAGGAATAATGTCATTAATTTTCATAAAAATATTTTTGCAGTTTAAACAACATTGTATTTTGTTTTAAATTGACACAGTAATATAAAATGTAATTAAAAATATAAGGTAATTAAACTTTATTGTTTGTAATTTCTATCTGGTAGCACTGAATCTCTATAATATTTTTTCAATTTTATTTTTAAACCCCTGATATGTATCCACTGAATCAGCCGCGTCGTCATTTTTACTTTATTTATATGAAAATATAGAAAAATTTACTGTCATAAAGAATGAAATCAGATTATAATTTTTTTTTATTTTTTCAGAAAATCATTTTCTTATGTTGATAGAAGTATATTAACAACAAGATTTTTCTTTATAGCCCTTGTGTGGATATTTAATTTCTTTTTTACTACTGTTCAAGGAGAAACATTATTGAAAGTAAGTTTTTGACTTAGTCGTATCGTATTATACAGACCATACTAATAATACCAGAGTTTGGTCCAACTAAAATTATATTAAATTCGATTCCCTCCTTTCAAAGACTCAAGTGACGATAGGGGTTAACGAGTAAGCTGCCATGGCCACTGTTGGTTGATTGTTTATCCAACTAAGTAAGTCGCAGTAGGAAAGTAAGGTGGAGAACTTACCATAATCGATTTCCCCTGAACTTCCACATGATCCAAAGTTTACCTTGAGATAGAAAAAAATGGAGTCCATTCAAAGTAGATAGTAAAAATATTCAATTAACTGGTATTATATGAAGTGTTTATAAGAAACAAAGCCGGCAACAAAACATCAGCGTAACCAAGTCACAAATTGTATGAAAGCATATTACAAAACTTAGAGAATCTCATTTGTCATATGCGTCGAGCTCCGGTGCCCCAGTGCAAGCCACTAATTTTGCAGACATCTATATTTTGGTACACTCTACGCTGCACTCAACTCTAAATCTCATCGTTGAACTTAAATCGCACAAAAGACTGCAAATACAGAAGTAAAATAGGTTTTACTTCAGTTTTTATAGCCACTACCGCCAGGACAATAGTCTACGGCCATTTAAAGAATGAATGAATTAATGAATATTCCTTATTGTACAAAAATTATTACAACCTTATTTCATAAAGACATATTGTACAGCCTTTTTATTTGTACAGCCTTAATAATAATAATAAATCCTTTTATTCCTTACTGATGTTTTCTAAACACTTAAAACATTTAAATTACATTTTTATTATCAAATAAGGCCCAATTACTTCTAAGGCAATTGGTAGTGACAGTATTAGCCGTAAGATGATTATACCTATTCTCGATTTAATTGTTCCCGTCATAACTCATATCCTCAATTTCTCATTAAAAACTTGTGCCTTCCCCAGTTTATGGAAGGAAGCCCAGATTATCCCTATTCCTAAAAAACCCAATCCAAAAACAATAACTGAATATAGACCCATCTCTATCCTTCCATTCCTTTCTAAGGTTCTTGAAAAACTTGTATACAATCAATTCAGTAATTACTTAAATATAAATAACCTTTTAAATCCCCTTCAGTCTGGCTTCCGGCCGGGTCACAGTACTGCCACTGCCTTGGTAAAAATCACGGATGATATCAGGTTAGCAATGGATTGTGGTAAATTAACAATCCTTACTTTGCTTGATTTTAGCAACGCGTTCAACAGCGTCGATTATGATATTTTATTAGGTATGCTTCGATCTCTTAACATATCTCCAACGGTAATTGACTGGTTTCAAAGTTACCTATATGGGCGTCGGCAGCGTGTTCGCGTAGATGACACTTTTTCATCCTGGCGCACTATTGCTGCAGGCGTACCTCAGGGTGGCGTTTTGTCTCCTTTACTTTTTGCTCTTTTTATTAATTCCATCACTTCTAAACTTCACAGCTCCTACCACCTTTATGCAGATGATCTCCAGATTTATACGCATTCACTTTCTGGGGAGTTAGCTAACGCAGTCAATATTATGAATAAGGATCTTCAATATATTTTAGACTGGAGTCTAGCATATGGCCTTAGGGTAAACCCAACAAAGACCCAAACCATCGTTATCGGCAGTTCCAGAATGCTTTCGCGTATCGATTGGCCCTTGCTCCCCAGTATTTCGTTTGATGGTGTTATAATTCCTATAAGTAACAATGTAAAGGATTTAGGTGTTACTATTGATAATTCATTATCTTGGGGTGCACATATCCAGGAAGTTAGTAGGAAATTGTTTGCGTCCTCGGCTTCGCTGAGGCGACTTCGAAACTTTCTACCTCGAGCCACTAAAATTTCGCTTGCTCAGTCCCTTCTATTACCCCTTCTTGATTATGCAGACGGCAGCTATCTTGACCTCACTGAATTACAGCTTGACAAACTTGAGCGCCTACAAAACTTTTGTATCCGTTTTATTTTCGGTTTGCGCAAGTATGACCACATTTCATAATTTCGCCAACAGCTCAAGTGGCTTCCTATCCGCTTACGCCGGAATGCTCATATCCTTGCTCTTCTATATAACATCCTTTATGATCTTAGAACCCCTTCGTATCTCAAAGAACGTTTTACGTTTTTGGTAAATAGCGATCTGAAGCATTTGAGGCCTAGAGAAAAGTTGCGCTTAGAAATACCTCCACATGCCACTTTATTTTATAAAAAGTCATTTACAGCTACTGCTTTTAGGCTGTGGAATGCACTTCCTACTGATATACGCCAAGCGAAGTCTTTACTTTCTTTTAAAAAACTAGTCCATGAACACTTTTTAGAACTTGCAAATAAATAATGTTTTATACCACACAGAATCTCTTTTAAAGTTATTATTATTTCCATTATTTGTATGTATTATACAGATTTAAAATTTGAATGGAATATTTATATTAAATTTGTCTACTTTTGAATGTTTTGTTAACTTATTATTATATCCTTCTTCATAGTATTGTATAACTAGACCACAGTAAAATTCTGTATATGTTGTCCATCCAAAGGTTGTCTGGAAGAAATCGCTTTCAGCGATAAGACCGCCAATTGTACGTTTTATTTTTTTTTTATCATTAATGTAATCTGTATCGGTTTTGTACAATAAAGAATATTCTATTCTATTCTATTCTAAGGCCCCTTTTTGTGTATAGGCCTCCGCCAATTTCATCCAAGCGGACCTCTCCTTCACTTTGGATATCCAGCACTAACGATGAGGAAGAATTTATTTGCAATGTCGTATCCACACAAAGAAGAACTTATAAACAAATAGATATACAAAAAATGGGTGACTTGCACAATAGATTGGGACCCTGGTTCTACGTATGCCATTATTAATATTCAGCTATGAAGACAAATCGGTTCTCCAAATCAACAAGAAGCGCCAAAACTTAAAGCCTATGGAAATAACAAATAGAAAACCAAAGGTATTACGGACATGACAGTCTTAGTTGATGGACAACAAAAAGTTCTCCCTATAGTCGTCATGAAAAATGCAAATCCAATGCTTTTCGGCTTACAGTAGAGTGAAATGTTCGGAATGGAATTTCCGAAACCGGTCTATTCCATTTAAACCAGCGTACCGACCACACTAAAGATTTGGAAAAACATTCTGAACTATTCAAGGAAAAATTAAGTAAAGTAGAAAATTAACTAGTTAACATCCACGTCAAATCAAGAATAGAATCTGTACACCTACCAGCTTGGCCGATTAAATTCAATATGAAAAAAAAAAACATAGAACGTGAGCTTGATTGCCTAGTCAATGAAGGAATAATACAAAAGATTGACCCTAATAATACACCTGTCGAGTGGGCTACGGTCAACATACTAAAATCTACTGGAGAAATCCGAATCGGTGGAGATTACAGTACTACATTGAACCCTGTTTTAACCAAACACTTGCATCTTGTTCTAATATTCAACCAACACGACAAAATCTCTCTAACGGCAAAATATTTTCGAAAATAGATCTTAAGGATGCATATCTACGGTTTGAAATAGTACCTGAATCAAAAAAAATATCTGACAGTATCAACTCATAAAGGACATTTTCAATACAATAGAAATGTCTTTTGATATATCTACAGCACCATCAATATTTCAACATTTCCTGGATCAATTACTTGGTGATATTCCAAACATAGCTGTATATTTTGACGATATAGCAATCACTGGAAATTATTTAAACGATACTTTAGGGTGTTAACCACAGTATTAAGCAAATTGCAAGAAGCAGGCCTCAAAATAAAATTAAAAAAGTATTATTACTTACAAGATCAAATCGAATATTTGGATCACAAATTAGACAGAAATGGCATACATTAAACCAAACAAAAATCGATGCTATCATCAAAGCTTCAAAATTAACTGATGCGAAATAACTACGATCTTTTCTAGGACTGGTTAATTTTTACGAAGGTTTCATAACGCATCTTCATGGAGTTTGTTCTGATCTTTATGACCTCACTGGGGGAAAACATAAATGGCGATGGACTAAACACAAAAATCAAATATTCGAAGCTGCAAAAAGTTGTATCGCTACTTCAAAACCATTAATTGTTTTTAATGAAGAACGCCTTCTCTACTTATCGTGCGATGCCTTTGTAAAGGGATTTGGATCAGTTTTATATCACAAAGAATAATATCGAACAAATTATTGCATTTGCGTCTATACTCTATCCACTTTACCAAAAAATAAAATGTGAAGAAACAAACCAATGTTTCTCAAACTTTTTTGTCAACCGACTGCACATTCAAAGATGTTTTATGAGGTTATGTTACTTAAAATATTAGTTATTAACAACATGGCGGGTATAATCCGACCGTAATAATAAAACACTCCTTCCAATCGACAATAGTACGTTGAACAGTACACTTATAATTACCAGCATATAAAACCAGTAAGACATTTGTAAACATTGTCTTTTTAATTTCTTTATAATGTAAGTTACAATTAATGGAGTAAATATGTAAATTTTATACGCATTATATTTATCATTCATATTTGTAAAAATAAAATTATTTTATGTTTTTTTTTCTAAAAGTAAGGAATAGTAATATAAAAAATAAGAATATAGGAGATATTTCTAATAAATAATTAAAAGTTGCTATGATAATTTTTATATCACGTTGATTATTGTAAAATCGACATCCAAAAAACTCTTTTTACGATTTGTTTACATTTTATTTTTTGGTGAAACGGATAAGGTATAGACAACTACACGCAAACGGCCCACCCTGGCAGGTGGTGACCGTCGCCTATGGACGTTTGCAGCACCAAAGGCAATACCAACGCGCTGCCGGCCTCGAAGAAATTTTATAACGCCTTTTTTTAAGAACCGCCATGAGAAAACTTCAGTCGGAATTTTGATCGAAGCCGAGAAATTTCGACAAACACTGTCGCAACATGACTGTAACACGATGGAAATCGTGCATAATGCAGGATTCTATCCTTATCATTATAGAAGATAGTGCAAGTTATTCACTAAGAGGACCCTGAAAGGAGAGTTGCTAGAGAGTTGAGAGTTGCTATCTGTAGATTCATGTTAAACGCGGATTTAGAAGACTTGTCTTTTTGAAAAAAAATCCTATAGACCGACGAATTAAAATTCGATCAAGATGGAATTACTGGCTATCACAATGAACATTATTGGAGTCAGAAAGTGCACAAAAATCCTAAAAAAGAGGCCAAAAGGGTTACAACGCCATTTTTGGTCAATATGTGGATGGCAATAATTGACGACAATTTATTCGGACCACATTTTTACCGAGCAATCTAAAGGCTGCAACTTACGAAAAGTTTTTGACAATGAAATTTTTCCTACTCGAAGACGTGCCTTTCAAGACGGGCACGACCTTCAGGAATGAAGAACACGACGACGAAGACGAAGAAGACAGAGGCCTAATAACAGGTTAACGTACGAAATTTGCACCATACGACTATTTTGTACGATTGAATTAGTGACCATATTTTCCTTGGAATGAAATATTTTATGGTGAAAATTTGACATACAATTTTTTTTTGCAAAAAAGAGTTTCTTAAATGATGTTTAGTGCGTAAAAAAATTTGGACGGTTTTGTCAAAGTCACCTGTATATATACTCGCACGTGTATGTTGTGCGTCATTCGACCAGTAATGTGTGTAATGTTAATTTTAATTAATATTGTGCACTTCTAATACATTTCGGACGTTCATCCGTTCGCGCAATATTCTTAAAAAGGGACACAAAGTTTTTGTTTCACGCATTCATATATAGATGTCTCCTGAAGATTTTAGCGTAGCTCACGAACTGTTTCAGCGCTTTTGAGGACGTTTTCACAAGGTCTTAAGTTACTCAAATCTGTCAAGTTTTACTTCTTAACGCTCAGTCTTTTGTGCTAATACATTGTATAAAAGCGAAGTAAAAACAAGAAAGTAGTCTACCTTGTGGCCGTTATGCATTTCAAATCATTGGAAAAGATATGGATATCGTAAGAATACGAATGTTTCTACATATTTATTAAATTATCATAAAATTTATATTGGTAAAATCATACCAGTTTTGTATTTTATTTAGGAATTCAGATTTCAATTCAATGACTTCAAAGATATCTATATGTAGGAAAAATATAAACTATACTATTCATACAATATTTAAATAACCCTAATAAATACTACATATACACTTTAAATATGTAAATATACACTTTAGTAACGCAATATTCATGTTTTAATTTGTTTTGTATAATACCGTAATTACTCACTTTTCAGTCGTTAATATAATTTAAATAGTGAAACACGTATTTTTTTTTTTTATTAAACGTTAGTCTCAGTCCGCTAGTGAAAAATACAAGCATCATACTAGTTATATATACAGATATAATTAATAAATATAATCTTTTTATATAATGCTGAAGACCGTGCGAAGTGGAGTAGAAAAAGTCGGAAAGCGGACCCCGGGCATCGAAACGAAAGTTTTGGTTGCAACCGGGATGTAACGCTGGGATGATGATGAAACTTTTTACATAATGTTAGGGGTCAAAGTATGAAATTACCGATTTGTACTGAAAATTTGAAACTTGTTTTTTTTTCTAAGATGTAATTTATTTATTTATTTAAACTTTAGCACTTAAAGTACAAGGCGGACTTAATGCCTTAAGGCATTCTCTGCCAGTCTACCTTGGGGTGATGCAGAGATAGTTTACATGGTAGGTGCACAATTGAATAGGAGTATGTTAATCAAACAAGATCACACATAAAAGCAATATACTACAAATACTTAGGTACATTTAAACTTACATACACATAAATACATATACATAGATTTATACACATACTTACACATACATACATACATACATATCTAATTATAACAAATAAACAGGAGATTTAACCTGAATCTGCCAGTTGTTTATGGAGACGTAGTCGTACTTTACTTTAATCAAAATATTTACCCACATTATCTTTTTTTATTGCTATAGAACATCAGACAAGCTGACGGCCCGCTTAGAATTCAGCAGTTACGGTCGCCTATCTATGGGTGTTTGCTATGCCAGTGGCTGTCCCATAGGGGTACAAGAACTTGGGTCACTAATACCGGAACACAACACAGGGTTATTATGGCGGCATACTTAAGACCAAAGGTGGTCGCCATCCCCAGGAGCTTGAGGCCCTACCACGTAGCTAGGGTGGGTTGTTTTGTCGCCTTTTACGACAGGCTGATCCCGGCCGCAGAGGTTAGTATTCTTTCTCCGCCCCTGCACGGATAAAAGATACATCTATACATTACGGGTTATCTATACATGACTGTCATATAAACTCACTTATGCTTTTACTATAACACTCTGTGATCTAAATTTGACTAATGGTGTGAAAGCATATTGTAGCCTTCTGGGAAGAAAATTTTTATCACGTAGAAAATTGTCCAAATCACAAAAAAATTTAGTCTGTAGGAGCAAGGTATAGCAAGTACGCTGGATGACGTATGGTTTCTCACTGCAGCTCCTCTACAGTCACAACGGTTTTTCATGCTGTGTGAGGTCTTGCGTTATTATGGCGCAATAATGGTGAAGATCGATTCACAAGTCGGGGCTGTTTCACTCCTAGTTTCGCCATCATTTTTCAAAGTTCGGCACTGTGAACATCTGTTGTTATTACTTGACCAGACCTGAAAAAGCTATAGTGAATAACAACATGAAGAGACCACCAAACTGTTATTATTACTTTTTTATTAGTAAGTTTTGCTTTAGGGCACTGTTGCGGCGTTTAACCTTGGGACAGCCATTGTATTTTTAGCTTACGGCTATCACGAAGAATCTACTTTTTGTCACGTGTCATAATTCGATACAATATTCTTTCATTTCTTTGCTAACAACTTTCTTTTTCAACAAGGCAATACAAGTTTCAACACGCATTTCTTTCAGCAGATTAGTCAAATCATGAGGCACCTATTTTATATATTTTCTTATATTATTGATTGGATACAAATGAGTGTAGGACTATAGTAAGTAAAGTGACGATAAAATATACCGCTAATACCTGGCTAATTTGACTCAGATCGGCTTCCACCGTCTGCTTCAATTCAGCGTTATTCACCTGTATGGGCTATGGTAAACACACGGTGCGTTTATTAGCAGTCTCCTCTCCAAACGCAACTCTGCTGGATTGCGAGCCGTTTTTGCTGCGTTAGTTTTGCGGCGGAACTTGTATTTAAAAATGACTCGGATTTACAAGGTACATACATACATCTTTCAGGTCTAAGCTGATAAAAAAAATTCATCATCATCATCATCATTTCAGCCGGAAGACGCCCACTGCTGGACAAAGGCCTCCCCCAAAGATCTCCACGATGATCGGTCCTGCGCTGCCCTCATCCAACCTATTCCGGCGTTCTTGACCAGATCATCGGTCCATCTTGTGGAGGGCCTACCAACACTGCGTCTTCCGGTACGCGGTCGCCATTCGAGGACTTTTCTGCCCCAACGGCCATCAGTCCTTCGAGCTATGTGCCCAGCCCACTGCCACTTCAGTTTTGCAATCATCCGGGCTATGTCGGTTACTATGGTTCTCCTGCGAATCTCCTCATTTCTGATTCGATCTCGCAGGGAAACTCCGAGCATAGCCCTCTCCATTGCCCTCTGAGCGACCATGAGCTAAAAAAATTATAAGTCGATAATCTGATGTTGCACATTTTTTAAGAGAAGAATCTCATTGATATCGTGAAAAAAGTTTCACTCGAAAATCTTACACCATGAAGGGTTTATGTCAATTCAAAGTATATATTACTATACCACAGCAATTTCATAATTTAACCCCTATTATTTTAACATTGTTTTTACATATTCAAAAATTTTGAGATAATTAGTCATAATTTCTCAGTAGCTTCACTAAATATTGGAAAAAACGAGTCAAAAATAAACGTAAAAATATAGTTTATAAAAACTAAAAAACACACTTTAATGATAAATTGAACTAAAAATTTAAAAACATTTCTTAGTATAAGAATAAAATAATGAACGAAAGATATTAGTATTATTATTAAAAGTGGTTAGTTGAACCAACCAACTAACCAATAAACAAACAAATATACAGCTGAAACTAATAACAGCGTGTGAAAAATATACTGTTACCCAAACTCTAGTCAAAATCACAAACACTCAATAGATTAAAATTCAATGTATGTGTGGATTCTGTAATTCATACACGTAAGTAGTTTCTTCCTTCCTTAAAACCCCACTCAATAGTAAAAGATGAGTTTGGGATTAAGGTATCTTAAAAAAACTACTTAATACAAGACAACTTCTATTGATTTATTTTTTATAAATCACTGCAGTTTTATTTTAAGCCTGAATATTAACGTAAATTATCAGCTTGATTGTATTAAACTTGATACATCAATATATTAACTATT
Organism: Malacosoma neustria; assembly: GCA_963693495.1. Classification (NCBI taxonomy): domain Eukaryota; kingdom Metazoa; phylum Arthropoda; class Insecta; order Lepidoptera; family Lasiocampidae; genus Malacosoma; species Malacosoma neustria. Next base: position 22,112,018 of record OY856371.1, on the reverse strand, counting down.
TTCTACTTTTGTTACAGTTCTTTAAAATAACTTTTCTTTGGAAATCATTATCGACGATTATTACAGTAGTTTTTATAATAACAACCAACAAAACAGAAGCATGTGTAGCATTTCTCAGTATGTTAGATATTAATACACCATATTCATATGTAAGTGAAATATTTTATTAATAATTAACCATTAAGTACATAGAATCTTTATGTATTAAATATACTGCAATATTAACACTATTCCTCGTTTTGTAACAATGTTCATGTATTTTAGCTTCGTTAAAATTAATTTTAAGTAACACGTCAAAGGAATAGATTCGCAGAAAATACTTAAGAATCGCATTGTCGTGTGCCATCAGTACTTAAGTACATGAGTACTATAGTAATGAGCAAACATATATCATGTTTGGCTTCAGCTTTATTAGTTGATTTACATGACTACATTGTGTTTTTCAAATTGAGTTTAATTTAAATGCAGACTTAAAATATAGTGTAAGAGCTATTTGGAACCTCCTTTACGGATATAGCAGAGAGTGATAGTCTTGCAGAAGGTGATAGCCCTAAGTGAAAGATCTCGTTCCAAAACACGTGAGGTCTAAGTCAGCTGGTACTTCATAAAAAACGAACGAGGCACTGACGCAATAGAATCTAAAGTGTGCAAGACGCTAATATATTCGAATAAAATTATTGAACGGTCATGGAAATTTATTTTGACATAAAATGATTTATTATGTACGTGATATGAGTTATTTTTTCATGACTATACTTTTTATTAATGAATAATTCAGAATGGAATGACAGATGCAAAGAAATTGGCGCGAATATTACTTTACAAAAATACCTACATGCTATGAGAAAGGATTTCGACCAAGTGGTCAGATTCTCATAGCAGAAACACAGAAACATATTAGAATAAATAACCTAAATAATTGTAGTAAATGGGTAGAATAAATAAGGCAGGTTTAGAACTGAAACGTGATATGTGAAGTGACTGGTGAAGCACGGCAGGATGTATAATAATAAAATTTAATTAAAGAAAAAAACATTTTGTGTCGACTGAAAATTGACTATACTTTTTTATATAGTGATAAGGTTGAGATTGATAATGAATTAATTTTTATTATTTTCTTTCATTATTCTCCTACATCTAATATATAAAATTCTCGTGTCACAGTTTTCGTTGCCATACTCCTCCGAAACGGCTTGACCGATTTTGATGAAATTTTTTGTGCTTATCCGGTATCTATGAGAATCGGCCAACATCTATTTTTCATTAAATGTTAGGGGTGACCCACCCCCAAATTTTGTTTTTAATTTTTTGACATTTTATTATTTATATGGCAGAACAACGTTTGCCGGGTCAGCTAGTAATTTAGAAATACGTTTTTGTAACATTGTTTTTGTTTTCAGACGTTTTCAATTGATTATGTACTTCAAGCATATGGTATTGGATTTATCGGTTTTTACGAATTCCAATCAACATCTCCATACACTATGATCGATACAGCGGTTGTGATATTTTCCATAATACACACAGGAGCAGCTTTGTTACGATCCTGGATAGTTATAATATTGTTCAGAGTATTGAGTAACTGCGTGCAAATACAATTTAAGCCAAATACTCACTACCTTATCTTTGCTATTCTACCATTGAGTGCAGATTTATTTGACGCCCATAAGCTGTACGCTTTATATATTTATATCAGTCTGACGACTGCAACTTTGGCGCATCTCGTAAGTATGTCTAAAAATTAATAATAATATGTTCACATAAAAGAAGATAAGAGTTATCTGATCTCCTTCTAAGGACATGGTGATGGGTGGCAAATAAACTCTTGATAACTCAGACAGAAAATTAAATGACATTACTTGATTGTCCTTTCAAAGTTGGGTGGTCAGATGTCACTCGTCACTCTAAAAACCAAAATAACTTAATATATTCATTTCTTCATAAATCTTTGGACAAGAAAATAACATTTTACGAAACGGTATTGAGGAAAAAGGCGTCGAAATTTTACGAGACGAATGCAACATTTATAAAATGAATAAGACCATTGTAGGTTATAAAACCTAAGGTTTTTTTATTGCATGATAAATAATAGTATTCAATAATGGTTTTAACGTAAAGAAGACTTTCTTCGTACTCTAAAATTTTTAATCTGTGCTTCGTCTACTTAATTCTCAATTATTTCGGGGTTCAGCTTAACCTAGCGTGGCATAATGTTTCCAAATATTATCATACTTTCAACAAAAAATTCATATATTATTTTACAGTGATAAATACAATTCCGTTACTGATTCTTAAGCATTATCATTAAAATCCGTTTATGTTGAAATAATTACAGTAGATACTGCACGGGGTGATTAATTTCCGCCTTTACAATAATCTCGCTCAATTTAACGGAGAACATGCATATAATACTTTCCGTAGATTCTCCCGTAACTTATTTTGGAACAAAGCTTGGGCTCAGTAAATTTAATACCTGCTAGTATCCTGTCAAAATAAATTTAAAATCTTTTGTGTTTAAACTCTATAGAAATCGATTCGACCAAATTATGCGTGAACATGTGGAATAAGCGGTATTTAATTTTTAATCCTGATAAGTGAAAATTTCGTTTTAAGATGGACTAATTCAACACTGGTACTCAGTGATATAATATTCGGAGACCAATCTAGAATGCCTGTAATTAAATTCCACGATAGCCTGCACCGCTAGGGCAGTTTTCTCACCTAATATTCATATGATAACAAGATCTGATAACAAGATACATATGAAAACATCGCCAGGAATCCTGCAGACTAGCGTGGCGAGTAAAGGATCCGTTCCCTCAAGGATGAAACCCGACCCAGCCGTGGGAGATTATGGGCTGTTATTATAATTCAACATGGTCTATGGAGCAGACGAGTCGTGGAGTAGAGACCGCTTCGTGATCCTATTGTATAGCCAATCTAATTCACAGGATCTAGCAGTGGAATACAGAAACTAACCCAAAAGTTGAAATTATGGCTGATCTTATTTTTAATAAAACTATTTTGCTTTCAGTGCATGTTGACTCTTACTATGTCAAAATTACTACACAGTGAGTTTAAATCGGTAAAGGATATTTATATAGTCGGTATATTGTGCTGCATTGGATTCATTTTTACCTTGCCAATTAATGTGGTTAGTAAATATGTAGTGATAGAAAAAAATACATTTCTAAATATTATGGAATATGACAGGAAAAATGTATATACTGAACATATGAATGTTATTGTGGTTCTGTCTTTTTTGGCAACCTCCATATCATAAAGGTTTTAACACGCCGGATCGCTTTCTAAGGTCACCATCATCATCCTAGCCTTAAAATCCCGGTCGCAACCCGAACTTCCGTCTTGGTTTCCAAGTTCTGCTTTCCAATTTTTCTTATCTACTTGTGCTAAGTAGGTCTTCAGCATTGTCTGCCCCTCTTGCTGGGGTCCGGCGGAGGCAGCGAGGTTAAACATTTTTTTTTCCACGTAAGTAGCGCCCCGTTGCTGCAAAATGTGGCCATACCAATGAAGGTGACACTCCTACTATGTATCCGCAATATTACGGACATGAAGGCTGCAAATGCGGGAGTTCTTGAAGTGGTCCTTGTCCGTGTCAGTCCACACATCCATCGCAGCATATTCATCTCCGTGAAATGCAGTTTTGTTTGTGCTGGAACATTTGCAAAGGCCATGGATTCAATTTCCAACCTTTTTTTGTCCCTGGCAAAAACCCTATTCTTGACGGGTTCTCCCGGCCCGAGGGGACCGAGGAATATTTGGGACTCCAGTAAAGATAGTCAGCCTCCAACTACTCATTAAAAATCACGCCGTTCTGATATGTGGTCAGATCTCGTGATCCGGGCCGGCGCCGTCCCGCCCTTTGTGTCAAGGCCGGCTTTATACCTTATTGTTGACGCCAGGAAGTCAGGGTTTTATTCCCTCAGCGCTCTTCTTTGTCAGCTCTGAGGAGTTGAGGGGGGCCGCGAAACAGCACGAGTCCCTCACGTGCGGGCGGCGTAGTCCTCCTCCGAGGGGGGCCACCCACTGCTTCATTCTATGACGGCCAGACGTCATTACGCGATTAATTCATCATTGCCCTCCGGCGCCATCGAGGTGACATGCGTTGTGGTAAGGGGAGTGTGGTGGTCGTCTCCCGCTCCCGCTTCGTCGCCTCATTTGTGGACATGACTAGGCAGTGAGGCCACAAAATCGCAGGATTGCTCCGACCATGGACAGAACCAAGGCTTAGAGCAACAGGTCCACGCCAATTTGGGCAACGAGGGCGCGGCACTCTTCGTGTCAATTTCCTGAGTCTAGGTTCATCAAGTATATCCATCAAAAAGATGTTCTTTGTAACGGATAGCCTATTTTGATACTTTTTTAGCTGATATAACAGTGCTAAAGACATCCGTCGTCTACGGTTAAAGTAAACTTTACTAATATATATCTACTCGGACATACATATCTATATATCTACTTTGGGCAACAGTTTTTACATGACGGGATGCTTGCTAAAGTCATGGATTTATGTATAATATATATTTATTTATAAAATAAAAGTACATATACAAGTACTATATCTGTTGATAAGTACCCCAAAACACATGCGTTCTGGTGTTTACTCTGTGACAAGATGGCGCTGTGTTAATTATTGTCACAGGAAACAAGTATATTATTAAGTAAAACAAAAAGGTTGTACCTCATTTTTCTAAAATTAATTAAATTTAGTACAGTTAATGTTTTTATGTAAAGAAATATAGAAACTTAATATTTTCCGGAAAAAATACTTAATAATTAATTAATTTAAGGGGGTAATTTCATCTACGATGCTCATATAAATAGTTTTTTTATTTCTTCATAATTTTAAAGTTAAATTAAAATATCTATCCGTGCAGGGGCGGAGAATGAATACTAACCTCTGCGGCCGGGGTTGGCCTGAGAGGTTAGTATGAGAAGCCCGTCTGAGAAGCCCGGCTGGATGGCGACCACGTTTGGTCTTAAGTATGCCGCCATAATAACCTTGTGTTGTGTTCCGGCATTAGTGACCCAAGTTCCTATACCCTTATGGGACAGCAGCGTGTTCGCGATGCCACTGCCGTTGCAAACACCTATAGGCGGCGGTAACTGCTAAATTCTAAACGGGCCGTCAGCCTGTCTGCTGTCCTACAGCAATTAAAAAAAAATATATTGTGACAATTTTAGTCCGATAGAAATTTTAAAGTTACAACATATAAAATAGAGTGGGATTATTGTACCTGTACCCACAAGACCAAAGGTGGTCGCCACCCAGACGGGCTTGGAGTCCTACCACGTAGCTAGGGTGGGTTGTTTTGTCGCTTTTTACGACAGACCGACCCCGGCCGCAGACAACTAGTGAAGGTTGGCAGTCGAGTCCGCATACTTCTTCCGATCCTTGCCGAGGTTAAAAAGTTTGACTACATTTGTGATTCCAGTCCATTGTCAAATGTTTCGCAGCTAAAACTTTGTCCTGCGTTCAACCGTTTTTTGTAATACATAATACTCGCACATAATCTGTAATACCATGTGATATCAGCAGGTAGAATTTCGTTTGATGGACTCTCTTACCACACTCATGCAGTACCTCTCCAGGTGCGGTCTGACATCTTTGCCAGCAGTAGGCTGAAGAAGTGTATCTTCGCCAAGCTTACGGCCGGCAGCAACCCCCAGGTTGCATCTGAGGCGGCTATGCTAAGAACATTCTAGTAGATGATGATTGCCCGCCTAATGTTAGGCATTTGCTGGCGTTTATAGATGTTTGCGATGCCAGCGGAACCGCCAGAATGTTACCGCCCACGCAGGGTCCGCGTACTGTAACTGAAGCCTGGTCAATTACGTCGAAAAATAACACAAGGTTATTATGGCAGTATATTTAAAAGCCAATGGTAAATGCCATCCAGACGGGCGTGGAGTTTACCTAGATAGAGGTGTTTGGTCGCCTTTTACGACAGACCATCCCCGACCGTAAGGGTCTTTATTATTACTCCTTCCCTGCATGGAGAAATTTTTTCTTATCTCGGTTTCAATAAATTTGAGTTTTTTTCTGCTCTCGTTACGCTTTCCTTAACTAAAACAATAAAAATAAAAGACAAAGAAGTAATTATTTATACTCAAATATTGCATTAATACACCAAACGCTAATTTAAATAGTTTTAAAAGTATACAAAATGAAGTACTAATTTTGAGAGATACATTCAAATGTGCACTAAATAAAGTTTTCAAAAACTTCGTTTTTAGGGAATTTTTTAATAATTAATTAAGTTATCGTATTAAATACATATGTTAAATTTGTATTCCGTAATTAATATTTTTTTTAATATATATATTTTTTCTATAAAATGCATATGAAAAGGTATACGTTATTTAATTCTTTATTAAATGTAGGAAATATTATCAACATTCCAGCCTTAGTAAAATCTGTTGGCTGTTGTAATAAGAGAATGTTTAAATATAATTCTAAAGAAAAATATGCACTTCGTTAAAAAGATTTTCCATGTTCTATTTTATATTTTTCGATACCATGAACCCAATCAGAAAAGTTTGATAAGTATTAAAACGACAGATTCCTATTAAAAATGACACGTATCCAATTTAGAACGTGCGACAGGTGTTAGTCTACTTGTGGTTCGCAGTGAGCACTATCGGTTTTCTGCTTAATACATAAAATGCAATTTCACGTGTCCTACCCATATATTTATTATTTTTTAAAGTTTTGATTTTTACGGGAGCGACTGCCGTCCGACCTCCTAACCCCTAGAGGAAAACCGAAAGGTGCACTACCTTTGCCGCATGCAAGCTGGCGAAGGAGTAGACCATCAGTCGCCTTTTACGACTCCCTTGGAATTAACTGGGGTGACCCTATTCTTTTCACTGGCCAGGGTCACTGTACTGAAGATCGCGTAGTGGAGTAGAAAAAGTCGGAAAGCGGACCCCGGGCACCGAAACGAAAGTTTCGGATGACGATGATGACATAAAATGCAACTTCCTGTCGCTAGTTCTGTAAGAATTAAAGTGGCAACATAATATGTAATTTTTATTTTTTTATAAGAAAACTGTCATTTCCACGATTTTTTTTCCACCTACGGTCTAATTTTGCAATATTCACTACTGAATTTTGAATTGAATATAAACTTTACTCGTATAAGACATTTTTACCCGAAAAATAAATTTATAAATAAATATACAATGTAAACTCCATATAGCGAATTTATATTTAACGGAAACCTCTTTCAAACGTAGAAATCGATAGACATATAGATAGATAACCTTATTGCATCAAAAATCATAATTTAAAATTTATATACACATAATTTACAGGAATATGGATACATATACACACATGTATGTGTATATATGTTTGTGTGTATAATCATGTCAAATCTGTCAAAATTATCAAAATTCTAGTGGAAATTAATTTATTATTATATAAAATTTACAAAAGAAAAAGAAGTAAAATCTAAATAAAAATGGCGTGCTTTTATCCTGAAGACTGCGAGCGATTTGCAGTATGTCCGATGTTAGTGGCCCCTTGTCCAATAAATGCTGTGAAGATTCACCTATGTGCTATCCCTGCTTGCCACGATGTCCTTCGCCGAAGGTTATGTATTATTGTGAAAAGAAGCCGCGAGTTTCAAGGCCTCTAACTTGCCAAGAAGAAGATTGCTGTAAGCCACCACCAAAATATATGAGGATGGCCGCATTGTTTGCAAGCTACCTGTGTCTGCTTTCAAGCGCAACGGAATGCAGGACCAAGAGCATTTGAAAACGCTCGGCACTGCGAATTTCCTATTTAGAAGCCCTCGTGACGTAGTTGTCGAATTGTGCATATACCCCGTAAAAGTCGGCGACCTGTCACAAGTGCCACCCTGCACACCCAAATCAACACTCGGATGTTATTTACCCAAGAAAAAAACCAATAAAGTGTCGCTTGAGGATATATGTATTAGACGATTGACAATGAAATTTCGTGTCTTACTTTCAATGTGAAACACTAAAAATAATTTAAATAAAAATGATGTACCATGTTGTGCCGACCCCATATAATGTGGTATAAGGGCAGAAGGAAGAAGAAGATATATATACACACATATATACAAACACACACACGCACACACTTATTCACATAAGTCATGTTATATATTTTGGTATATTTATAAATACATACATATTATGCTCGTACAAGAAAAAATGACTCGTGAAATTCTGAAACATCCTTGACAACCTTAGAGACAAGAGCGGTTATGTCTTCTTGTTTTTGTACAGGGATTCCATACGGAATCTTATACAAGAGTAACATTTTTCGCCTCGACCACATTTTGATTTGATCGACAGTCGAACAAAAGTCAGTTTGTTCTTGGAGAGCTCTTAGTGATGTTATAGTAAATATTTTCTAGTTTTTTTTTTGCTGTATGCTAGCAGACAAGCTGACGGCCCACTTATAATTTCGTAGTTACCGTCGCCTATGGGCGTTTGCAACGTCAGTCCCTTAAGGGTACAGGAACTTGGGTCACTAACAATAACTAACGCAACACAAAGCCATTCTGGTGGCATACTTAAGACCAAAGGTGCTCGCCATCCATACGGGCTTGGGGCCCTACCATGTAGCTAGGGTGGGTTGTTTTGTCGCTTTTTACGATAGGCCGACCCCGGCCGCAGAGGTCACCCCTGTACGGATAAATAGGTTACCTCCTGAATGGCTTCCATCATGAAAGTTGTTTTATAACGTTAAATTAATTGAGAACAATTTTCGTCACGATTACTTTTTTCGTATCAAACAAATTGCTAAGGTTTCTTTGATTTTCATTGTTAACCTTGTTTTGAAACACTCTTTGTGGCGTAGCAAATACTCGATAGCAAAACAATACATCTTTATTTAGACCTCAATAAACATTAAATTCACTGACCTTCAAACAATAAATATTTTGTAAGTACCGTAGGAATTTCCTCCGTACAGGGGCGGAGTAAGAATAGGAAAAGTAAGTAATACTAACCCCTGCGGCCGGGTTTGCCTGTCGTAAAAGCTTAGTTCCGTGTTAGAGTCCCGAGCACGTCTAGATGGCAACCACCCCTGGTCTATAATTAATGACCTAGGTTCCTGTACCCATATGGGAGAGCAACGTGTTCGTGGTACCCCTAAGGCCGTAACTAACAAAATAGAAATCACAAGCAAAAAACCGCTTATTATTATGTGGACCGTCAGGTTGTCTGTTGTTCCGCAGCAATAAAAAAAACATGCGAGGCAGTCTTTGGGGACTGCCGATAGAAGTGAAAACTAAGTAACTTGTGAATTGTATCGTTGAGCTTAGATTATTATTTTATGTTTATAAAGAAATGTTTATGAACAAAGACTAAAGTTTAAATTGCTCATTAACACATCTTTACAAACCAATAATTATTGTTCATCCGAAAAGTGCTCAACACGCCTAAAGAAGTTTTCAATTTAAAAAAAACTTAACTGTATATCATTGTAATAAAGTCACAATTAGAATAGATATGTACCTAGTCAGGTCATAAATTCTGTCACATGTTTAATGTAAAATAATTATAACAAGTTTATTAATTATGTAACCATTCATATACCAAAATGAACTTAACAAAACATAGATTCTTATGACATTAAAGTTTATTCAAAATGACCTCCGTGATTTTGAATACAAGCCTTCAATCTGCGCGGCCAGTTGTCTATCGCAGCACGAACGAGGTCCATGTCAATATCGGCGGCTGCCTTAATCAAGGATGTCTTGAGTGACTCCAAATTGGGATGAGGCTTTGAGCACGCCTTTTCCTCCAAGTGTTGCCATATCTTGTAATCTAACGGATTCAAATCTGGACTGGAGGAGGGCCAGTCTTCGTGCCGGATGAAGTCGATTTCACGCGCCGCCAGCCAGTCTTGTGTGCTCTTCGCTCTATGAGCTGGCGCCGAATCTTGTTGGAATACCCAGTGCCTGTTATTGAACATGGTATGAGAAACAGGTTCCACAAGGTTCGTCAGGACTGTATTTTGATACACAACAGCATTCGTTTTTACACCTTTCTCACAAAAATGTACCTCTGTTAAGCCCCAATAAGAAACTCCCAACCATACCATGAGCGAGGATGGAAAATGACCTCGTTGGACACGCGGAATACGGTTGCTCGCTTCTTCACTACTGTGTGCGTACACCTTATCATTTTGTTTGTTGTAGCTCTCTTCTACGGTAAACATTTTTTCATCCGAAAAAAGAATTTCCCGATATTTTTTTCCCGCGTACCGCTTCAACAAAGCGCGGCATCTCTTCAGTCTCAGGTCCATTAGACGAGCATTCAAACGATGTCTTGTTTTTCTTCGATATGCCCGAAGCCCTAAGTCTTCATTTAACACCCTTTTCACCGTGGTTCTGCTTAACCCCATCTGAAGGGCCAACAGTTTCTGCTTACGTTTGGGATTTCTTTGAATTCGTGCCTTCACAGCTTTTATCACTGCTGGAGTCCTAACAGACCGAGGGCGACCACTTCTTGACCTGTCATCTACACTAGAGTCTTCATTGTATCGTTTGATGGTACGATAAACGAATCTTTTGGTAATATTCAAATTTTTCAGTATGTTAAAAATTTGAATTGGCGCGTAACCGCAACGATGCAACGCAATAACTGCAACACGGTCTTCTTTAAGCGTCCACTCCATATTTAAAAATGAGTAAAATTCTAAAAGTTATACATTTTTATTTTCATGAACAATTCGAAATTCGAATTCAATAAACTTTTTTGTGGCCAGCATTCTAAAAGAAAAGTTTTTACTGTGTGACAATACTTATGACCTGACTAGGTATAAGTAATGCAATGCAATCATTTAAAAGTTACATTACATAATAAACCTTAAGTATTATATTAATAAGGTTGGTAATACTGGAGCAAAACTCGGTCTTACGTCTTACCAATTCTTAAGATCGGAACACGTGACCTGACGCGAGTTGAAAATTTTTTCAGATGATCCTACTATATCTTAAGATGTGAATAAAATACAACGAAAAATATTTAAATACAATTAAAATACTTACTATATTTATAATACAGTAATTTATATATAAGTAATATATATATATATATAAATTTTACGGAAAATATATTTTCTAGAAAAATAATAATAGTACAACATAGTGAACAAGGGGGCAAAACGCCGCAGGCATGGCACGGAAGTATAGTGGTGCTGTTCTTCAAAAAGGGCGACAAAACCCTTTGAACTTTAGACCGATATCACTTCTGAGCCATGTTTACAAGCTGTTTTCAAGGGTCATCACGAATCGTCTCGCGCGCAGATTTGACGACTTCCAGTCTCCCGAACAAGCCAGATTCCAAAAAGGTTTTAGCACCATAGACCACATACATACGCTGCGGCAAGTTATACAGAAAACGGAGGAGTATAACCAGCCACTATGCTTGGCGTTCGTGGACTATGAGAAAGCCTTTGATTCGATCGAGACCTGGGCGGTGCTTCAGTCTCTCCAGAGGTGCCACATTGATTATCGATACATCAAAGCGTTGAAGTGTTTGTATGAAAACGCCACCATGTCAGTCCGTCTCTAGGATCAGAACTCGAAGCCTATCCGAGTGCAGCGGGGAGTCAGACAAGGCGATATCATATCGCCGATGATGTTCACCGCTGTGTTGGAAGATGTCTTCAAGCTTCTGGACTGGAACGGACTGGGCATCAACATTAACGGTGAGTACATCACTCACCTTAGATTCGCAGATGATATCGTAATCATGGCTGAGACCATGGAAGACTTAAGCCATATGCTTGATGGCCTCAATACAGCTTCCCAAGGAGTAGGTCTCAAAATGAACATGGACAAGACGAAGATCATGTCTAATGTCCATGTCGCACCTACCCCCGTAACAGTTGGGAACTGTACTCTCGAAATCGTTGACGAATACGTCTACTTGGGTCAAACGATCCAGTTAGGCAGGTCCAATTTCGCGAAAGAGGTCACTCGTCGAATCCAACTCGGATGAGCAGCATTCGGGAAGCTCCGTAAAATCTTTTCGTCCCAAATACCGCAGTGTCTCAAGACGAAGGTTTTTAACCAATGTGTGTTGCCAGTGATGACATACGGAACGCAGACGTGGTCGCTAACTATGGGCCTTATGAGAAAGCTCATGGTCGCTCAGAGGGCAATGGAGAGGGCTATGCTTGGAGTTTCCCTGCGAGATCGAATCAGAAATGAGGAGATTCGCAGGAGAACCAAAGTCACCGACATAGCCCGGATGATTGCAAAACTGAAGTGGCAGTGGGCTGGGCACATAGCTCGAAGGACTGATGGCCGTTGGGGCAGAAAAGTCCTCGAATGGCGACCGGGTACCGGAAGACGCAATGTTGGTAAGCCCCTCACAAGATGGACCGATGATCTGGTCAAGATCGCCGGAATAGGTTGGATGAGGACAGCGCAGGACCGATCATCGTGGAGATCTTTGGGGGAGGCCTTTGTCCAGCAGTGGGCGTCTTCCAGCTGAAATGATGATAGTGAACAAACTGCGGTCTCATCACTGAATAGTAAATACTTAAAAATTAAAATGTTTCTATTTATTTTGCAAATAATCTGAGATGTAAAAAAGTCTTGTTAAATTCTCACTTAAAATAGTATATTTTCTTTATAAAGGATACACTTAACATTGATCGCAAAAGTTCCTTACATTAAATAAGTATATATATAGTATGACATATACATAAAAATATCAAAGACAAAGGTAGTATGATACAACAATGTTTCTTTACAAGACTTAAAAAACAGCGAACGAATCACAAATACATTTCCTTTAGATAATACGACTGGTATAAAACATGCAATAGCCGAACGAAATATGTATTGCTTAACACGTTGACTGAGGAGACAGTGGGACGGTGTCCTTGCAGCGGTGCTTGTTACGACAACCTGACGGTCGTCGACAAATATAGATAAGAAATTAAACAATTATTAATTAAATACAAGTTTATTACTAATATAAAGTACTGAATGAATTAACAAAATAGAGTTCGGTTTACCATATATAACCGGGACGTGGGTACAAGCACTAAGAGGTTTATATGGGACGTTAAATCGTATGGGTGTAGGGTGACTTAGCTTAGGCCTCGTCCTGCGCGTGGAGGGTCATCAACGTCCTTTCCTTTCACGGGGCCTGGTGTGCCCTGCCGTTGGAAGTGGTCGGCAGCTCCAGCCCGTACTGAGGGTGGCTGCCTCGAGACCGCTGCGAAGGATGGCAGCTACGGGTTGTTGTTCTGAAGGACCCGTTCTGGGGCGTCTGCTCTCAGCCCGTACGGTGGACCCTCTCCTCTGAGGGTTATGCACTAAAACTTTATATTACAACTTTATAATATGTTTACAACACGCGCACGTTAAAAAAACTTAATTGTTGAAGGACGATTTCTTGTGGCGTCTTTCCCGGTGTGCGAATCTTCGCGTCCATCGCGGCTTCGCCTTTTTATACTGGCCGTCAGGACACCGCCCACTTTTTCGAAGGTTCTAGATTTGGCTTCTAATGGTGTGGCATGGAAAAGTACTGAGTAGCACCTGTACTTTGACCCGCTACTCGTTTAGACAATGACAGAGCTATAGGCCAGAGGGGCAAAGAATTATTTGTGACGTAAGCCCTGACGACACTTGGTTCCCGTTCTTCGTTCATTTGTAGTATTTTCGATGACCGCTAACCGATCGAATGATTCGCGTTCATTCATCTTTTTACTTATCGATGGACGCTATTCAACTGAACGATTTCTCGAAGATTCTTCCCAGCCGTCGTTTAATTCTTAACTACCTACCTTTAAGGTGCGCGATCGAAATTATTATCTGGTTTGCTTACATTTAAATACCCTCAAGATTAAATATTATATATTTTTGAGATTAATTAGAAATTTTTATTAAGTATTTAGGGATTAAATATTATATAAAGAAAATTAATTATCCTACTCTTGTTACAACGTAACATGCTGTCCACAAAGATCCGAGTTTAACGGTTATTCATTTTGGCTCCCAGATACGTAGTGTACCAGCCCCATGAATTCAAAGAAATGTTATTTATAATAATATAAACTGTCATAATTGCCACATACTGTCTGCGATTTATATGTATCTAATCAAAAATAACTTATAAAATAACAGTTTATCAGGATTACTATTTGTTAAATTTTAAATGGCAGTCAACGTGTCAAAGCAGCAGAGCTCTACTCCCGTATAGAGAAGATTTTATACATACAAAGTATGTTAAAGGACGACATTATTTAACTCAACTTACACTGAGAGCTCTGCGGTTATAAAATTTTGTTCCTTTTACTATAGAACATAAAAATTATTGAGATTTCAAAATTTTTATTGGTCCGGCATGATTGAATATTAAACTCTTGTTCCAAGACACTTTGAGATTTAAATTCCGGACTCAATTTTCAGTAAGGTAAATTTCTAAATGGGATCTTTCCGGCATTTTTCCGGTTTGCGAAATTGGGCCTCAATTTGGAGGTTTTCCTTGTTAGTATTTTACATAGAGTATATTTACGGGATTTTTAACCCTTTTAGTGCTAAGCTAATTTTCACACATTTTGCATAAATTGCGAAAGAATGTTTGAAAAATAAAAGTATCTTAATAAATATTTTCCTCAAATGTAGATGGATTCTCTTCTTTCTGTTACGTGTAAAGGACATATTTTAAATGGTTATTTATAAATGTTATTAACTTATTATAAACGTTACAATGCGCGAGCTACGATACGTCCGAGAGTCGATTTATCGACGGTTTGCGCTCTAAGGGTTAAATTATGAACATAATATAATGGATATGCAGTGATCCGTTGCAGAACATCTTTTCAATTTATAATGTTTACATTTTTGAATATATATGTTTTGGGTTATTTTTACTATGGTCATGAAGGCCGATATAAATACTTAAATTGATTGAATTTTTCCAATATATCAAAATTTCAAAATGATGAATGAAACAAGACGCTATTAATTCTTTCTGGTTCTAGACTCAACGTTATTAGCATCTCCTTGGAATTCTGTAAATTTATAGCATTATATTGTGTCCATTTAATTTCTAACTTTCTTATGTTGTAAGTGCTTTATTGCAATAGTGTATAAATGAAGTGTGTTTTATTTACACACAACTAACAATTAAGGGATCGAGTGACCACATCTCTGCATAATCTCCTACTGTTAGGTTCGAGCCACCTCGTAGATGGGACGGACAGTATATATGCAATGTTTGTCTAATGCGGGTTACACACATCAATGTATTTGGTATGCTGTTTACTTTACGATGTCATTCTTCACCGACAGTACGTGGCAATTGACGTCGTAAAGGGTGATATGCGTGCCAATGGGCTCACTACCAGGGATGCTGAAGATCGAGCGAAGTGGAGTAGAAAAAGTCGGAAAGCGGACCCCGGGCACCGAAACGAAAGTTTGGGTGGCAACCGGGACTAACGCTAGGATGATGATGATGATGATGAGTACGTGGCAATTAAGTTTTGATAAATAAATTAGCTGAAAATACCTAAGTGTATGCCATCCTATATTTATTCGTATATTTAAAACGTATGTGACTATTATTATTCGCTAGTAATAACTAGCGATGTGGTAGCAACAATCTCTAAAACTAACCCATTTAAAATCTGGGACGATTTTTTTTGATCGATTGCACTTTCTGTCGACGAAAACGCAAACGGCACAAGCAGCAAAATAATGGCCTCAAATTGTGGTTAGGGGTCATATACTAAACATCTTCAAATAGCTGAGTTACATCTAAATCACTTTATTTGGCATCTAATTGCACATTGACTGTTTCGGAGAAACTAATATGAGAACAAACTTTTTGCTATTTGTAAATCAGTAAGACAAAAACCCGTCGCCTATACTTATTTTTGTCGGAGATCTGTCCACGTGCTTCAGGACTTAAAAAATAATGTGTTGAAGGTAAAAACAAAATTAAAGAAATAAAAATGGTTAAACATGAGATACTTCTTTGAATATAGTTATGAGTTTTTAGAGAAACGTGACAGACAAATCATCAGGTAACTTCATCATGTTGCTGTTTGGCTGTCGGTGTGCGTGCGCATCGTAAAATTTTTACTCTCACCTTTTTTCCAAACGCGCGAATAGAAGTATAACTTAAAAAATATTTATGTGCCTAACTATATTAATTATTTCAGTCAATGACTGCGACCAAGCGTGTCAGAGGTTTAGCGTCGGGGCTTAATATAATGGTATTATATTTAGGAGGTTTTAAAGTGGCTATAGTGATGTGGATTTACGGAGTCCGGAGATTTTCGACAGATATACATTTCTGGCTCGGCTTCAAGCCAACAAAGTTTTGGGTATTAAGCTGGATGATATTGCCTATTATACTTATGGTGAGATAACAAAGGCATTTCTATACTTATTTAGATTTGGAAAGGTATTTTAAAGCACAATTAGCACAATTAAAGCGTAATGTTCATTCTTATAAGAATAATTTTTGGTAACATTATTTATTTTTAATATAGCTGGATGGACTCGGAATGTATGAAACCACAACATTTACCTAAGGAGTCGTTGAAATTAATTAAACTTTTGCTAGTTTGATTTGATTTGAGTTACAGCATCTTCTCTTTGTGCTGTTTATTTAGCAGCTAATGGAAATACAATCGCTTTCCTCCACTGCAAGGTCTTTATATAACAGGCTGCCAGGGTTATTTACACAAGCAGTGGAACATTAAATTAGCTACTGCTTTTATTTATAAGGCTGCAGAATAACATTCGTCTTTCTAGTATAATGTTACGCTGAGATTATTATCATAGACTATATAATAAAAAGCAAATATTGCAGATAGATACAAATATAAAGGTATGTCGTTGGTACATGTCACTACAAAAACAAGGTTCAACAAGACTCCGGTATACAAAAATACCCGTAAAGTAAATTGACCTTGAGTAATGATAATGGCAATGTATTATTTAATGATTAAAATGATCATTAACTATGTAATAATTTTCAGTTATTTCTTGTGAGCAAAATATACTATTTGACGGAGGTTAAACAATTAACTTATTTAATAATGGCAATTATATGGATCATATTTTCGCTATTTGTCGTGCATTATATTCAGTTTAAAACAATAGCTAAATATATGGTGCGGAATGTAAGTATTATTGTGTTTTGTAGTAGTTTGGATGAATTTTAACAATCAGAAGGGATGGATAATATATTAAGAAGGTCTTGGAACATCCTTATTTAATCGGACATGGAAGAAGATCCTTTACTTTCAAATACGACTTAAACGTATACGTATTATTTTTCAAAGTACGTATTTATTTGTCATATTATTACGTTTTGGACATGATTTTCAAAATCTGTTGTTATTAAGCGTCTACAAGTGAAATGAGTGTCCATGCTAAATTTCAAGTCAATAATATATATATATATATATATATATATATATATATATATATATATATATATATATATATATATATATATATATATATATATATATATATATATATATATATATATATATATATGGGTGATTATACAAAAGTTAGGTAACCCTTGAGGATATTTTATTTACTATAAATATTAAATGAAATTTCTACTAATTCGGGTGTTTATAATAGCTAATCTAATGAATATATTGTTCCAAATCGGGCGAGTGACTTTTTTAATTAGTTTGTGAGATATTTCAAAATTTCGGAATTTGACTGCCAGGGGACTGACGAGGGTGCCATAGTTTTGTTAAAATACACAATTTCGTAAGAATCATAATGAAATTTAATAAAACTTAGTACAAATCTCTTAGAATTTAATAATGGCACATGTCTTTTAAGTGTTATAATTACTAAGTAACAATTAAAAATAATTATTAATATGTAATATTGGAGAAATTACCATCTCAGTCTTCAAAACAGTCTTTTGACATTTAACGTAACGTTATTCACTTAACTTGTACTGCTTTGACTTAGTTTTACTAAACACTATTCATTTTCTAAGTAATCAACAAACAATAGAAACAAAAGTATAACAATATTTACCTTAAAAGTACTAATTATGATAAAATTAGAACAATTATAATGGAAATACTACGAAAGCAAACTATCCCAATCTTCATAACAGCCTTTTGACATTTTTATAATGTTATATTACTTAATCTTAATATTATTATGAGGCAATTTTACTTAATAGTACGTTTTTATCAAATAAATCAAGTAAACATAATGAGCTTTGCCTTAAAGGCATCCACAAGAGATAGTAATAAATAAAATAAAAAGAGATCCTTCCCTCCAAAAAAAAATAATTAAAAAACAATGCTTCAAAATAGTCTAACAATAAAAAATTAACGTTCGAAAACATCAATTTTTTCCTTAAATTGGTAAAAAATTCCATTCTCGTTTGTAATGAGGTTTGGTACGGGTAGTTTTTTATTATTTGATCCACCAGAACATCTGACACATCTCTTTCATCCAATTTAAACAGAGTGCCATTCTGGTTACAAAATTTGAGGAAAGTCACTCTCAATTCACCGTCTTCACCATCAACCGAAGGGCAGATCGCTGCATAATGATATTATGTTTTCTTTGTGACATATTTGACCAAAACATAATCATCATTACTATAACGACTTTGATGTTGCGGCTGCTAACTCCTGGTGACGATAGATCGCTATTCAATTTTGAGCGATCGTCATTGTATTTAATGTATGTAGATAGTGATATATCATATTCAGAGTCTGAGAATTCGATAGAAGTATTTAGACGTGTACTATTTATAGCACATAATTCTGTCTGATCCTAGCTTGTAATAATCACATCGATCGCAAAACTAACTTAATGACTTCATTGTAAGATTGTTGGGAATATAATATTATATTGCTGTGCCAGTCACCTGATGCACCAATAGTGTCCCTTAAAACTGAAATATGAAATAGCAATACTACATGGTAGTAATTAAGATAAAAGTGCTCTAAAATAAAAAAAAACATCAGTACCGGGGAAACACTTCAGTCCTCTGGCGCAATACCTGACAAAGGACTGACGCTAACAGACTAACGAAAACTACATAAATTTGAGATTATAATCAGAGCTAATGTTTTTTTTTTTGGTAATTTCGAATATCAACTACCTACATTTTGACAAATCATAGTTAACTATGTATAAATCAAAATAAACCTCAGGTTAGCAAGAAAATAACAACTCATCAAGGAACTGATATTTTGACTGGATCAGCACGTGTATAGAAGGTAAACACAACTCTAGCACTGGTACATTAATAGTGGCCATCAATTCAAACGGTGTGGTCCGTAACAAACTTCATGACCAAAGTTAAAATTCAAACAGGGATTTGACCTTGAGTCCGTGATATTTGACGCGAATTTTAAATTTAAACAACACACAACGGACTGACGAATGAAACTAAACACAAAGTTTCTTATTGTTTAAAAAATAAAGTGGAGAATATTACATTATGAAAGTTGTAGTATACATTATTATGACATCACAGATTGTAGTGAATTAGTAACTTTTCTTAAATCAATGATAATGTTTAATACTTAGAATAATTTAAGGTTAAATAGATAGTCACTTGATTGCTGCTTTTCGGGATTGTGATATGCCGAAAGATTGAGGTTTTAAGCATTTATTGTATTTTTTTATTAACTTGTATTTAGAAATAAAGAGCTAAAATTGGGTGACCAAATAAAGGACTAAAAGTTTTAAAATAAAATGTAATATCAATAAAATATAATAATATTTACTTTGCATCTATTGGCTGATGACATTGAATTACCCAATTTTTGTATATTCACCCATATATCTTCTATATATATATATATAAAAATCTTGTGTCACGATGTATGTTGCCAATAAACTCCAAAACTACTGAACCGATTTCAATCAAATTTTACATGTACCCCTATTTTGGTCTAACTTACTGGATAGGATAGTTACTGTTATCATCTCAATTATTCGCTTATGTCGTGAATGTAAACGAATAAAATGTATCAATTAATTGTTTCTTAAGCAAGTGTTTATTTACTGTTTTGTTTTTGAAGTTCTCATAGATGGCGGTGTACGTTGATTCATCAATAAAATTCTTCAATATTGTTTGACAACTAGCTTGCAAATACACCCAATAGATGGCGCTGTTCGATTTTACCGGAAGGGTCATATTTCCTCAGTTGCGACTATAGAAATAAAATATGGCGGTATGAAGTTCGCCGAGTCAGCTAGTATTATTATATATAAATCTTAAAGTTCCGATAGACACTTTCCACTAATGGCCTATTATAATGTCTGATAATGAGTTGAATTTTGATTGACACAATTAAAATTACCTGTTTTATTCCTCGTTGTATTTTCGCTTGGTATGTATGTTTAATCGACTCAGTTGCAAATATAACTTTATATATAAGACAAACCACTCACGGTAGCAATTGATGCAACCGTGATGTTCAGTTAGTATTGTGTATTTAATATAAGTTGGCCTGTCGTAAAAGGCGACAAAACAACCCATCCCAGCTACGTGGTAGGGCCTCAAGCCCGTCTAGATGGCGACCACCTTTGGTATTAAGTATGGCACCATGATAACCTTGTGTTGTGTTCCGGCATTAGTGATCCAAGTTCCTGTACCCTTATGGGACAGCAGCGTGTTCGTGATGCCACTGGCATTGCAAACACCCGTAGGCGACGGTAAATGCTAAATTTTAAGCACACCGTCAGCCTATCTGCTGTCCTACAGCAATAAAAATTCAATATTTTCAAGAAGTATTTTTACTTATGAAAAAGTTTGCGGCTATAGCTAGTTTGCTTTAAACTAGTAAAGCATTGTTAAAAGACAATTTGTGTAGTTAGTTGTTGAATGATTAGTCACGAGAAAATTGGCAAATAACTATAAGTATGTTATGGTTAGGGATGGGCACTCTATAAGTTAGCATAGGTACATGGCGTAAACAAAGTTACTAAAATGTTCGAGTCTGGAAGTTTGGCAACTGAATGAGGAAACAAACAAGTAGATTTCTTAATTCAATACTGAGACCAGATTCGATTAAAAGACTAGCTTAAGCTCATTCACTCACAACTATGATACAAGAAAGCTCCCCACCAGTAATACAGGCCAATCAGTCTCCGGGAAACGTATTGGTGACTGTTCTTCTTACATTTACACTTCTTGTATTAAAATTTAAAATCGATAAGACACGAATCAAGCATAGCAACGCCTTTTGCATATTGCAAATAGTAACTACACACTCCCTTCATACTTGCCAAGTATTTTGCTTACATTTAACTTCATTTTCTTAACATTCTTGATGTCTTCTAAACTTGATATGTATTAGTTGGGTTTTAATGAATTTAAATATCGCGTGTTATTTGAAATATGAATTTTAAATGTCATGGGATACTCATCCCAACTTACTTGTCCGGTAGTTGTGGTATAGTATACGGGTATGCAACCCCGGCTTCCCTAGTTATTAATGTTCTATCCCTTGCCCTTCTGGGCGGTAATATCCTACATTTCCTATTTATTATTATCCCTATTGGATTATAATCCATATATACCTCTCTGCCAATCCAACGTCTGCCGCGCGGATGGATGCATGGCTAGGGGCAAGCCACACTGCCCTGGGACCGGGTGACCTAGAATTAGGCCAGCCTTACCCTGGCATGCGGGGCTCTGCTGGGGTGGACAAACCTTTCCCTTGCTATTCGTGGGAACGCAATGGATAATCATAAAAATAAGTTAATTAACCAAAATGGCGGCGATGTGGTTCGCCACCAATCACGTCTCGTTTCTCGCGGGGGCGAAACGCGGCCCATGGAGAGCCGCTTCGCTACGTTGAATGTAAGAGGAGGAGTGGATAGTAAGGTAGATGAAGTATGTCAGATGATGGATGAATGATGCATAGATATTCTATGCGTGAATGAAACCAAGAGGAAAGGATGTGACACCACGGTTCATGGTCCCTACACGGCATACTGGTCGGGAGTCCCCCAAACCAGCCGAGGCTGTCAAGGAGTTGGTGTGATTCTTTCCTCTCGAATAGTTGAATGTGTGATGGAGCATGAATGTGTAAGCCCAAGACTCCTCTGGATTAGGTTAAAAGTCGGTTTCACTCGCTTGTTTATCCTTGGGGTCTATGAACCAACGGATCTGCGCGGAGGTGGGTCATTAAAAGCCCAACAAGAGGGAGAGGAATTTTGGGATAGCATGAGAGAGGTCTTGAATAAATGCGGAGAAAATGAACGGATCGTGATGTTAGGGGACTTTAATGGGTGGGTTGAAGTAAAGCGTGATGGGTATGAAGGAGCTCTGGGTACGTTTGGGGACGAGAGAGTGAATGAAAATGGGAGAAGCCTGCTTGAAGTATGCTTGGAAAGGAATCTTTGCGTGGCCAACACAATGTTAGACCACAAAAATATTCATTTATTTAAAAGAGATGAGGGTGAATCTAGAAGTATGATTGATTTTGTAATTGTGGATGAAAGACTGAAGAAGAAAGTGCTAGACACTCGGGCATACCGCGGTGTAGCGAGGCCTACAGACCACTTCCTGGTCAAAGCCCAAATGCGTGGCCTCTTTAAACGGTGGCGGCACCGAGGGGCTGAGCCTACGAGTGTTTTGGACAGAGTAAAAGTGGAAAATCTACAAGAAAAAGAAAAGAAAGACGAGTATGGTAGACAAACTGAAAGAAAGTTTTAAAGGCATAGAAGAGATAGGTGTGATTGAAGATTTGTGGGAGACATTTAAGAAAGGGGTCGTGAATATTGCTATTGAGATATGCGGGGTAGCTAAAAGAAGGAAAGGAAGAAAGAATTATAATGTGTGGATGGATAAAGATGTACAAAAGGCTGTGCAAGAAAAGAATAAAGCGTGGTCGGATTGGTTAGCAACAAAATCTAACCAAAAAGTTCAAAAGACAACAGATGACGAGATAAAGGAAGCAAGAACGAAGTATAAAAGATTTAAATCAGCAGCGAAAGAAGTTGTGTCTGAAAGAAAGTATGTGAAAGAAAGAAGAACGAAAGGATGATTTTGATAGGAGGCTCACTGAAGATTTCCAGTCAAACATCAAGTTTTTCTGGAAATCCATCAAAACAGCCAGAGGAAAAACTTCTACCTCGGAGCTAAGTACAATCAGGAGTCAAGATGGAACCATTATAAAAGGAGAAGAATGTGTGCTAAAGAGATGGAAAGAGAATTTTGAAAGTTTGTTTGAAAGAGAGCAAGTGCAGGTACTAAATCCGGCACCTTCCATGGAAACTATTATAAATGTTGATGAAAGTGAGATAAGCATGGATGAAATAGTGAAAGCGTTGAAAAGTATGAGATTAGGTAAGGCTGCAGGGTATGACAGGATTAACGTCGAGATGCTGAGGGCTGGACAGGGAATAGTAGCTAGCCAGCTGTACCGCCTTTCAATTTGTACTAGCGAAATGGGCAAGTACCGGGAGACTGGTGCAAAGCCGTAATCGTGCCATTATATAAGGGAAAAGGGTCACGGCAGGACTGCATAAATTACCGCGGTATAAGCCTTCTCAGCGTCGTCGGTAAATTGTATGCGAAAGTGTTGTTTGAAAGGGTTGTGAATGAAACAGATGAAAAAGTATGGGATGCACAAGCGGGATTTAGGAAGGGAATGGGGTGTACAGATCAAGTCTTTTCCTTGCGGTGCATAGCCGAAAAGTGGCTATAAACAAGAAGGTCTATTGCGCGTTCGTGGATCTAGAAAAGGCCTTTGATAGAGTGGTGAGGAATGAATTGTGGTCAGCATTGTCCGTGAATGGTGTGAACAGTATACTCATACGAGCATTGCAATCTTTTTATAGGGAATCTAGTTCTTGTGTAAGGATAAATGGGGCATACACTGAATGGTTTAATATTGAAAAAGGTGTTAGACAGGGATGTGTAGCGTCACTGTGGCTGTTTAATCTGTTTATGAACAATTGCTTGTCAGATTTAAAAGATAATGAAAGTGGGTTGAGACTGAATGAGTTACTCGTCAAATTATTTCTCTACGCTGATGATCAAGTTTTACTTGCGTCTTCGGCCGAGGAGTTGCCGGAGATGGTAACTGTTATGAGTGGAGCTTTTGTTAGAAAGGGAATGAAGATGAATGTAAAGAAGACGAAAGTGATGGTGTTTGAAAGAGATGAAAAAGTGACAGGTTGCAATGAACAAATTGAACAGGTGAATAAGTTTGTGTATCTGGGTTCAAAGTTTACAAGAGATGGAAAGCGTGAGAGTGAGGAATAATGAAAGTGGACGAAGTGAAACAAGTATGTAAGGATCGTAGCAAGTGGAAAGAAGTGGTATCTGCCTACCCCTACGGGAAAGAGGCGTGATTATATGTATGTATGTATTATCCGTTGAGAGGTACTAGAATCTGCACAAAATTCTATTCACATGTATCTAGAACACTGCGGTAAACACTTATCAATCACAGTATGGAAATTTTGAATGATTTAGAGTGGGAATTGCTTCCGTGTCTATTTTACTGAACGGATCTCGATTCTAGTGGCTATAACATATTCTCATAAATAAAAGAATTCGATTGATTACAAAATATACAATTTAATGGCTTATCTGACGTAAAATGTGCCATAAATAGCTGGTTTGGGGAGCAGCCTCAAACGTTCTTTGAGGACGGTTTAGAAGTTTATCGTTGGGATAAAAGCATTCAATTAAGTGAGGATTATGTAGAAAAATTACATTAAAATATTGACGAAATTTAACATGAAATATTTAAGTATAAGTTAAATAAAAATAAAGCGGACCCCGGGCGCCGAAGCGAGAGTTTGGGCTGTGACCGGGACTTAACGCAACGATGATGATGATTTAAGTATAAGTTAATATATTGAAGTATAAGTACAATACACACAGCATACATTCCTTAGTTTTGAATTTGCCGCGCTTCCTATGCGAGGCGCGCGGTCTTAATTATTTTAATATAAGTAGGTAGGATTTAAGAAATGAACAATGGCTAACGTGCAAAATAAGACAAATATTTATACACATAAGTGAAAAATACATGTTTATTATACTTACTTATATAATATTGTTAAGAATATCGAACTCAAAATTATCTTATTAGCAACACTGACTAATATTTAAAACAATCAAAGAGACATTCCATCACTGCCGATGTTATACTCTGACTTCCGAAGTATAAACGACCAATGAGAATCTAATGTTTGGACAACCAATGAGAATTACTTCTGGAATATAAGCAGCCAATGAGAGTCGCCTCCGGGGTGTGGAGTGGAGACGAGTGAGGGACAGGCCGACCGCTTCTATAAAAAGCGCCGCAAGTAGGTGACAGGGCCCTCTTTTCCGCCCGGTGTTGCTGTCGTTAGTCGTCTGGGACGATGTCAGCCTTAGCTGTAAGAAAAAAAAAGACAGGGCCCTCTTTTTCGTTCAGTCGCCGTCGTGTGCGGAAGCTGTCGGTCTGCCTGCCATTTTTTTAAATCATCCACCACTGGTTTATAAAAATATTTTAAGTATTAAAGTAAGTTTGTTTGTTACGCTTTCACGCGAAAACTACTTAACCGATCATCATAAAACTTTGTACATAAAATATATTCTTGGAGATATTAGAAGTAACATAGGAATTTTTTTTTTTAAATATGAAGATATTAACTTTTATCATTTTTTCTTTACTAGTATCTTATAATTACATTGTAGTTTACAAAAAAGTGATAATAGTAAACTTTAATTATTTTTTTAAGTTTTTGATGCTAAGGTAATGACAAACAGTACGTAAACAACATTTTCCTGTCAGGAAGTGTTCACTTATATGTTCTAAACAGTGGTACTGTGATTTTACGAAGTTAAGGAGTCGCTTTCTACGTAACCAAAACTAAAATGGAAAAAATATAAGAAACACAAACAAATATTATGTCTATGTTTCAACAGAGGATGGCACAGTTTGGGAGTGACCTAAAATACTACATCGCAACCATCTTCTTCAGATAGTTATACAAATTTAACTAAAGAACATTCATATTTTAAAACCTTTGTGATGGAAGCTTTGAGGAACTTGCAACAGCAGATTGAGCTGCTAGCTCTAAATTTAGACCACTTTATCCCTGAGAACAAAAAAGATCTGGCAAAGACAACAAATTGCAGGATGGTCTTAAAATTAAAGATTGTTTTGATGATATTCATCGGTGCCAGAGGATGGGTAGCTATAGGTGGTTATAAAAATCCAAGGCTAATCAATCTTATTGAAATTCAACGATATGATATAACGATACGATTATTTATATATTTTAGTATTGCTATATATACATATTTAAATACAATATTTAATGGCTTCATCTGATATTAGTGATAAATTTTAAATTAGCTCTTCACTTCTAATGAGACCAGCTATCATAGTTTGTCATCGCTTCCTAGCTGTCTCTGCTTGCAGTTTGCTATTGCTCATAAGACTTATGTTGTTCACATTAATGTCCAAAGCGTTCCACCTCATTTTTCTGATATGCTGACGACGTCTGACTGGAAGATGCTATTTTAGTTTCTGAATCACGGTTAAAGCCACATCTTTCCTCTAATTCTTTTTCTTTACAATAATAATAATTTATTTCAATACTTTTATAACTATATACATCTGGATATAATCTGATAAGAAAAGATCATCTTCTCTTTCTTTCAAAATATTAGATACGTCAAGTCAACCACCTCCTACGGACGCAGGTGAACATCTTTTTATCGAGGTAGAACTTAATCACAACCGTATTCTTCTTGATGTATACTAGTGTCCGTCTTTGCTAATAAATTACTCGGAAATTATTCGGAAATCTCCGCGAAAAGTATGTACCTTCTTGCAGTCATGCTATAGTAATGGGCGATTTTAATACTTACCTTTTAAAAAATTATTCGCTCTCTTCCACCTTGAAGGCCGTTTTCAGGCCAATAACCTGAATTCGCTACCTTTAAATGCAACTCACTACTACCCTAACTCCAACCTATCTCTCCTTGACCTAATCCTAGTATCCTCTTAACACTTGGTCTATTATGGTCAATTCTCCGAACGACTTAATACTATCCTACAAACTCCGTTCCCCAAAATGTAAACCAAAAATTGTCCGACAGCGCAACTTTAGTGATATTGTACTCGACAAATTACTTTAGGATAATAGTCACATCAATTGGTCACCTTTATATGCCTCAAAATGTATTAATGAAAATATATCTATTTTTGATTCCATACTGATAAAATTGTATGACATACACGCTCCCATTTGTACCATAAAAGTAAAACATTTTTCGGCACCTTGGTTGACAAAAGATGAAGAATTAATAGCTAAAAAAGCCAGCGCAAAGACAAAATATAAACACCACTCTACTACTTCTAACTGGGATAAATATGTGGAACTCGAAAACTACTGTAGTAAGGTGTGTTGGAGGGATTTTCAAAGATGCCATATTCATAAATCCGTAGAAAACGGCGATCCAGCAAAGACTTGGAAGTTTTTGAAAACATTGGAAGTTGGAAAACATTAAAAAAGTCCTTTAAATATGAATATCGATTCCCTTAATAAACATTTTAATCACTCGTCTGGTATTGAAAATACTTTAAAAGAACAAACGATAAATTACCTTACATCTCGTCCAACTCCCAATTATTCTCCTTTTGTTTTCACTTAATTGACCGACTGTGGTGTGGGGAAGGCTATTATGGCGATAACATAGACGGCAGTGGGTAGTGACTACATATATTAGCCGATGCATGATGGATTCCTATACTTTTTTACTATTGTAAATGATTTTTGATATATATATATATATATATATATATATATATATATATATATATATATATATATATATATATATTTATATATATATATATATATATATATATATATATATTTTTATATATATATATATATATATATATATATATATATATATATATATATATATATATATATATATATATATATATATATATATATATATATCTCGAGACATTGTAGTGTGAACTCCGCTGATGGATACTGATGTGTTCGGCTATCCATTCATTAGGAACTAACTTAACTGATTAAATTCAACAGATTATATTGTGTTTGTGAATAATATTGGCTTATTTCCACGGTGTATCACAATTAGTGTAATATCTCTCCTCTCATGTTCCAGAACTTAGCTGGCGCGTTGAGCTGTAACAAGCGATACGGCCCCACAGATCCGGATGATAGGAAGCGCAGAGTGAATTACAACGAAACAATGAGACTCAAACAATGCAAGCACAACTGTAACATTTTAGACGTGAGTTTTTCATTCAACAATAGTTCAAGCTAATGTTGTTAACTGGCGTATGCTTGAATTTGTTAACGCTATTGTTCGGGGGTACACATTTGCCGTCATGTTTATGTTTCATTTCTAATAAATTAATGTACATATTATAATATTTGAAGAGGGATATCCTTTTATAATCATATAACAATTGAACAGTAACTGCCATAATAAAAAAGAATAATATTCGTAATGTAAAAAAATTAAGTTAATATATAACGACCATCATCAATCTTTAAATTTATAAATGTTTTTAAAAAGTTATTCAAAAGTCACTTGTCACCAATTATACAATGGCCTTTCATTCATCACCATATATAATTTAAAATCACATACATACATGTATATTTATGAATAAACATATTTTTTATCTCCACTGATATAAAACACTTGTTGTAGATTAATGAATATTTGAAAAATTATCTATCATCATCATCATCATTTCAGCCGAAAGACGCCCACTGCTGGACAAAGGCCTCCCCCAAAGATCTCCACGATGATCGGTCCTGCGCTGCCCTCATCCAACCTATTCCGGTGATCTTGACCAGATCATCGGTCCATCTTGTGGAGGGCCTACCAACACTGCGTCTTCCGGTACGCGGTCGCCATTCGAGGACTTTTCTGCCCCAACGGCCATCAGTCCTTCGAGCTACGTGCCCAGCCCACTGCCACTTCAGTTTTGCAATCATCCGGGCTATGTCGGTTACTTTGGTTCTCCTGCGAATCTCCTCATTTCTGATTCGATCTCGCAGGGAAACTCCGAGCATAGCCCTCTCCATTGCTCTCTGAGCGACCATGAGCTTTCTCATAAGGCCCATAGTTAGCGACCACGTCTGCGTTCCGTATGTCATCACTGGCAACACACATTGGTTAAAAACCTTCGTCTTGAGACACTGCGGTATTTGGGACGAAAAGATTTTACGGAGCTTCCCGAATGCTGCTCATCCGAGTTGGATTCGACGAGTGACCTCTTTCGCGAAATTGGACCTGCCTAACTGGATCGTTTGACCCAAGTAGACGTATTCGTCAACGATTTCGAGAGTACAGTTCCCAACTGTTACGGGGGTAGGTGCGACATGGACATTAGACATGATCTTCGTCTTGTCCATGTTCATTTTGAGACCTACTCCTTGGGAAGCTGTATTGAGGCCATCAAGAATATGGCTTAAGTCTTCCATGGTTTCAGCCATGATTACGATATCATCTGCGAATCTAAGGTGAGTGATGTACTCACCGTTAATGTTGATGCCCAGTCCGTTCCAGTCCAGAAGCTTGAAGACATCTTCCAACGCAGCGGTGAACAGCATCGGCGATATGACATCGCCTTGTCTGACTCCCCGCTGCAGTCGGATAGGCTTCGAGTTCTGATCCTGGAGACGGACTGACATGGTGGCGTTTTCATACAAACACTTCAACGCTTTGATGTATCGATAATCAATGTGGCACCTCTGGAGAGACTGAAGCACCGCCCGGGTCTCGATCGAATCAAAAGCTTTCTCATAGTTCACGAACGCCAAGCATAGTGGCTGGTTATACTCCTCCGTCTTCTGTATAACCTGCCGCAGCGTATGTATGTGGTCTATGGTGCTAAAACCTTTTCGGAATCCGGCTTGTTCGGGAGGCTGGAAGTCGTCAAATCTGCGCGCGAGACGATTCGTGATGACCCTTGAAAACAGCTTGTAAACATGGCTCAGAAGTGATATCGGTCTAAAGTTCTTCAAAAGGGTTTTGTCGCCCTTTTTGAAGAACAGCACCACTATACTTCCGTGCCAGGCCTGCGGCGTTTTGCCCTCGAGGATGACGGAATTAAATAGCTTCTGGAGGATTTTAAGCACAGGAGTACCACCAGCTCTCAGAAGCTCGGCTGTAATTCCATCATCACCCGGCGCCTTGTTGTTTTTAAGCTGTTTAAGGGCCACACTAATCTCGTACAGACTGACGTCTGGGATATCTACGGTGTAGTGTCGGGTTAATTTGGCTCTTGGGTCTTTAGCCTTGTTGTTAACAGGTGCCCGTGTGGTGAAATTATCTATACATCTATACAAATAAATAAAATTGGAGGGTCTGTTTGTAATATTAAAATAACCGCTTTTTACTAAGTGCATTCGGATGTATAAACGGTACATATACCAAAACAACATTTATTACAATTTTTGTCTGTCTGTCTGCCTGTTTGTTCTGGCTAATCTCTGAAATGGCTGCATCGATTTTGACGGGACTTTCACTAACAGATAGCTGATGTAACAAGGAGTAACTTATGTTATTTATATTTTAGAAAAAAATTATAGATTTTGTTAAAAATAACAATTTTCCGAGATTTTATGTTCCAATTTAAGTTGACTCCAGATTTATGTCATCAATCATATGAAATAGGGTTCAGCCTAGGCTGGACTTTGTAGGTTCGAACATACGTATTCCAGAGGCGCATGGCGTAACAGTTGCATTCGATAATACTGACTGTTTGCAAATTTTCATTTATATTTTAGGGTTTAAAAGGTTTGTAATCCAAAATAAACCATAAGATATATCCAAAAAATTCTGCCCAGTCACTATTCCACGCGGACGGAGTCGCGGGCACAGCTAGTTTTGAATATATTTAATTATGAATTTTCACGTAAACTTGACAGACAACTAATTTCTTCATGTTGTTTTTTTGGATGCCTCAGGATGACACCGATCTCTCACTCACACTTTGTTTATTAGTCTAATGTGTGTTTTATAACATAATTGTCACATACGCTAAAGGAATAACAGAGATACATCTAAAAATTGCGCTGAATATTCTGTCCGTTCTTTAAAGAGGGAAACCTATTATTGTACAACAGTAGTAAAAATATGCTTATTTAAATGGTAAATAAACCCCCGCCTACTGTATAAAAGCACGGATGCCTACACTTTGTTACCTAAGGGCATAGGAGTTGCACTTCCGGCAGCGCCGGAGACGATGTAGAAGCAACTTTAAAGTGTTTTGAGGTTAGATTACAATGATTTTTTTTAAGAACGGCGCGTTATCTTTTCATGTGCAAGTGGTGCCAGAAGGGTGAGTGCATCCTCCTTAACCTCTCTCCTCCTGACAAATGATATTTAATTTTTACCATTTTATTTAACAAGCTGCATGGTGAAACGGCTAGTGCACGTCCGAAAGCTCGTGGAGTGTTGATTGTTATAAAAAAATAATAATATAAGTAATATATTAGTTTTGGGTACTACCCATAAATTCTGTGCTACTTTGATGGTGTTGTGAGACTTGTCTCAATGTACTTATTTTATTTTCAGGAACAATTTGATTGCAACCATTTGCCGATAATCACGAAACCACAGACATTCCATAAAACCTCATCCTCCAGCTCAGTGATGTCTATGACAAGTATATTTGAACCGAGTACATCAAACAGGGCCAAACGTACATATTCTAGTATACATGTACTCGAGGATAATTAAACTTTATTTTTACCTATGGAGTGTTATTGAATAATGATCACCCAAACCTCGATTTCAGCTACATCTTGGAGTAGGATTTTAATTGTTATTGTCACCGAAGAAGAATACTGATCTTTACGACCGAGGGCGGCCTGTCATAAAAGGCGACATAACAATCCTAGGTGGTAGGGTCCCAAGCCCGTCTAGAATGGAACCATTGCCGCCTACTACATCGGTAACATGAAATTTATTAGTTATCTATGAACAAATTAAAAGATTCAAATACATATAAAACTAAAAGTGTTATATTTCTCGACTTCGTATTTGCCTATTACTTAAAGACCTGGTACACACTAAACAAGATTTTTTGCCTTTAAATACTGGAAAATTCATTTTCAAATAGCAACTCTTAAAAATTCTTTTTTATCTATATTATTTGTTTTACCCATATTTATTGCGCCACGTATATTTCATAGAACATTGATATAATTGAAGATTGATCTTAATAAACGGTATGTACTTGTTCTTTGGTTAGGTTAAGTTTATATTAATTGGGTGTATAGTATAGATATTATATTTTCAAGTATTTAGGTTACAAATTTTTGCAATGGGTACAATTTTTCCATTGAAGTATTAAATAGAAGTTTGACTGCGGCCTGTTGTAAAAGCGAGAAAACAATCCTAGATCCAACCCCGTCTGAATGGCAACCAGCTATGATCACTAAATACACCGACCTAATAAGCTTGTGTTGTATTCTGACATACGTGACCCGGGTTCCAGTTATCTTATACGGACGGCAGCCTATTAGCGGTGCCCCGGGCGTCGCAAGCATCTACGTCAGCCTTTCTGATATTCCAGAGCAATTAATAATAATAATCTCACGGACGCCGCATAACAATGTCATCCATTGAAATGTGAGCATCTTACATTATGAAAAGCATTCCAAAAACTGGGATAAACGTCCAGCTGATGGCGAGTAGTGTAATAGTAGAAAGTCGATAAAGGTAACTTTGTCGACCTATTCTTCAGTATCTAAGGAATTTTACCGTTGTACATATGATAAAATATATAAAGAAACCCAGTCTTCGAAGACTAAGTGCGTCTAGAACGTCTGTGTGAAATTGTAAACAAGCTGGACAGCTGATAAGAACATGGTACAATCCTATACAATATTTTATATACACCCACTAGTCCACACCACCTTTAAGCACTCCTACATATCACAAACTGAACACACCAGTACACATTTCATCTCTATGTCATAATTCTTTTACAGTGCAGGCTGTCCGGCTTTGGAATGCGTTGCCTCTCGATGTAAGAGAGGCAGTCACTGTTCATTTTCAAGAACTCACTCCGAAGTCACTATTTTCTCTTAAATTATTATACTGAGTAGTTATTTATTTACTTTGTCCAAACAATATTATTACGTATTTGTTATTTTATGAATTTATAGCATGTATTTTGATACATACTATAATTAATTGTATAAATTATTATTTTATTATTATGTATTTGAATGTATTTATTATGTATTTATATATTTGAATGCTTACAATAATCCTGCACATGTTCTACATCGTCAGATAGCTGTTCTCGGTTCCTTTACCCTAATAGGTTGCCTGGAATAGATCGTTATGAGCGATAAGGCCGCCTATTGTTTAACATTGTTTTAGTTTTATATTCCTTAATTTTTAAATTAAACAATGAAAAGTTATCCATCTATCGATAACTCATAAACGTGAGCACACGAGTTTGCTGTAGGCTAATATACTGCTGGGACTAGTTAGGCATACCCAGCTTTTTCAAATGTCACAGGGATGTTACACGACCTTTGTATTGAACGTCGACAGCTCTAGAATCTACATATCAATGAATGCTACCTATGGATAATACATCGTTGATATTCTGAATAATTAATAATCCCGATAGCTCACCCGAACTGACCGAATGCCTTAGCGATATCTAGGCTAACGGTCAGGGCTTCCTCGCCCATAACGGCTTCATCCCAATGTTAGGTAAATCAGCAGATTCCAAGCAAATCGACCATATCGGTTGCCGCATTAGCGATCATTTAGTTGCTGGGAATTCTCTATATAACTCAAAAGTTGCACGTTGATCTATAATCACTTTCAAATTTAAGAGCAAATGAGTTATCGTTAGTACAGCGATGAAGGCTGAGCCAGTAGTTAGCAAGTGCCTGTCACCCTTTTTAGACATATGGTGAACATTTTGCACGAAACTAAGACACAGCCTTTGTGGAAGAACAAGATCAATCAAGTAAGGACTGAATGACTGAATCAAATCAAGAAAGTTAGGACTGGAGATAGCTTAGTTGAGCATTTCCGCAAAATGATACCCGCGTCATTTCGCTCGATCGGTAGGTTTTTTGCTCTCGATCATTAGCACAGAGAGGTCACATGCTTTATTGGTACATATTTATCTTCTTCATCTAATGTAGGGTGATAAAGTGTAAAAATATAATGAAAAGTTGAGAGTTATAGTTTATATTCCGTGGATAAGGCCTTGCAGTCGTGGATGCCAAAGTCTACGAGTATTTGAATAATTTCCTCCATGCAGGGATGGAATAAGAATACTGATTACTGCAGCCGACATTGTCCTGTCTTAAAAAATGAAAGAGCAACTCTATGGTAGGGTTCTAATTTAAACTGGATGTCAACTACACTTGATTTTAAAACCTGCCGCCATAAGGACCTTGTGTTGTAAACCAGGTTTCAGTTCTTTAAGATCGGCAGCGTGTTGGAAATGACTCTAATGTTGCAAACTTCTATTAGCGACGGTGACCATGTACTATTGGCTGAGCCGTTTGCCTGTTGGTTATAAAAAAGAATAGATATAGAAAATAATGATAAAGCCCGTTTAGCATAAGCCATGCCATTAATAGCACAAGATTTATTTTTAAATCACAGAATAAGGTTTCATGTTTATTTTTAGATATGATTTAAGACAACTGTATGCATTGTCATAAAGCATCATCATATTTGTACACAATAGAGCTAAAAGCCTCTACATATTCCGTGTGCAATAAGAAATGCATGCTGCCGTACTTTATATGCCAGAGAAGGCTTAGCTACCTGTATAGACTACTTGAATGTAAATAAGCAATGCAGCGTACCGTGTTGCCACGTACTCGTAAGCTAGATTATGCTGTTTGCGAGCTCTAGTATCAAGTTTTCTCTATTTAGTGGTTACTTTTTATTACAAGTGATCTTTTAGAAATATATTTTACGAAATTTCGTATGGAAAATAAATTAGGGCACGTGATGATTTTTGGGAAGTTTAATTTTTATGCATGCAGGGGCGGAGAAAGAATACTAATCTCAGCGGCCGGGGTCGGCCTGTCGTAAAAGGCGACAAAACAACCCACCTTAGCTACGTGGTAGGGCCTCAAGCCCGTCTGGATGGCGACCATCTTTGATCTTAAGTATGCCGCCATAATAACCTTGTGTTGTGTTCCGGCACTAGAGACCCAAGTTCCTGCACTCTTATGAGACAGCAGCAAGTTCGTGATGCCACTGGCGTTGCAAACACCCATAGGTGACGGTAACTGCTAAATTCTAAGCGAGCCATTAACCTGTTTGCTGTCCTACAGCAATAAAAAATGAGATAATTGGCGTCTATAATCTGGTAGACATCGAGTCACATCTGAGTAAGATGACTGGTATATCGTGTCAGTTTCTCTAAAAAATCGCACTTTAACTCTATTCAACTGCAGCAGTAGCTCCGTGAAGTTCGAAGATTGACTGTAAGCGATTCTACCATAAGAACAAGATTGGTGGAGCGTGACATGAAATCTTATCAACCAGCAAATGGCTGAAAATTAACGGTAGACCACCGAAGAGCACGCCTCAACTTTGCACTTGATCACTTAAATTGGTTATACCTTCAATGGAGCAAAGTTTTTCTTCTGACGAGAGTAAGAGCTTGGTAATGACGGAAGAAGAGAGAGAGAGAGAGAGATAAGAATGTGTATCAAAGAGAGGTAGAGCGTTTTGCACAGTGCTGCATTGAGGAAAGAGTCAGTTACGGTGGCGGTTCATGGATGGTTTGCGCATGCATAAGCGCCGATAGAAAAACCGAACTTGCGTTTGTATCTGGACCTCGGTTACCGTCATTAAATAGGTCACTGTTATGTTTGTATATGAGCGCGTGCGTAATGAAACACGGTTGTTAACACACTGGTTTAATTATGACGTTTGATATAACATTTCCTCCCCTTAGTTTATAACAATTTAAACAATATGAAGAATACCTTGCACAGAAACTATTGTGGTCATCGGCTCACCCGCATTCGAATAAATATTAAAAAACTCACCGTCATCGTCGGGACCCTCGGACGTGCCCTCACTTTCTACATAATTTATTTTTGTACACATTCTACGCAAATGACCCTTTTCATTGCACTTTTTACATTTATACTTAACGTAGCGGCATTCGGATGCAACGTGATTTTTTTAAGCCGCACACTTTACACTGCACTTTGTTGGGACTGCCACTTTTGGACTTTCCGGCAATCTTGAACAGCTGCGCTCGGCCTCCCCAGCCTGCCCCGCCGGCACGCCGGTCATAGTGACCGCGCGTGCACTCCTCATACTGTCCGCCTTGGCCAGTGTCACCTCTGCAATGTCCGACGCAAATAATTTCTCTCGTTCGGGTCCCGGTAGCATTCCCATTAGAAACCTATCCCGTAGAGTTTCTTCAATGCTGCGGAAGTTACAATTTGCCGTCAGGCCGCGTAAGCGGGCTGCCCATTGTGCAAACGTTTCGTCCTCGCTTTAAACTGCTGAGTTAAAAGTGTATCGGTCCCCGAATCCTTTCCTTTTTTGGATGAAATGATTGTCCAGTAGTTGGACTATTTCTTCGTATAGCACTTGTTGTAGCTCCTTTGGCAAAGCCAGGTTGGCTGCGAGCTTGTACGTGCCATCGCTGAGTGCGCTAAGTAGCACGGCCCTCTTCTTCACGTCTTTGTCTACATCATTAGCGATGAACCACTGATTTAGTCGGCCCTTATATGTTTGCCAAGACTGAATACAATGGTCAAAACTTGAAAGAATACCAAAATGAGACATATTTTTTTTTACTTGTGGGTACTGCCCCGTCGCCACTGTTATGTTTGAATATGAGCGCGTGCGTAATGAAACACGGTTGTTAACACACTGGTTTAATTATGACGTTTGACATAACAGTCACGTTACATCGAAGAGTGTCTGGAGCCTCATGTGGTACCCTTAGCACATTTTATTGGCATTTTTATGCAGGAGAATGCTAGAGCTCGTACCGCAGGCATTGTAAATGAATACCTGAGTGAAGTCGGTATTATGGTTATGGGCTGGCCAGCAAGAAGCGCGGATATGAATCTCATGAACACCTATGGGATGAATTGAAGAGACGAGTGAGAGCGAGAGATCCTGCTCCGGAAACGCTTGACCAGCTTAAAATAGCTATACAAGAAGAATGTGATGACATTCCACAACACAAGATTGCGACGCTTATTAATTCATTTTTTAAGTTGAAACTAAATAATATGTGCATATGGTGTATGTGTATAAATTTATATTATGTATGTTTATGTGGGTATGTATGTATATGTGTGTGTTTGTTTCCTTATAAGTCAAGTGTTCCTGAAAAAAACACGTTTAAATTCAAAGCAAAAGTCACTTTTTTCATTACCTTCAATAAACTCAAATCTTGCAAGAAACACTCTTTTTCATAGATCTTGTCTTGAATAAAATCAATTTTACATTAGTTTACATTTTTTGCTCTAACGTTATTAATTATATAAATCAAAAATAATCGAATTATGTAATAACTAAATTTTTAAGTTTGAATCTCTAAAATTTTTTTATGTATTTTAATTTTTAATTTGTGAGATTACTATTATTCTATTGGATGATGCAATGATGTGTATTACGTTTAAGTGATAAGTTTGGTAATTTATTCATTTTTACGTTACCTTTATATTGTGATTTATTGTAATTGTATGTTTCTCAAATAAATAAAATAAATATACATATTGCTTTAAATTGCGAGATGCGTCCAAAGGAAAGCTAAAGCTTCATATACGAGAGTACATCAATGAGAGTAAATAGTTGGAATTTCTAATATTTGCGCAGTGAGCGCTGAAATTAAATAGCAGAGTATGAAATTAAATTCTTTTGTACTCCGGGTGTCTTCAGTAACAACTATGGCAGTAGTTGTATTTGTAATATTTTATGTTATGAATCTAAATTATTTAAATGGCACGTATATTTTCTTATTTATACAATTAATTGTAATTGTTATTTTATTCCTCCACTTCTTCAGATTTTTTACTTAAGTAGATCCTCATTTAGCAGCTAATATTATAAACTTTGATCTGGTGAGGTGGCGTATAAAATGCGCATCTATTGATGTTTCCGATAGCGCGTACCAGTCCTTTAGACCTGATGATAGTTTAGTGTCATTTACAAGTACATGTCTTACAATAATCCTGAACCCGATTTATTTACCTTCATGGCGCTAGCGTCTGCAAAAAAAGAAAGTCGTCTATATTATTGTTTTTGTCAAACTCTTACACACAGGTTATCTTTCCGCACCAGCATGAAAAGTAATATTTTTCACTCTGCACACTAGCGGTAAGCATCACGTTGGGTCGATTTTGTATGATTTGCAGTGAACCTGTTGATTCGCAGATAGCTTACTCGTAAGAAGGAAAGCATAAGAGATGCATTCTAAAATTTTATCCATTTATAAGCGATAAATATTCGTCTACTATATATATCGTAGACTGTATTTGAGAAACATGCTTTATATTAAAATGACCGGCTTCTATCTGATATATCGAAGCTCCAATCAACGTTATTTGATGGATTATAAAGGAGATAACTTGCAAAAAAGTATTCACGTCAATATTTTATAATGGCCGGGCAAAATATCCAAAAATCCATGTATCGGAGTATTTGAATATGAGGTTCACCCAAATAAAACTATCAGATTAATTTGAAACTTTGCATAGTTATCAAAGACTACAATACAAACAAAAGTCAATGCATTAACTTAAAAAATGTATCTCACTATCTTAACTAGGATTCCCAGATCACAGAGTGTATTAATTATTATTATTTTACCATATGCGCTTCTAATTTAAATGCACGATTCATAATATAAACAAATATTTAAACGCAATATTATCATGTACAATGCGATTCAAATAAGAATAGGAACGTCAATGACCTTTATCTGTTAAATGTCACTAGAAAATACTAGAAATGTATGGTTTGTAACGAAACCTTAAGGTGGATTTATATTTGTCTGACGTGTCGAGTCGTGACGCGTCAGAAGCATATCGGTTTCATACATTTAATATGGTTAGGGACACATTTGTATATCGTGACGCGTTCTGTCGTCTTTCCTAAATGTATGAAACCGATATGCTTCTGACGCATCACGACACGACACGTCAGACAAATGTAAATCCACCTTTATTTGCGTATCAATAATGGTGAGTGGAATTGAAGTCATAAATACAAGTAACATACCTAATTTATTTTAAGCAACAGTTAGTGGAATAAATATTAAAAAAAATATGTATGCTATGACGTCATAACATGGCGCAAAATCGATCCTATTCTTGTTTGCAACGTATTATAAAGTGTTCATTTAACAAGTTTAACTACTTTACAGGTACGGACGAACAGTGTTCATAGAGCTTCCTCTATGAACACTAGTTCACGAGTACATTATACACTGTTATGAGGTTAATTGCTCCTTGAAGTTTAGACTTGACAAGTGTGTTTACTGAGTTTCTCAGTAAATACACTATAGTTCCCAGCAAAGCTTCGGTTTATTTGATTTGTCATATGAAATAGGTCAAACAAACGCTATTACCCCGCGAAGCGTCCGTGCCACTTGGTTTCAACGCAGGGGAGAATATTGCATCAAATAGTTTCCGAGTGCACTTAGTTTTGTGTTTGTATAATGCTCAATTAAGTTTAAGAAGTATAAGTAGTATTTGATTTTAAAGATCTTTTAATTGGCTATATAGCTGACTCAGTCGCTATATAAATGGCCTTTTACGCAAGTATGGTTTTATCTTCGGGTTCGATTCCTACAGATGACATTGATTGATTAATTTTGTCAACCATATATTTGTAAAAAAATACCTCACAGTACAGGTTTTAGTTCTAACTGTATTTTTATAAAAAATATTGTTTTAATTATATAACATGCTATGATGATTCATGCAAGAGACTAGTCTCAGTTGGAAGTAAAAACGGTAGTAGATTTGGATGATTTCTGTTTCTAAAAGGGTGAAACCTTGCGCACTGATCGTGATTTAGTTGGGTGCACAAGGAGGCTGACTAGGTACACTGGGAAGGCTTTGACGTAACTTTAAATTACTATTCACATTAAGTAACTACACACATAAAATACGCAGTAAAAAATAGTAGCAACTTGAAATGACAGTGGTCATATATGCCAAAAACTAGAAGCAGTTGAGGTAAAACGCCGGCTAGCTAGGTGACAATTTGCGGAGAGCTGGATAAGCAGATAAGACAAGCTAAAAAATCATGTGCGTAGGCATATAAATGATCAGTAGTAGATTAATCCGTCTATATTTCAGACTACAAATATATCCATTCGCTTTTGAAAAAATGGGAAATGATATCAGAGTGTTGCCTCGAATAAATTTAACGGGTTAACGAATTGTCGTTAACTCGAGGAAAAGTGTTAAATTGACCCCCCAAAGTCAATTCAACATTTTATAAATTAATTTTGCGGGTCCCCTGAGTTGAGAGATTGAGAGGTTCTCGCATTGTCTTGTACTTAAGCCCACAAACCAAACCACCACAAACCATCTGGGTTTGGCCAATATGTATATAGCCCATACCGGGCGTCGTCCTAATTTTTATGTCAGGGCGAGCTCCTTCCACTGTGTGCATCAGAGGGTGAGTTTATTCCTCATTCTGATATTACGGAGGCAGCATAAAACCGGAAATGTGCCTTCTCTCGCTTGCAGTGTAAGTTGGTTTAACCTACCCAGAGGGCCGGCCACAGCCTAGACTTACGAAGACCGGGGGGCCGTTCAATACCCTCTCAAACCAAATCAAATTTTATTTGCATGAAACATGGTGTCAAATTAGTCTTTGGAGAAAATATGAGTACAAGTATATTTAACCAATTCTAGCATGCAAAATATACATTATTTCTGTTATTCCATTATTTTAATACATTTCGTTATATTTTACGTTCAATTGTAATAATATAATACAATATATTATACAGTTGGAAGCCCTCTTTCCATCTCAAACAGTATTGAGATCTTTGGTGTCAACATCACGAATGACTTTGTTTTTTTTTATAGCTAGAGTCAAATTAAATTAAGTCGTTCTTAAATTTTTTTTCTTTTTAGAGTTTAGAACGGCTTGAGTTATACAAAGCACAGGTCAGATTGCTTATGGAGTATTGCTCACATTTATGGGCTGGAGCACCCGCCTGTCAGTTCAATCTCCTAGACTCCATCCAACGACGCGCAGTTCGTTTTGTCGACGATCTCATACTCACAGACAGTCTAGACACGCTTGGAAAAACTTTGCGTCTCTGTGTATTCTACCGTCTGTACAACGGGGAGTGTTCTATTATGAGGAGCCACGTCGTTATTCTACCACCGCACTGTCCGCCATCGGCTGGGTGTTCATCCCCATTTTTTGAAGCCACTTCTTTCTTATACGAAACGGTTCGCAAGAACGTTCATCTTCAGGATTTGGAATGAGCTTCCGGCTGAAGTTTTCTCAGCGTGGTACGATAGAGGCTTCTTCAAAAAAGGCGTTTTAAAATTTCTTCGAGGCTGGCAGCGTGCTGTTAATTCCTGTGGTGTTACAAACGTCTATAGGCGATGGTAACCACCTGCTAGGGTGGGCTGTTTACCTGTCTGCTGAACTCTAGCTATAAAAAATACATTCCTTTATTTTTATAATTTCATTGTTATAACTTATAAATTGTTATAAATTATAAGTTACTAGCAGCCCGTCCCAGCTTCGCATGGGTATTTAACAAAAAATTAAACCCTTCTATTTTTTTTCGGTCTCGGGGAAAAACCTCTTTTGACGGGTTCCCCCGGCCCGGGGGGACCGAGGGATATAAGGGACTCCGGAAAAGATGTTCGACCATCCGACTACCCACTAAAAGACCCCGCTGTTCTCCTATCGCCTACGCCCGGGCCCACGGATATATGGCCTGCCGATCTCGTGGCCCGGGCCGGCGCCGGCCCACGCTTTGTCTTAAAGCGGGCCCCTTCTAAAGTGCTGGCGCCAGGGGGTCAGGCTTTCGTCCCCCCGGCGCTCTCTTAACAACTCTATGAGTTGAGGGGGGCTGCGGAACAGCACGCGGCCTTTTCCCTCACGGCAATAGTGCGGGCGGCGGATCGTCCCCCGAGGGGCCGCCCGCGGCCGCTTTCTACGGCGGCCGGAGATCGTTGCCCGCCCTCCGGCGCCGACGACGCGGCCTACGTTGGCGGGAGGGGAGTGCGGTGACGGACTCCCGCTCCCGTTCCGCCGCCTCCCTTGCAGACACTACTGCCTCGCAAAAGGAGGCGACGGCCGTCCATCCAGGATCGCCCCCGACCATGGACAGAACCACGGCCGGGAGCGACAGGTCCGCGGCCAATTCCGGACGGGACTCGCATCCCCGTTGCGTGCTAGTCAGGCGTGTGTACGACTACCAGACGACACTCCAGAAAAAGCAGAGTCGCTTGACGTCGTAGCCGGCCCAGCGAGACCAACCGACAGCGAGGATGCAATTCCCGCCCCGGGAACACTCTCTGTGCAGGCGCAGTCGAAATAGGCATGGTTTTGACTACCAAATCAGGTCCCATGGTAGAACCCGGGACCCCAATCAGTATTCGCAACCATCCCATCGGGGACCATGCCACGAACAGAGAGCTAAGTTGGAAAGGATGTAAGAGGTAGACGGAAAGAAAGGTAGGACTCTGTCGCCTCGAACGGAGAGGGGAGTGAAGCGACGGATGCTCGGGCACCTCGGGTACGCACACCCGTGCACTCCTCAGACAGAGGAGCGCCCCTGGGGGCAAACCCTTCTATTTGCGTCAGGTTACTAAAAAAATAAAATTATAAAGAAAGTTTGAATATTATTATTTCTATGAGCTTTTATTTTAATGATTTTTTTTGCTATTACTTTTTATTTATTTTTCGTTATTTTTTAATAAGTATTCTAATTTTTGTAAAACCCCAGTGACGCACGCCTACATTGCATAATGTGCTGCCTAGCTAGCCGAACAGGGTGAGCGGCTACCACGCAACATTTTTCTAATACATACATTTTTAAACTCGTGATATCTTTCGAATGGAATATCCGAATTGAATAATTCAAAAAGTTATATAAAGGTATTGAAACAGTTTTGAATATTAAGTAATTTATTTTGATAAGGATTAATACCAAGATCCAAATAAAGAGCCTTTTCTAGGGGCGGCATTTCAATTAATTTTTTAAAATAAAAGAACACTTATTGTGGCATAACTATAATAGTTAGACATATGCTGTCGCGACACTTTTTGTAAATAATGATGTGTTCTGCAAAGTTGTAGTACATTATTTTATTCTATCATCAATAGTTTTCGCAACGCACGCGATTTAAATAATATTTTAGGTAATTTTTTTACACTTCGGGTTACATTATTAGAGTTTTAGTAAGGATCCCTAATTTTTTTGAAAATATAATATAGCCTATGTCACCCGGGGATAGTGTAGCTTCCCAACAATGAAAGATTTTTTTAAATCGGGTCAGTAGTTTCGGAGCCTATTCAAAGCAAACAAACAAACAAACAAACAAACAAACAAACAAACAAACAATCAAATCTTTCCTCTTTATAATAGTAGTATAGATAAATTCTTAATGGGAGTATTGGCGGGAAAATAACAATGTCACATAGCCCTTTTTGTTTTAATTGTTTTATTCGTGTTACTTCGAGAGTTAATGAGTAATAATGGTGGATTATTACATGTTAAGTATTGGGTTATGTACATGGCTGTAGGCAAGTAAAGCAAAGTGGTGAAAAGTACATTTTCATGTTTCCTTTCAATCTCTGCTTAAGTTCCAGTAAAGCATCCACCGGCTTTACTGTAACACTGGATCTGTAGTCACGGAATAAACTGACTTCATCAGGTGACTACAGCTTGAATTGCGTAGTCGTGACTGTGGATAGTGGATGACTTTGTTTAAAAACAAAGAAAATGTTTAATTTTTAAGAATCCAAATACTTGACACTGGCAAATACATTGAATGTGGCGCTATATTGATATTGACAATGTTCATGTTTCGATTCAAAAAAAAAACACAAAAATAAAAAAAAATATTATAAATTCAATTTAACATATCATAATGAATTTAAATTATTACCATATGCCAGTAAAGTGCGATTTAAATTATTCGTCAATAGTGTAAGAGGCCTTTTGAGCAAATCACTTCATTTTTAAATTTATTAGCATTAAGCAATTTAATTGCTTCTGGTAAGTGATTATAGATTTTGATACACATCGAATAAGAGCTTCTCTGACAACATCACGGTTTTGCTGTTAAGCATTATGAGACGATTTGTACTAATGGAATTAATAGAGCTAATATAGATTATTTCCAACAAATAAACAAGTTTCATAAATATACAGGTTGACTTTGACTAACCCGTCCAAATTCACACAGAAGAATCTTTAGTAAAAGTTATGAGAAACATGTATTTTAGTTTTGTATCACATAGTACAAAGATTTTGAGTAATCAGCATCACAAAGTCATTCAAAGAACTCGCAATTTACATAATACGGCGCTAGAGTAAAATGCCGAGGACGGCGGCATTGCACCGGGCGAGCGAATACGCACTACTCATTTACGCGGGAGAGACAGAGACAGGTAATAACACGTTAACGTACGAAGGTTGCACCATAGGACTATTCTGTACGATTGAATTAATGATCATATATGAAATATTTTATGTTGAAAATTCTACATACAATTTTTTTACAAAAGTGGGTTCCTTAAATGATGTTTATTGCGTAAAAAAAATTTGGACGGGTTTGTCAAAGTCACCCTGTAGACTCGTTAGTATGA
Organism: Malacosoma neustria; assembly: GCA_963693495.1. Classification (NCBI taxonomy): domain Eukaryota; kingdom Metazoa; phylum Arthropoda; class Insecta; order Lepidoptera; family Lasiocampidae; genus Malacosoma; species Malacosoma neustria. The sequence continues at coordinate 22,067,171 of OY856371.1, read as the reverse complement.
GCAGTTTTAAAATCTCAAATAACGATCTACAGCTCAGTGTAGGCTCAACATTACAAATTGCACGAATACATTGTTTTTGAACACTAAAGGCCTTAGAAATGTGGACGGAATTCCCCCACAACAATGTGCTATAACGGAGGTTTGACGCGACGTATCCATGATACGTACATAGTATCGTGCCTAGGTTACTTATCCTTTCTAGCCTCTATAAAACGTATGCAAACCTGTTATTTTTTTGCATAGTTCACTTTTATGTTCCATGAACAACAATCATCAAGTATAATTCCCAAAAAAGTTACACTTATGATGGTCGATGACGTAATGATGGTCTTATGGACCTGCCCCTTCAACTTTACTGGCATCTTGGGGTCACAAATGACACCAGTTGCTTTACGCCACTTGTCCCACGTGGCAACAATGTGTGCCTTGACGTCGCAATCGATGTCATCAAACGCGTGAAGTACAGATTCCAGGTATTTCACTTGGTCCGTGCGCTCGACTGTGTCGCCCCCTATGCGTACGGGTGTGGGATCTGTAGAGTTACAGGCCATGTACTCGGTCTTCACCACATTGATTGTGTAAATACAATTACAATTACTTATCTTCATATCTGATTTATATACGTTTTGTTTACTGTCATTATCAAAGAATTATATTTCTGTATATTGCATTCTATTTAAAACGTAACTTTTTAACGGTTGCCTGGAAGAAATCGCTTTTAGCGATAAGGTTGCCATTTGTACAATCTTTATTGTTTGTTAAGCTATTGCATAGCTTATCGCGGGCTTCGAGCGCGGCGACCGAATCAAGAAATTCCGTAACGAAAATAAAACCTAACACCCCCACTCCGCCTACGGCGCCTACCATGTAGCTCGGCTGAGCGTTCGGTTAACGTGTATGTATATGGTACGACTGTACGTAAGGATGGGCGATATTGAAAAACATTTTAATCAACTTATGCAATTATAATTATTTATTTATTTTTTATTTATGCAGTAATTATTTTCTTTGATATTAATTCAAGTTTTTTCTTTGATACTAATTCAAGTTACATTTTTGAATGCACACCTAAGTATACATATATACCTACATGCATATTTACGGAGCGCCCGTGCGGTGAGTGTGGTAGGGATGGGTGATATCTATCGATATTTCAACTATCGTTTTAGTTAGATTATATATCGTTTTAGTTTTTTATTATCGAGTATCGATATATCTTGTCCAAAATATATCGATAGAAAACATCGACACTTTAGAAAAAATTAATTACTGCATAAATAAAAATTAATAAATAATTATAATTGCATAAGTTGATTAAAATGCTATGCAATAGCCTTACCGCGGCAGTCGCCGAGTGCCACACGCCTTTTTTTTTTGTCCAATCTACACATTTATACAAATAAATAAAATTGGAGGGTCTGTTTGTAATATTAAAATAACCGCTTTTTACTAAGTGCATTCGGACGTATACACGGTACATAAAACAAAACAACTTTTTTTACAATTTTTGTCTGTCTGTCTGTCTGTCTGTTTGTTCTAACTAATCTCTGAAATGACTGTACCCATTTTGACGGAACTTTCACTGAGGGTTATTGAAAGATTTTGCGGAATATTGTCCCATTCTTCTGAAAGTGCTGTTCTCAGTGCTGCCACTGTCGTGGGCAAAGGATTTCTCACATATACAGCTCTTTTTAAATTGTCCCAAACATGCTCAATGGGATTAAGATCAGGGCTGCGTGCTGGCTAATTCATTGTACGTATCCCAACCTCTTCGCAATATTGTCGAACTTGTGCAGCAGCGTGCGGCCGGGCATTATCCTGCATTAAAGTAAAACTTTCGCCTATGAATCCCATGTAAGGCACCACGTGATCTTCTAAGATCTCTGTTATGTAGCGATGTGCAGTCAAACCCCCTCTATTACCGTTTTGACGGACCATGTCTCTGAACACAAGTTCTGTTCGCCCGTTCATAGATATGCCACCCCAGACCATACACGAACCGCCTCCAAAAGGAACACGCTCCTCAATGCAACTTTGAGCATATCGCTCCCCACGTCGACGATAGACTCTTCTGCGACCATCTGCACCATATAAACATGTCCTACACTCGTCCGTGAACAATACGGAGGCCCATTGCTCTTCTGTCCAATTCAGGTGATCACGCGCAAATCTTAAGCGACCTTGTTTGTGAGCTACAGACAACTTTGGACTATTTGCTGGTCTAAAAGGGGTGATATACGCTTCCTTTAACCTTCTTATTATTGTTCGTGTACTCACGTTTACTCCACGCACTTTATTTAGCTCTGTTTTGATGTTAACTGACGTGAGGAAACGATTTCGCAGGGAAGTTGTAACAATAAATCGGTCATCACAACCGGTGGTTACTCGAGTCCTGCCTGTACCATGTCTCCTTCTGTAAGAACCTGTCTCCACAAACCTTCTGTATATTCTAGACACCGTAGACTGGTTTAAATTTCTACCAATCGTTCGTTGATCCAAGCCCTCCCGCACCAATGCTAAAATTTGAGCCGCTTGTTCGGACGAAGTATCTATATTATGGTTCAAAAACTCTCGATGAGTTAAAAAACTAACCCAACAATTCTGCTGGTAACAATAATTCAATTATCAAAAGAATAAAAAATCAATGAGAATCAGTTTTGAAAAACTTTGCTTTAAATAACACGCAAATCTGATGCTACGGGTAAATTTTCTTTTCCCGGCTATATTCATTTGTTTTACTGCAGTTCCATTTTTAAATTTTCCTTTTTTTGAGATTAAGAGCCAGTCTCTCCATATTTATGTAATTTAATCTAAAAAGTTTGCATAGGGAAAACTACTGAATGGATTTTAATGAAACTTTACAATAATATAGCTTATACATCAGAATAACACATAGGTTATAATTAATAAAGATGTTGTGTGAATTGTCCAAAATATAACGATAAGTGTCAAATAAGTAGGAAAAAATTCTGCCATCTGCGAGCTATTCTGGCGTGCGCTGCAAAAACCGTTAGAGTTACAAGTATTTAATGTATAACGGAAATATTTATCTTAAATAGTCCTACAAAAAAGCCCGGGATACCATATATCTATCTTTTATGTGTAAGCCATACAAAAAAAAATACTTAATACGTATTATGTATTTGTTTTAATATATAACACTGTTTATCTGTTTGTTTGTTACGTTTTCACGTCTAAACCGCCGTACCAATTTTGATGAATTTCGGTACAGAGATAGAGTGAATCTTGGAAAAGGACATAAGCTATTTTTATTTTAATATTTTTTTTATTTATATGACAGAACAACATTCACCGGGTCAGCTAGTATTGTATATATTTTGTGTGTTTTACAATAAAGAATATTCATTCATTCATTTTAAGCAATTCATATATAGCCTACGTGTAAAGCGCCCCTGCCGGAACCCAAACTGCTCGTTTGCCAGCTTCGGCCTTTCCACCTCTAGGTGCTGGATGAAGCGGTTTAGAAGGATTCGTTTAAAGATTTTGTCCACCTCGTCCAGTAGCACGATGGGCCGATAAGCGGACAGCGAGTCTACCGGGTGCACTTCCTTCGCAATTATTACCAGCCTCCCCGCCTTTCACTTGCGGGGAAACTGGCCTAAATGCAGACACGCGTCAACGAGCCTTAAGAGTCGGAGCTCTAGAACGTCATGGAACAGAACCCACGCACGCCCCGGAATACTGTCGAGGCCTTCAGCCGCAACATCGCTACTTCTAGCTCTGCCCGGTCCACCTTGGGCACGGGGTCTACATCCGCGGTGGGATCCGCCCCATCCTAGTGAGGCGGGACCATAGCGGGTGGCGAATGCTCAGCCCTCGTGAGGAACAGAGCGCTGACGAAACCGATCATCTGTTGCTGGGTGTGAGAATCGGTCAGTAGGGGCACCCAAGAGTGATGCTTGCCACGCACCGTCTTGTAAGGTCGCCCCCAAGGATCTTGGCCTAGACTGGCCAAAAACTCCTCCCACGCTGCCACCTTCGCTTCGTGGATGGCGGGGTGGAGGTCGTTTCTGGCGCTCCGTTACTCCACGTAGAGTTGAGGCTTTGCAGCTGGTCTATCTGCGTTGCGGCGACTCCACCTCCGAAGCCCAGTGTACTGACGGTGAGCGTAGTTGCACGCCCTGTGGAGTCGCTCGAGCTCCACATTTCACCAGTACAACTGGCGCGGGGGAATCAACGCCCACGAGCACCCTCCAGCCGCGCACTCGGCGGTCTAGGAAGGCCGACATGAATGAAACATCAACGATTTACTCTCTCAACTGCCTCACGCACGTGTGCATGCGACCTCGGTTGAGAATTTCCAGACCCCTCTCCGCGGCTCAGTCTTCGAGCAGCTTACCCCGGGCGTCCTTCTGCGAGGACGTGATGTCGCAGAAGGAAACTGCGGAACGGGAGAGGGAGATCTCGACTCCCTTCCCCGGCCGCAGAAGGCGCACCGGGCGAAGGAGAAGGGCGGACAACGCCCTTTTCCGGCCCCCATAAATAGGTCCAGGGGCGAGGGACTTGGGGAAGTTCCCGCCCCCTATTCGATGGACCCGAGGTGGAGGCGCGCGCGGGTGTCGGCGCGCGCCTCTGAGGCGATGCACGGTGTAGTTAAACACCTCACTACCCCGTGCAGGAGACGAGGCCCGGACAGACTGGGCAAGAACTAGTGTGGGGCTGCGGAAGAATTTGGATTCCCGCGGCCCCGCGCGCACATGTGAGGAGACACCGGGGTGGTGGTTTTAGCCGGTAGGAGTCCGGCATGCCCCTCCGCCTTTCCCCAGGCGGAGGTAGTCCATGAGGATTTCCCCACCCCGTAAAAAAAAAACTTACCCCGGGCGTTAGTCCGCGGGGAACCATCTTTGGTTATAGTGTTGTTGCTCTTTATCGATGACCTCTTTTTTCAGGTTGGAGCATGCCTCGGACATCCCGAGGTGGAGGCGCGCGTCGACACCCGCGCCTCTGAGGCGATGCACGGGGTAGTTAAACACCTCACTACCCCGAGCAGGAGACGAGGCCCGGACAGACCGGGCCAGCACTAGTGTGGGGCTGCGGAAGAATTTGGATTCCCACGGCCCCGCGCGCACGTGTGAGGAGACACCGGGGTGGTGGTTTTAGCCGGTAGGAGTCCGGCATGCCCCTCCGCCTTTCCCCAGGCGGAGGTAGTCAATGAGGATTTCCCCACCCCGTAAAAAAAAATAAAAAAAAATACCTCGGACATTCCGGGTCCCTATTCTCATCTTCTTACGAAGTTTTGTTCGGTGATCTACTGTTACGTCACCAGTAGTTTTCTGTCCGCGGAGGACCTGGTGAGCCACGGCAGCGTGGCCTGTAGCATAATTCACACCATGCAACCTGGACTGGACATAGTGCCAGGTGGTAGCCGGATTGCATACATTCATATTCCGTTCCTGGTCTATTTTCATTAGACTTTTTGGGAAGATAGTGCAGTGTTTTCCCCTTGCCTCCTACACCGTAGTATGTTGGTTGGGATAGGCAGTGCATTCTTCTGCCTTTTTTTTTTTGGTCTCGGGGAAAAACCTCTCTTGACGGGTTCCCCCGGCCCGGGGGGACCGAGGGATATGTGGGACTCCGGGATTTTTCCGACTACCCACTAAAAAACCCCGCTGTTCTCCTATCGCCTACGCCCGGGCCCACGGATATATGGCCTGCCGATCTCGTGGCCCGGGCCGGCGCCGGCCCGCCCTTTGTCTTGAGGCGGGCCCCTTCTAAAGTGTTGGCGCCAGGGGGTCAGGGTTTCGTCCCCCCGGCGCTCTCCTAACAACTCTAAGAGTTGAGGGGGCCGCGGAACAGCACGCAGCCCTCACCCTCGCGGCAATAGTGCGGGCGGCGGGTCCTCCCCCGAGGGGCCGCCCGCGGCCGCTTTTTACGGCGGCCGGAGGTCGTTACTGGCCCTCCGGCGCCGCCGGCGTGGCCTGCGTTGGCGGGAGGGGAGTGTGGTGGTCGACTCCCGCTCCCGCTCCGCCGCCTCCTTTGCGGACATGACTGCCTCGCAGAAGGAGGCGACGGCCGTCCATCCAAGATCGCCCCCGACCATGGACAGAACCAGGGCCGGGAGCGACAGGTCCACGCTGATTTGGGCGACGAGGGCGCGGCGCTCCTCGCGCCACGCAGGGCACACGGCGACAGTGTGGTTCACCGTGTCCTCCTCGTCGCCCGCGCCACAGTGGTGGCACCCTGACGTCATCTCCCGCCCTATGCGACACAGGTACCTCCCGAAGCAACCGTGCCCCGAGAGGACCTGCGTCAGGCGGAAGGTCAGGGCGCCGTGGCGCCTTTCCAACCATTCAGCCAGGACGGGCCTCACCGCTTCGATGGTGGCGAGGCCCGCGCTGGGGTGCGCGAGGCGCTCCTTCCACTCCACCATGAGCACCTCGTCGCGCAGCTCCGCGCGCTTCACCTCAGTTTCACGAGGCGTGGGGCGAGAGCCACGCTCGGCCGCGCCCCGGCGCCACTGGTACAACAGCGCCAGGACCCGGGCCTCGAGGTCCCATGGTGGGGATCCGGCCAGCAGGGAGGCCGCTTCGAAGGACACCGTGCGGTATCCTCTTATCGCCCTGACGGCCAGGACGCGCTGCGACCTGCGAAGCAGCGCCGTCGTTTTGGCCGTCAGGCGATCCGCCCAGATCGGGGCCCCGTAAAGGGCCATCGACCGCACGGTTCCCTCAAAGAGCCTGCGGCACACTGCGCCCGGCCCGCCGATATTCGGCAGCAGACGGGAGAGTCCCGCCGCCGCCCGAACTAGCCTCGGCGCCAGGCGCTCGAAGTGTGCCGCGAAGTCCCATCGCCCGTCGAGTGCATTCTTCTGCCTATCCCAACCTTTTGCAATAGTACTTTAATGCTACATTTCCTTATCGCCCACCAACATACTCGTTTAAGAACGGTTACAAAGGAAATTTGGATTAATTTTGTTTTTTATATAAACTTCATTTGTTTCATATTGTAAGTTAATTAATATTCATAATGAAATCTCTTTGAAGGCGATTTAATATTTTTAATTGCTTTTTCTCCAATTATTTTCATTATAAAATTAAAAACGTAATTAACTTACTTTGATACCAAAATATAAGCGAAGGAAACTACTGAAGGCCAAATAGCCAGTATTGTTAATCTTATTTGAACACTTTGTTACTTTGTACTTACTTTGTAATTGGATATTCTTTAAGGGGAATAAAGAAAGCATAGTAAGTTATACTTAATTACCTCACCTGCACGTAAGTTTACAGTAAATTGAAACGCGGTTCTATTACATTGTACAAAGGAAACCTAAATTTTTTTAAACGTTTAAACAGTGTAAATTTGCATGGGTTAGTAATTAGATGAAATGCCATTTTTGTTTATCATTTCTTCGATGATGTCACCAAAGTGCCACCATTGTTACGCCGGCAACGAGGAAACTGCGCTCCACATTCTCCAGGTTCGTCTCGCATGAGCATCGGAATGCAGAGATCTCGTCGCTACTATCAGGCTGGACATCATTCTAGCAATGGTCGGCTAAGCCAGGAACCAGTAGGTCCCATCCAAGCCGAATTGGTACGCCATCGCTTCCTTTCACTATACATTCATGTTCACGAAAGAGGCGATAGCGAGAGAGAGAGCTGGAGTGCGTTAGATTCTCTCCCGCTCACGCGGGCCACTCGTCGCTGGAAGTTGGCGACCGACCACCAGCCACCGTAGTGACCGGCCATAGCCCGCACATAAATGGTCGAGAGGGAGGCGTGAGCAGCTGTTTACGCGCCCAGTTCACCCCTTTGTAAGAAAGAAAATACCTGTTTCGGTTTCGCGGCTTGACTAATTGGTTATCTACCGCAGCTTCGGCACTCAAGGTGTACGAAGGAACACTGGGGTGGTTTTAGTAGGTATACCATTTTAGTTCTAGCAAACTACCCCACCGTCTTTCGGTACCTTGCAAATAAGTGAGAAGCCACTTGGTCGCTACTTGTCACCATTTCTTATCTGATTATACCTAGTCAGGTCATAAGTATTGTCACACAGTAAAAACTTTTCTTTTAGAATGCTGGCCACAAAAAAGTTTATTGAATTCGAATTTCGAATTGTTCATGAAAATAAAAATGTATACTTTTAGCAATTTTACTCATTTTTAAATATGGAGTGGACGCTTAAAGAAGACCGTGTTGCAGTTATTGCGTTGCATCGTTGCGGTTACGCGCCAATTCAAATTTTTAACATACTGAAAAATTTGAATATAACCAAAAGATTCGTTTATCGTACCATCAAACAATACAATGAAGACTCTAGTGTAGATGACAGGTCAAGAAGTGGTCGCCCTCGGTCTGTTAGGACTCCAGCAGTGATAAAAGCTGTGAAGGCACGAATTCAAAGAAATCCCAAACGTAAGCAGAAACTGTTGGCCCTTCAGATGGGGTTAAGCAGAACCACGGTGAAAAGGGTGTTAAATGAAGACTTAGGGCTTCGGGCATATCGAAGAAAAACAGGACATCGTTTGAATGCTCGTCTAATGGACCTGAGACTGAAGAGATGCCGCGCTTTGTTGAAGCGGTACGCGGGAAAAAAATATCGGGAAATTCTTTTTTCGGATGAAAAAATGTTTACCGTAGAAGAGAGCTACAACAAACAAAATGATAAGGTGTACGCACACAGTAGTGAAGAAGCGAGCAACCGTATTCCGCGTATCCAACGAGGTCATTTTCCATCCTCGCTCATGGTATGGTTGGGAGTTTCTTATTGGGGCTTAACAGAGGTACATTTTTGTGAGAAAGGTGTAAAAACGAATGCTGTTGTGTATCAAAATACAGTCCTGACGAACCTTGTGGAACCTGTTTCTCATACCATGTTCAATAACAGGCATTGGGTATTCCAACAAGATTCGGCGCCAGCTCATAGAGGGAAGAGCACACAAGACTGGCTGGCGGCGCGTGAAATCGACTTCATCCGGCACGAAGACTGGCCCTCCTCCAGTCCAGATTTGAATCCGTTAGATTACAAGATATGGCAACACTTGGAGGAAAAGGCGTGCTCAAAGCCTCATCCCAATTTGGAGTCACTCAAGACATCCTTGATTAAGGCAGCCGCCGATATTGACACGGACCTCGTTCGTGCTGCGATAGACAACTGGCCGCGCAGATTGAAGGCTTGTATTCAAAATCACGGAGGTCATTTTGAATAAACTTTAATGTCATAAGAATCTATGTTTTGTTAAGTTCATTTTGGTATATGAATGGTTACATAATGAATAAACTTGTTACAATTATTTTACATTAAACATGTGACAGAATTTATGACCTGACTAGGTATATATCATCATCATCATTTCAGCCGGAAGACGCCCACTGCTGGACAAAGGCCTCCCCCAAAGATCTCCACGATGATCGGTCCTGCGCTGCCCTCATCCAACCTATCCCGGCGATCTTGACCAGATCATCGGTCCATCTTGTGGGGGGCCTACCAACACTGCGTCTTCCGGTACGCGGTCGCCATTCGAGGACTTTTCTGCCCCAACGGCCATCAGTCCTTCGAGCTATGTGCCCAGCCCACTGCCACTTCAGTTTTGCAATCATCCGGGCTATGTCGGTTACTTTGGTTCTCCTGCGAATCTCCTCATTTCTAATTCGATCTCGCAGGGAAACTCCGAGCATAGCCCTCTCCATTGCTCTCTGAGCGACCATGAGCTTTCTCATAAGGCCCATAGTTAGCGACCACGTCTGCGTTCCGTATGTCATCACTGGCAACACACATTGGTTAAAAACCTTCGTCTTGAGACACTGCGGTATTTGGGACGAAAAGATTTTACGGAGCTTCCCGAACGCTGCCCATCCGAGTTGGATTCGACGAGTGACCTCTTTCGCGAAATTGGACCTGCCTAACTGGATCGTTTGACCCAAGTAGACGTATTCGTCAACAATTTCGAAAGTACAGTTCCCAACTGTTACGGAGGTAGGTGCGACATGGACATTAGACATGATCTTCGTCTTGTCCATGTTCATTTTGAGACCTACTCCTTGGGAAGCTGTATTGAGGCCATCAAGCATATGGCTTAAGTCTTCCATGGTTTCAGCCATGATTACGATATCATCTGCGAATCTAAGGTGAGTGATGTACTCACCGTTAATGTTGATGCCCAGTCCGTTCCAGTCCAGAAGCTTGAAGACATCTTCCAACGCAGCAGTGAACAGCATCGGCGATATGACATCGCCTTGTCTGACTCCCCGCTGCAGTCGGATAGGCTTCGAGTTCTGATCCTGGAGACGGACTGACATGGTGGCGTTTTCATACAAACACTTCAACGCTTTGATGTATCGATAATCAATGTGGCACCTCTGGAGAGACTGAAGCACCGCCCAGGTCTCGATCGAATCAAAGGCTTTCTCATAGTCCACGAACGCCAAGCATAGTGGCTGGTTATACTCCTCCGTCTTCTGTATAACCTGCCGCAGCGTATGTATGTGGTCTATGGTGCTAAAACCTTTTCGGAATCCGGCTTGTTCGGGAGGTAAATATATATAAATGGAATCTCGGATGGAATATATATATATATATATATATATATATATATATATATATATATATATATATATATATATATATATATATATATATATATATATATATATATATATATATACATATATAGACAGAAGTGTCGACTTCACTGGAATGGCTGCAATTTATACCAACCAGTTGCAGAAACAAATGTTTAGCCGTGCCATCACTGCTAGATTTGAACAGAAACCCAGACCCAACAATTTATAATAAGATAATCATATGCATGCCAATGGACGCACTACTAGGGATGCTGAACAGCGTGTGAAGCGGACTCCAGACACTGCAGCAAATGTTTGGGTTGCATCCGGAATTTAAGACTAAGATAATGATAATACTCTACATTAGGCATAGTTAATTATAACTGCCTAAGCGTTCGTAGCGACATCGTAGTAATTGAACACGTAACTTTTAAATTGGTCTGCTAATGTGACATATTTACCTAGACTACTATGTATGGTGGTGGGAGCAATATATTTTATTTTATCAATAATGGTAATAATTGCTCTTTTATCATTATAAAAACGCAGGGACACTGAAAGTAAATGAAGTTTCACCCTGTGACAATTGTCAACACGATTCCGGTCTTTAGATAGAAAATTTCCGATGCAGCGCATAAAAGCATTTGAAATTCAATGATGGAATAACTAACCTACATTCATATTCCGTGTGGTTCTGGCTCTACTAGGGATTAACGAAACGTGACTAATGGAATTTTTTCGCAAATTTTCAGATAGATAGATAAAAGAGCTTTGTTCAGCTATCATTCTAATAATTTGGTAATACTGCAATGTAGTATCACGTGAGTGTCGACGCGTACTGTCTTCGCCTCATGGCAGGACTCACTGCTGGATCCAACGCAGTCTGGGATAGTGTACTGTTTTCCGTCACTACTATCTGTTCCTAGGCGAGAGAACAACGCTAGCCTTTAAAAACCGGTACAATGCAGACCCTAAGTCCCTTATTTCGGAACTTAATACTTGTTTTTTTACATATATAACTAAGTTAAGTTTGAGGTGTTTAGTACATGTTCTAAATAAAAAAATGTTCTTTCTTTCAAGCACTATTTTCAGCTTAGAATTAAATCCCAATGCCAACTTAAACTTCCGCTTCGATGGCCGGGGTCCGCTTTCCGACTTCTTTTCTCCACTTCGTACAGTTTTCGCCATCCTTGAGTTTTGACCATACCAGCGGAGGGAGCACTCCTACAATTTATCCACAATATCACGGACATGTACGCAAATGTGGAAGACTTTAAAGCGGTCTTTCCGAGTCCACGCATCCGGTGACACGCAGTTACTGCTTGTATCACTTCAGCAATAGCCACGTTTCACAGCCGTATAAAAGGACAGGCCTAATGATGGTCTCATCATAGACCTGTACTTTAAACTCAACCGGCATCTTGGAGTCACAAATAACAACAGTCAACTCACGCTACAGATGTGATGAGATCTGTAGTTACATGCCAAGTACTCGGTCTTCGTCACATGAAACTTCTTAAAACGTTCTTAACCTTCCCCTGTACGAATCTACCAGCGTGATGGCGTCACCATACATAATCATCCAGGAGACCTGCTCATGTGCGTCTATTATGCCATTTGACATGACGCAAATGTTACGCTGAACACAAACGGACTGGTGATGAATCCCTGGTGAACTCCAACAGTGATGGAGAAGGGTTTGATGTCACCAAAAGCAGTCCAAACTACAGAATCAGTATCATTATTTCTTTCAATACCTAGCAGCAAAGCTCGGACTCCCAAAGTCTTTGATTTAGACGAAGGGTTTGTAAGAAAAAGCAGAAAGAAGTTATAGGTCACATGGTTTATAAAACCTACTCTTTTAAAAACAGAAATGCCCTAATCGGGTAACAATCAATATCAATTTCATGATTAATAAAATGTAATTAAGTTTTCTTCCTTTATTATTACTACATATTATACAGTCAAAACAATGTTAAGTTAAAGCACGTGTTTATTTTTATTATCAGCGTTGTACTTTTAGCAACCATTTTAATGAATGCTGGTAAAAAGTACGCCAAAATATCAATAATTGTCAATAGCTGGGAAACCCTAAACAAATAGTAAAATATAATTACTCAATAATAAATTCCATATTCATTACGCTTGCTTTTAAACGCAAAATTTCAAAATTTGTTAATAATTTTAATTAAATTCATTCCCAAACTTCATTTTTTAAGACAATGCTATTCAGAAAGTACTTATCAAATTTCCAAGTAAAGTTCATTTAAATTAAATATCAAGAGATAAATTCTCGAAACGTGAAGCGAACTTGAAATTATTCGAAAAGAGCGTCGAGGTACATACAGCAAGACGAGTTGGCCGCTTTTTCAGGCCGAACTGTACCTCGACACAATAGATACTTGCAATTATACACGAGCTTCCAACGCTACCTGCATAAGTTACGGTGCAGTCACTTGAACTTTGTGATTATACGGGTGAATTATTTTTATATTCTTGGCATCTACCCTTGCGTCTATTAATAAATGGTGTGAACTAGGTAAGGGCACAACATTGTTGCAATTGTTATGCCCTTTATTGGTCCAATTAACATATTGGCAAAGGTCAGCGAATTCTATAAAAAAATACACTGACGGACTCATAAACTGCATCAAAGTAATAGACGACTTTGAAATAAATATTTTAACCAAGTATGCAAACTTTCTATATAGATTTAATTTGAAACCTCTAGATTGGTTCGTGAACTTTAAAATCCTTATCATATCCTAGTTATTAATCCTAGTTATATCCTTAACTTGATATTGACTTTTTTGAAGAAAAAACAGAAATCTAGGGAAATTGGTTTAGTTAAAAAATTGGTTTTAACAATAGACACAAACTTTATGCAAGGGTTTATTTATGTTTTAATAAGGTGTACTACCTCCACGTGCCCTTATTACGGATTCTAATTGGTTCCGCATAGATTTTATTAGGGTTATTAAAAGATCTTGCGGAATATTGTCCCATTCTTCTGAAAGTGCTGTTCTCAATGCTGCCACTGTCGTGGGCAAAGGATTTCTCGCATATACAGCTCTTTTTAAATTGTCCCAAACATGCTCAATGGGATTAAGATCAGGGCTGCGTGCTGGCTAATTCATTGTACGTATCCCAACCTCTTCGCAATATTGTCGAACTTGTGCAGCAGCGTGCGGCCGGGCATTATCCTGCATTAAAGTAAAACTTTCGCCTATGAATCCCATATAAGGCACCACGTGATCTTCTAAGATCTCTGTTATGTAGCGATGTGCAGTCAAACCCCCTCTATTACCGTTTTGACGGACCATGTCTCTGAACACAAGTTCTGTTCGCCCGTTCATAGATATGCCACCCCAGACCATACACGAACCGCCTCCAAAAGGAACACGCTCCTCAATGCAACTTTGAGCATATCGCTCCCCACGTCGACGATAGACTCTTCTGCGACCATCTGCACCATATAAACATGTCCTACACTCGTCCGTGAACAATACGGAGGCCCATTGCTCTTCTGTCCAATTCAGGTGATCACGCGCAAATCTTAAGCGAGCTTGTCTGTGAGCTACAGACAACTTTGGACCATTTGCTTGTCTAAAAGGGGTGATATCCGCTTCTGTATATTCTAGAAACCGTAGACTGGTTTAAATTTAAATTTCTACCAATCGTTCGTTGATCCAAACCCTCCCGCACCAATACTATAATTTGAGCCGCTTGTTCGAACGAAGTATCCATATTATGGTTCAAAAACTCTCGATAAGTTAAAAAACTAACCCAACAATTCTGCTGTTAACAATAATTAAATTATCAAAAGAATAAAAAAACAATGAGATTCAATTTAAAACTTTGCACACGCAAATCTGATACTCCGAGTAAATTTTCTTTTCCCGGCTTTATTCATTTGTTTTACTGCAGTTCTATTTTTAAATTTTCCTTTTTTTTGAGATTAAGAGCCAGTCTCTCCATATTTATATAATTTAATTTAAAAAGTTTGCATACTTATTAAAAAAAATCATCTCAAAGTAATCCTGAACTTTGATGCAGTTTATGAGTCCGTCAGTTTATATTTTTTTCAAGTTAATTACTGGTGAACTGAATGCCATCTTTATTCACATAGTAATTTACTGTAAAATAAATTCATCAATGCAGCCAATAAAACTGTGCTATACTGTTAATCAACTGCATGCCGATAGTATATCATCTGGTAGTTTACGCAGCCGTTTCGAATGAGGGTGATTTAATTCAAAATTAACTTATCCGTTTCATCCTTTAAATTAAGTATAGAGATTGCTGATTTCGTTACTCATTTTAGCAGGTATTTTTGTTTGAATGAAAAAGAACTTTATAATTGAATAATGGGATTGAAAGTCACACGCCTTAAATATTCAACAATTCTGACTTCTGCGTAAATGGAATAAAATGTATTTCCTTTTATCCTTGGTTGGAAATAAATTAGAGTTGATTAGTTCGTAAATGTTTTTTCAGCTGAAATCAAATCCTTTTTTAAAGAATAGTAAATTAAGAGGTTAAATTGGAAATTACGAGATGTTAATAAAACATGAGCAATGGCGTAAAGTCGTAGCATTTCAGTGTCAAGATAGAGCTTTTAAAGCGTTTGTCGCTCAATAAGCCTCCTAGTGAGGATCTGAACGTGGTCTCGGTGAGCGGAAGGAGGCGGCCGGGCCTCGGTCGATAGACGGGTGAGCGCAGGCGCGAGCCTCTGCCGCCGTGCTGAAGGAGCTGATTGCAACCGCCAGTTTGCCGGCAGCCTGGAACGCGGCCGCCGGCAGCAAGCGTCCGCTTGGGCGCACGCGGATGATCAGAATATGCACGCGAACCGTTCCCGCGGCGTGCATAGCATCGCTCTGGTGCTGGCACTCGCTATCGCCTGGTTACCACACGCCGACCACGCCGCGTAAGTACATTTTTTTATTAATTTAGGATTACACGATGAGAGTTAGTTGTTTTTATTTACATCGTGTGACTTTGCGAGAACTCCCGCGTACCGCACGAATTACAATGTGAAGCCATATATTAAATAAGTAAATCTTAGGAAGCTGGAAATTTACATTGCTCGGTGCGCGTTCGATTTGTTTATACACGACCTTGCAACTAATCTATTTCCAATGAGCCAATAACGCACCAGCTGCTTATTCAAGGGTTCTTCTCTACATGTATTTTTGAATATTTAATTTCAACCCGTGTGAGGTTTAGTTGTTTTTCACTTCCACTGGTAAAATGTAAATAATATGCAGTTCAATTAAAGTTAAATAGATTTTTAAATGTTAAAATATTTTTTGCTTGGTATAATTACATATAAATTCCTAAAGATCATCGATATATATACGTATGAACAATTTTGAGAATTTGGGACCGTCATTAGGAACAGCGGAAAAACCATTTGTAGTTGTGGCCTTGATATATCATAACTTACAGTCCTAACTTCTATAATAGATAAATTTTAAATTTAGTCATTGCACCACGTAGTTACGACTTATCTAATAGAATTGCAGAATTTGGGGGATAACTTAAAATGTATCTAATTAAGCTCACTTTGAAGATCAGATAGAGATGGCAAAGATTTCAAAAGAGACGGAGATAGTTGACCTTTTGCGTATGAGAAAAACATATTCAGATCCTAGTACATTAATTTATAAACGTAGACTTTTTAGGAATGTATAAAATTGTATGTTTACATCTTGTAATAATCTTGTAATGCTGGGTCTTCTTCTCCAAAAATAAAAAGGAGACAGAACTAGAATTTGCTTGACTTATGTAAAAACTAATAATTTTGAATTAGAATGCGTTTTTATTAACATCGTATTCATAAAGATACGAAGTTTTTAGTAAACTTAAAATATAATTAAGTGAAATGAACTGTACATTTAGTTTTATAAGTGCAGTAACAGGATTAGTTATTAAAATAAATTGAACATAAAAATTAATTTTTACTGACTGAGGTACAAAAACCAATTGGTTAGTGAAAAAACAAATAATATATACGAGAAAATGGTATGAAAAAGGAACTAGAAATCATGACCATCTTTTAATGAGATGCCCCTAATGACGTCACGTCGAAACAGACGCGTAACTATGCACCAAATAGAAAAAAATACAAAATCTATGTTGGGTATTAAAAAAATAATTATATACATTTATGGGCATACAATTTGCTATTTTATTCCTGAAGTAACGTGAAGAACGAAAAATTAATCACTTTTCTTAAATAGCTCACATGTATTAAAGGAAGGTTAATGAGAGATATTTTCGGGGTTCGAGTGTTATGGGGGTAAAGTTAGATAGACTCCTCTATAAAAGCCAACTTTCCTTGTCTACTTGCCAAAACGTACTAGAGTAAAAAACAAACATAGATATTAGGACAATACAACAGCTGATATCGATCATTGTAGCATAAGTTTCGGATCCTCGTTCCAAGGATGAAAAACTTAAAATAATAAGAAGATGAGGAGTTATAATTAAATAAGTTTTTATCATCTTAGCGTTAAATATTAATTTAGGATGATTAGTGTCAAATTCCGGTCTGAAGCAAAACTTTCGCTTCAATGTGTAGGGTTCGCTTTCCGTCTTACCTTAGACAATGTAAAACCAGCACTTTTTGGGTCTCTTTTGCCAGCATCTAGCAAAGGCGGAGTGAGTAGACTTATGTCCCTTATGTTAGTAGCTGGCTATCGTAAATTTCAGCCAAAGCCAAGTAAAGGTGACATTCCTGAAAGGCAGGCCTAATTATGGTTTTCTAAACCTTTTTAACTTAGCCGGCATCTGGGGTCAATAATAACATCAATTACTTCACACCATTTTGCCCACGCGGTAGCAATGCGTGACTTGACATCACACTCCATGTCATTAGATGCGTGAAATATATGTAGATACCAGGTATTTCACCTGATACGTGCGCTCGACCATGTTATGGTCTCTGCGTACGAGTTTGTAATTCGTGGAGTTACAGACCAAGTTCTCGGACTACGCTAGACTTTATCAGACAGCTGTTTTCAAGCGACTACTTTTTCTTATCCCTCTTTTGTCTACCAGCTTGGTATTATCAGCATCAAAGAGCAATCAAGCGACCAAGGCGAAACATATATTAACCTTCCAAGAGCCAGTAACTTTTTCGAAGAGTTTTATGATGTGGAATACCTTAATATGCTTTTGAACACTGGAGTGCTTAGCATGGAGTATTCATTCACTATCTTGGAACTCTGTCGGAGAAGAGTAGCTAGTTAAAAAGTTCAGTTAAGATACCCACGAGATCCCGCCATCTAGCAGGCTCTGATAGAGACACCAACAAATCCGACAGCTTTTCGATTCTTCATACAGCGAAGACAATTTTGGACTCACAGTAAGATCCTTGCATAGTATTACCTATATATAAGTATACCTTTAGGGTCCTTTACACACCGATACTTATATTATAGATGGGCTTCTGCCCCATAGGCTATTCTAAGTTATGATATAAAGTGGTTTCACCTACCTCAGGCTACAGTTCTCTTTAAGGCATGCTTTGCGGTCTGGTATGCATCACGGTTTTCAAAAGATCTGAAGGTCCCCAAGTCTCCCTTTCAACCCTATCGTCAAGTTGCTTTGTTAATCTTGGGACCACTCTTAGGTATCACACACCTCCCTCACCAATCCAAGGATAGCCACCACCACCAGCGCAGTAGTCAGTTACAGCTGAAGTAAACTCTTATTACGAGACTTTATCGAGTAGCTTATTCGTAACGCGTTTGTATTTGGACCTTACACAGTGGTCCGTGGCAAGAATACAGTGTTATACGAAATAATTATGAAACATAATTATTAATGTCATACTTGGTCATTAAGTGGTATGCCCCTCAGAGATTGAACTAGATTTTAAAAGTACAGGTATCATAATTTTAAACAACCCTTAGGCAGTTTTATTCTTGATGTATGTACGTAATACATATTTGTCACTTTAATTAAAATTAACGGGAGATTTTTGCGATTTCACCTAAGTTGATGAAAATATGGATGCAAGTCAAGTCTATTTAAATACAGGCCAACATATCCTATATATAATAAAAATGTCGCAGGATTTATTTATCTTAGATGAAATTTAATTAAAATCATCTAAATTGAACGCATTAATCTACAAAGTAATTAAATCTATTTTTAAATGTCAGACACGGTTTATATTAAGAAAAATACAAGGTGTGTGGTTCCGGCGTAAACTAAAATATCACTTACCTTATTGTTTTAATTATGTAAAAGATTAGAATAAAGAATTGAAGAAGAATTAATCAAAAACTATAACTCGTGCGTCCGTATGTCGCGTGCGCGTGAGCGTGTGACAATGACCCCAAATATATATCATATCACATTTTTCAATCAATTGATTGAGAATATTAGTTGTTGATAATGAATGATATATTTTTATTATCGTGAAAGCTGTCAATATAGTTTGGTACAATGATTTAACATCCAAGATGTACAAACTACTAATTACAGAGAAATATGTTGTCATTTCACAAAGTTTCTTTAACAATCAAAGCTTCAGGGTAGCGCTCCACTACGAAAACTGGGCTACAGCCTCGACTTTAAAAGTAACCCCATTGTTCTTGTTACGACATTAGCGACATTAATTAAAGGTAATGTTGCCTAAGGATAAACCTTGGTAGCTTATTAATGTAATAATTAATGCATTTACAGTTGCTTCAACGTCACAGTTGACATACTGGGTTATTGGAACGAAGTTCCTTATCGCGCGTTGTGAAAGGGGGCTAGACGGAAAAAATTCTCACGAAAAGTTGTAACGACACTTTTTGCTATAGTAAGCTATTGTAAGCTGTGCGGCGTGCGCATGTTTCTCTGTCTGTCTCTCTCTCTCTCTCTCTCTCTTATAGAAAGCAAGCCAGATATTTTCATTTCTATTTCGCATTGTACAGTGTGGTGTCGCGACGATTATTTTTGTTGAGTGTATACAGGTTTTTTGTACATAATAAATAATAAAAAATAATAATAATGAATCCTGACAGTGTTTCTGCACAAGTTCCGGATATTGCTGATGGAGTTAGGTTAGTTACTGATTAAATTTATATTACATTATATTTGTTAATAATAAAAAAATATTATTATAACTTAAAAAAAAAATTTTATTACAATTACTTCACTAATTAATCGAAAGGAACTTCGTTCCATCCGGGTGTCCCTTGACACCTCTCAAGTTTTTGGTTCTACAAATAGTAGACCTATGACAAATTCGATAAGAGCTAGTTTGCTCACCCGCTTACACCGCTATAATCTATCAACACATAGTTGGTTCTGTTTTAAATCCCACAAACCTTTAAATGTGATCGTCGTATCATAAAGACATGCACTTCAGTGAATAATTCAAAATCATGACTATTAAATATTCAACAATTATCTAGATACTCAAACATAAGTTAAAACAGATGAGTTGAGTGTAACTCCAACAAAATAACCGTATTTGTCTCGTTGTGGTACTATGACAATATGTGAGTAAATTGGTTGATATAGTAACTTGTGATGTGGCCATGATGAGTATATCTGAATTTGACTATATCACAATTATGATGTTGCCATCTGAAACAATTATCTATAGAATAGAATTTATTAATATTTTATAACTTATCATAATTAAGTAAAGTAATTCAAGGAAATGCTTATTTAAAAGTATTCGTTTCTTTGGGCAAAATTAAGTTGTTTGTGCGATAAAACCCCATGAAGCATAAAACTATGGCAAACAGCAAGTTAGTGAATATTATTCAAAAGCTTCGTAAATAAAAGACCATTTATTTTTAACTTATATGGAATAATGCATGCTGCAATAAAATTGGAGAATATCTTACAAAGTTTTTACTTTCAACACTTCACGTTTACTTTGAAATAATATCCACAAAGTGGGGTGACCCAGATTGTAGATTGTTGTTTGGAAACAGGATCGTAGGCATAGATCCAAGATTCCTCACCACTGATGATGTCGTAAACGTGATGTGTCTCTCCTCGGTTGAACCTTTGCAGAGTTTTCTTACACCATCTGACGCGGGCCGCCTTGTGATCGTCGGAAAGCAGATTCGGTATCCAACGGCAAACTAGCTTTTTCACACCAAGCGCTTTATGCAAGATTTTCTAAATTTTTGTCCCTCAGATGCCTAATAGAGCCTCTATCTCTCAATACGTCACGTGACGATCTTCGAGGATTAGTTGTCTCACAGCAATGATGTTCGCGAGATTTGTCACTAACATATGTTGTCACTAACGTATGTCCACGCTGGAATTCTAAATACCAGCGTTCGATAGTCCGCAGACATGGGGCTGCATCACTGAACACAGATGTTAGCTTTTCAAAACACTGAAGCCGTGTCAGGCCTCTTCTAAAGTTGTAGAAAATTATTGCACGAACATTTTCCTTAGAAAGATTCATTTTTTACGTGACCTGACAAATTCCAATCGAAGCTGTGACTAAACAATAGCATTAATCCTAATACTTTCAACTGTTTTGAGAATAAAAATTTAAATACATTCGAATATAGAAATTCAAATTCCAACAGTTCCAAATTCAAAATTGCCGAGAAATATGGAAACGACAGAACTTAAAAGGCATGCCTAGTATAAGTTGGCGCGCTCCAGAGTCAAAGCGGCACCGGAAATTTCCGAGTGCTGGTGTGTAAAGACCCTGTGGGCAACCTGTTATGCGAGGACATCGCGGTGAAGGAGAGATGGCGCTCGTATTTCCACGAGCTGCTGAATACGCAGTACAAAGAGGTGCAGCCGCCAGATCTTCCTCTGAATCAAGGACTAGTGCCACTGGTAACTCCTGCAGAGGTCCAGAATTGTCTTCGCCGCATGAAGAATCGGAGGTCATGTCCCACACCATGAAGCGCTTCGAAAAGGTTATCGACTCTCGGATTCAACAGGAGTGCTAATACACCCTTTTTAATCTGAATCTTACAAATTTATTTATTTTAAAGAATGGCTTCATATACACAATTTCTGTTCGGGACTCAGCTTCTATAAGAATGACGAATGTACGAGTCTTGGGTAATTGCATAAGGATGGAAGAGATAAGCATACTCTAACTTTTTTGCTGCTTTACTTACTGGTTGTGAGATTCTTCTTATTCTGTCTTGAACAGCTCACCACACATTTGAGGCAAAACTACATTAAATTTATAATTATTTTACTAGTAGCATAAATTACAGACAATTGTTCAAGACTGCCTTGAGATGTTGGAGTGAGGTTTATGAGAAGAATATATTTTTAAATAAAAGGATATACATTCCACAAATTTTACGTATTAACCTTTTTACTATTTAGAGAAAAACTGTCAGTTTTAATATAGCCTGTTATTGTATTATACACGAACCAAGAAGAAAAACCGGAAAATGTAGGTAGTAGCCAGCACCTTGAGTGGTGGTCGAGTGTAGGCATAAAAATTACGGATGGATACAAGAGATTTATTTCTGTCTTCTTTATCTTTTGTGTTATGTGATTCGGGGCATGTATGATGGATTCTATTAATATTTATGACATGGGATATGCAGTCGACCAATTGAATTGATACACACGTTTGAACAAGGCATATTAATAATTTGTACCCAATTATATAATTCATATACATTAATAAATGTTTCTAGTCTCAATTACTATTCGGCAAGAACTCCCGATACATTCATATCAGGTCATACATTTTTATGCTGTGTGTAAATCATATTGCATGCCACTACCAACATCATCCCAGGGCTCGACGTTGTGGACCACTACATGTATCTGGGCGCACTAATATACAATGATGGAAGCTGCGCACCGGAAAAAGGAGGTGTGTTGGTATGGCTAAGGAAGCCATGACCCGACTCAGTGACACCTGCAAGAGGAGGGGAATCACCAATTCCACCTAGATCCGGTTGATACATGCTCTTGTATTTACAATATTCGTATATGGAGTCGAAACGTGCACCACACGAGCCCGTGAAAGGCAAAGAATTGAAGCATTCGAGATGTGGTGCTGCAGGCGTATGTTACGGATACCGTGGTCTGCCAGGCGCACCAATTCATTGATTCTTTCGCAGCTTCGTGTCAAGACACGCATCTCGACTATCTGTCAGCAGAGAGTGCTGTCTTATTTCGGCCACATAGTGAGGAAATGACACAACTGCCTAGAAAAACTGAATGTAGTTGGAAATATGGAGGGTAAACGAGCCCACAGACGGTCTCCAACCAGATGGTGCGATCAAATAAAGGCCCTAACCTTATCCAAATTATGCTCGGTCATCAGAGACGCAACGGATAGGCACCAATGGAGACAAATTATCGAAACAACGTGCAATACAGCACCGATGTGCACATTCAGCCATGACCACGATCCTCAGCCACGGGGGAACGACTGCAGAGAAAAAATCAATACATTCATAATATTAAACATTATCATTTTAATAATAAAGTACTCGTATAAGAAGAAATTTCGCAAATTCTATGAATAGAAATTAGAAAAAAGGATTTCCGTTGATTTCTGAGAGGATTATAATTATCAAATTAACAGCTTCGTGTAATTTCTACAATAATAATTTATAGTGCACCCTATAATATACAATGGACGTGGTTATGACGGAAGGTATTTCTTTCCCTGTTGGGATATCTAACAGCAGTCCTTATAAAAACATCTTCGTCAAATTCATTTGTTTTAACTGCTGATTGTCCCAATCCATTCGATTTTTACTGCTGATACAGTGGACTGTGTGAGAGGGGGAGGGAATAGGGGGCGGTGGTTAGAGACATGCGATGCCTTGTAGTGGGTAAAGAAATTCACACTGACCTTGATTTCACACCTTCCGGGTTCGGTTCAGGTCCGCTCGCGGAATAGCTGCTACACGGCACCAGCCAAATGTCACAAACTAGACAATGAACACTCAATCTTATAGCGCGACCAATAACAGTTAGTAAGGAGTAACTGAAACCAATTGTGCACGGAGCGCATTTCAGGGAGGTCGAAGCGTCAACTGTCCCGCTCGTTTACAGGCTCACACGATACTGCGCGATACTACTTTCGTCTCACCCTGGCTCTCACCATTCACCTCACCGAAAGTGAGGGTAGACAAAAATTAGGAAGCGAGTTTTCAACTACCCTTTATGCAAGGATTTGTTCGAACATTTATACTACTAGATAAATTCACTTCAAAGATCAATCCAGAAGTAATCAGTTTAACTCCAAAAAATTTTATACTGTACTTGACACAATGGTGACGGCTGACATTGTGACCAATATTATAAGGAAACCTCCGAGATTATTGATGTAAGTAATCTGTCTAATTTTCTTGAAGGAAAAGACACCAGCCCAGCAGTAAAACACCTTTATTAAGCTCATAAAAGTCTAGGAAAGGTAAATTTTTAGGCAAAATGACGAGTGCTAAAGAACAGAGTTTAATTATTACAATGGTATCAAACCTCTGTATTTATAGTACTTCAGGATCGTTATTGATATCTTCTAAACGATGATCATATAATTTCTTATGTATAGACATAATAAGCAATAATTGAAATATTTTATTAAAAAAGTCGGAAAATGAAACATAAACATCAATGGAATCCAAAAAAAAGAAGTATAAATATGAGTTTCATATATCAAAAAGCAATATTGCAATATTGGGTTTTAATATTTCATAGAAGTGAATGAATATATTTTCAAAGGGTGGCTTTATGCATGCCAATAACGTTGCATTCGAAGGCTCGTTAACAGTTCGCCATATCGTATTATGCAGTTAGGAATTGAGTAAAAAACATTGAAAAATATTTGAATATTCGTGTTATTTCAATAGAGCCAATACCCGAAATATGTTGGTATCTCTCGTTGGTTTTTGATGGCCTTTTATTACCGAGCTGCAATTTATTTGCATTTCCTTGAACTCTCAGCATGAGTGGAGTGTTAAAGCCTCCATGGAATTTGTTCAATAGAGTGGAAGTGTAAATAATTCCGTTCAAAGCGTTATACTGTAAATGATGGGCATTGGTTACACGTATTCATAATTCCCAGAATTTTAAATAGGTAGTGCCGGTATTTAGACAGATAAATAATATTGTATTATTATTTTACTTACAATACAATATTAGATTTTGGGAGTAAGGTGTGAAAACAGGTTTGCATTTATTACTAACTTATTTGATAATACAAATTTTGAATTAGGTGTCATCTAAAAATATTTACCACGATTCCTGTTTTCACTATAAAGAAAAAATAAAAGTGCATACATCGTACTGTACAGTCAACATGCAAAAATCCATTAGCACCGTAATATTCTTAATACTCTGTCTAGTTTAGCACGTATGTGTGTGTCATGTTTCTATGTAAACATTTAAACGTCATACAGTATCAATACGAGAAAGTATAAATATGGATCGATGCGAGACAACAAGATAACATTATTCTCAACGCTTGCGCTGCGCTGAGCCTATACTAATACAAAAATTTGTCATCCAATGTAAGATAGTGAGTGGGTAATTGGCCACTGAGGTAGGTAAGATCATAAGTCACGTGTCTTCAAATCTTAGTGTCCTGTCACTTTTTGTTTTGTTTTTACTAAATCTAAATATGAAGTTTTAAATAAGTATTAAAAGATCACTTTATTGAATTTTAAATGTTTGCTAATAGCATAATGTAATGATTTAAATAGGTAATAAACAAAAACAATTTTTTTTGAAAATGTATATTTATTTAGTGAATTATTTGAAATTAAAAGTGTCTAATGTAAATTTTTATATTATAATACTAGCTGACCCGGCAAACGTTGTTCTGCCATATAAATAATAAAATGTCAAAAAATTAAAAAAAAATTTTGGGGGTGGGTCACCCCTAACATTTAGGGGGATGAAAAATAGATGTTGGCCGATTCTCAGACAATATGCTCACAAAATTTCATGAGAATCGGTCAAGCCGTTTCGGAGGAGTATGGCAACGAAAACTGTGACACGAGAATTTTATATATTATTAGATTTCCTTCCAAAAATATTTTTTTGTGTTGTTGTGCAAAGGGCAAGAGCATGCCCTATTACAGAACCGAAACATCACCTTTACATAAATATGTAACCATACGCTTGAACCGGTAAGCTACAGCTCCGCTTACATGGGGACTTGAAATTCACAATATCAATCTTAGCAAGCGAACAATGTTTATGTGTGGGTGAATTGTCTTCAAAGAAGATGGTCATAAGTACTGCTAGTGTTGACGCTTATAGTTTCGTAAGATTGTTAATGGACTTTTGAACGTCACTGTACATACCCGGCCCTAAGAAATCATAACAAAAGCTAACCTTTTTTTTTGCTGTATGTAGACTAGCAAAACAATTACTTCATCTTTGACCTCTTACGATATTATCATCCAATGTTCTAAATATTATTCAAAAATAACTCTACAAAATTACTTCTTTCGTTACAGAAATAAAAACTGTGTTTAGTGAAAATAAAAAGATATAACGAAAATATACAGCAGTAGACATAACAAGAGGTTTTCTTCTACATTCAAAACAATTTATCGATGGCAATACCCATTTAGTCTCGAAGTTTTAATTATAAGAAAATTGACATAATCGAATGATCGAACAATTTCTGACCACCAATCTGGAATTACGTGGCACTGTCGTGATATTAAGAAAATCATTGTACATTTTGTAAGAAAAAATACTTATTTTTTATAGTTATAGATCAACCTTCATTTATCCTAAAACTAGTTTTGTATAAATTGTTATATTAATAAATACTTAAAAAATATAGTCTAAACCTTGGATAGAGAAACGCGATAATTACATAATTAATTCAAATGTATCACGAAATAATGCTTACGTCTTAGAATTATTCTAAGGCTTACGTGGTTATTTTTTAGTCGGCTTAAGCTCTTGTCAAATGTGACCTCCGTGTCGTGAAGACGCATGCAGAGGTCACGAGAACGCTTCCTGAATCAGGATGTTTATGTCTAGTACTTATGTTATAACGCAAGTACTCTGCGTTAATTTAAGACTAGATGACGCTGGGTGGCGCGTCAGAGAATACTTAAAAAAAACATACGGGGCATTTGGGGACTGCCGATGGAAGTGAAAACTAAATAACTTGTATGTTGTATCGTCCCGTACCTGAAGCAGCTGAGAACCATAGTGCGTAATGTAGGAACAAAGAGGATCATAATAGGCGGAGATTCCAACGCAAAGAGCACATGGTGGGGTAGCCCAAAGGAAGATAAGAGAGGTCGTGAGCTTGCAAGTGTGCTGGAGGAGATTGGTTTGCAGATGCTCAACGTTGGTGATACTCCAACCTTCGATACGATTAGGGGCAATAAGATTCTCACCAGCTTTGTGGATATCACGGCTTGTGCCATGGATATGCTGGAATTGGTTGACAGCTGGCGGGTCGATCGTAACCTGACTAGCTCGGATCATAATACAATATTATTTAAAATTAATGTAAAAGAGGAAAGAGAATCGATTATTAAACATACAACAAGAATATACTATAGTCAGAAAGCGAATTGGGAACAATTTGGAAAAAAGATGAATGCCCTTCTTACACAAAATCAAATACATGCTAAGGATATAAACAAAGTTACAGACACAATCACACTTGAAGAAAATATAGAAAAGTACACTGAAATTATAGTAGAATCTTGCGATTTTAGTATACCAAAGATTAAAACAAATAATAAAAAAGTTAACTTGCCATGGTGGTCTGAGGAGCTCGCCAAGCTAAAGAGAGAGACTGTAACTAGAAAAAGAAGAATACGATGTGCTGCGCTAGTTAGAAGGCAGAAAGTTATCACTGAATATCTGAAAGCAAAAGAAAACTACGAAACAGAAGCAAAGAGAGCCCAAATAAAGAGCTGGAGGGAATTTTGTGGAAGACAGGATAGGGAAGGAGTCTGGCAAGGAATATATAGTAATGCAATCCAATCATTTAAAAGTTACATTATAAAATAAACCTTAAGTCATTATTAATAAGGCCAACCTTTAGTAATACCAATATTACTAAAGCAAAACTCCGTCTTACGAATTTTCGATCAGGTCAACATTATAAAATAAACCTTACGTCATTATTAGTAAGGTTGGTATTACTGGAGCAAAACTCTGTTTTACGAATCTTACCTTTTTCGATCAGGACACGTGACCTGATGCGAGATTAACATTTTTTACCAATCACAATAAAAGATAACGCCGCTAAAGAAGTTTTCACTTCAAAAACTTTTTTACCTATGCAGGATATTGGTGATGACAAATGCAATACATTACATACGCGTTAGAATTGGACTAATCATCTTTTGTATTATAAAAATACCTACAGTTCATTTCGTTTCCTTATCTTCCCTAATATTTTATTTTTGTGTTCCTCATTTTCTTAATTCCCGGTTATTTCTTGCATTGTTGTCAACCTCTACTTGTATATCCCCTTTAAGATTGCCATGACTTTAGACGTCACTTTACAGCTTTCGGATGACTGTTACTATTTTCTTTTATAGTGTCTGCTGTACTATAAGTAAAACGTAAATAAAAGTGATTTAACACTAACGATCATCATCATCATCATCTCAGCGATGAATCCCGGTTGCAGGCCAAACTCTCGCTTCGGCGCCCGGGGTCCGCTTTCCGACTTTTTCTTCTCCACTTCGCACGGTCTTCAGCATCCCTGGTAGTGAGACCATTGGCACGCATATCACCCTTTACGACGCCAAGCCAGCACTTTTTGGGTCTACCCCTCCTGCCGGGGCCCGGCGGAAGCGGCATGGCCAGACATTTGTTTCCCACGTAAGCATCCGGTTGCCGTAAAACGTGGCCGTACCATCGGAGCCGACACTCCTGCAATTTATCCGCAATGTCACGGACATGAAGGCTGCCGCGAATGCGGGAGTTCCTAACGCGGTCCTTCCGCGTCACTCCACACATCCACCGCAGCATATTCATCTCCGTGACACGCAGTTCTTGCTTGTGTTGCTCTAACACCGGCCACGCTTCACAACCGTATAAAAGGACAGGCCTAATGATGGTCTTATAAACCTGTCCCTTCAACTTTACCGGCATCTTGGGGTCACAAATGACACCAGTTACCTCACGCCATTTGGCCCACGCGGAAGCAATGCGTGCCTTGACGTCGCAATCGATGTCACCGGATGCATGAAACACAGATCCCAGGTATTTCACAAGGTCCGTGCGCTCGACCGTGTTGCCGTCTATGCGTACGGGTGTGGGATCTGTGGAGTTACAGGCCAAGTACTCGGTCTTCGCCACATTGAGCTTCAGACCACCGTTCTCAAGCGACTCTTTCCACGCCTTCACACGTCGCACCAGCCTACCCCTGTCCGAATCTGCCAGCGCGATATTATCAGCATACATGAGCAACCACGGGGGCTGCTCATGTGAGTTTCTGATGCTGTCTGACAATACGTCTAATACCACGCTAAACAGAAACGGACTAAGGACGGATCCTTGGTGCACCCCGACGGTGATGGGGAAAGGTTTTGTGTCGCCAACAGCGGTCCGAACTACGGAATCGGAGTCACGGTACATGTCTCGGATGATGTCAACATAGGCCTCTGGAATCCCTTTGGACCGCAATGCCCACCAGATTATCGCGCGAGGAATACAGTCGAAGGCCTTCTGCAAGTCGAGAAACAGGCAATGCAGAGGCGTATTCTTCGCCCTGTATTTCTCCGCGACAGTCCTTAGGGCAAAAACAGGGTCCATTGTCCCGTGACCAGGGCGAAACCCATATTGACAATCCGAGACAGTGCACTCCTGTCGAATCCGAGAGTCGATAACCCTTTCGAAGAGCTTCATGGTGTGGGACATGACCTTAACTCCTCGGTAACTACCGCACTCCTGCACCGACCTCTTGCCTTTGAAGACTGAAGTAATGATACTCAGTCTCCATTGGCTCGGGATCGTACCGGTGAGGAGTGTCCGGTTGAAAAGGTCTGTTAAAATGCCCACACCACGCGAGCCCATCGCCTTCCAGGCTTCGATGGGGACTCCATCGGATCCAACAGCTTTCCGATTCTTCATGCGGCGAAGACAATTCTGGACTTCTGCAGGCGTTATCAGTGGCACTAGTCCTTGATTCGGAAGAAGATCAGGCGGCTGCACCTCTTTGTGCTGTGTGTTCAGCAGCTCGTGGAAATACGAGCGCCATCTCTCCTTCACCGCGAGGTCCTCGCATAACCATAACAGGTTGCCCACGGGGTCTTTTACACAGCGGCACTTGGAAATGTCCTGTGCCGCTTTGACCTTGGAGCGCGCCAACTTATAGATGAGCTTCTGCCCCTCAGACGATTCCAACTTATCGTAAAGTGGTTGTAAGTGGTCTCGCCTGGCTCTGGCAACAGCTCTCTTAGTGGCGCGCTTTGCTACCCGGTATGCGTCGCGGTCTTCAGGAGATCTGGACGCTTGCCACTTCTTAAAGAGGGCTTTCTTCGCTCTAGTCTCCCTCTGGACTGTGTCGTTCCACCACCATGTCTCCTTGTCACACTTGCGACCACCCTTAGACACCCCAAGCACCTCCTTCGCCGACCCAAGGATAGCCGCCTGAATCTTGTCCCAGTAAGCCTGAACTGGTTCGCCCATACCACCGGTGCACTTGTCACCGACGGCTAAGGCGAACTCCTGGGACGTGACTTCATCAAGCAGCCACCACCTGATTCGGCGCTGAACGCGCTCGGTATACGTGTCTTTAGGCTTAGCGCAGAGGTCCATGACAAGAAGACGATGTTGTGCAGTGAGACTCTCACCGGGTATGACCTTGCAGTTGGCTACTTTGCTGATGTGGTGTCTCCTAGTGAGTAGGAAGTCGATTTGGGTAGCATTCCTCCCGCTCCTGTAGGTGATGAGATGCTCGGGTCTCTTTTTGAAATACGTGTTCACGATGGCAAGGTCGGCCGCCGCACACGCATTGAGGATGTCCTCCCCTTCTGCGTTGCGGCTGCCGTACCCAAATCCACCGTGAACATGCTCGAATTCCCCACACTCATCACCCACATGACCGTTCAGATCACCCCCCAAAACGATCCCCTGTGATAATGGGATTCCACGGAGCACTTCTCCGAGTAGATTCCAAAACGCTATTTTATCGGCGTCGTCACAACCGGCCTGTGGCGCATAGGCACTTATCAAGTGGGTAACTACCCCATCGATAAGCACCCTAACGACCATAAGTCGGTCGCTATGACGTTTCACTTCCAAAATGTCGTTCTGGAACTCCTCCGAGAGCACTATGGCAACCCCATTCTCCCCACCAGGTGCACCTGTGTAGATCAGCTTGTAGCCATTCCCAATGAACCGGGATCTGCTGGCCTTCCACCGAGTCTCCTGCAGGAACGCCACGGCCACCCTCCGCCTGGAGAGCACATCGGCCAACTCTCTCGCGCGTCCGGTTAACGTGCCTATGTTCCATGTTGCGAAGCGGATCTTTCGAGATGTTTGGGCTGCGTGAGTTGGGGCTAGCGTCGTTAGCCGTGCCCGCCCATGACACGGTAGCCCTTGTCCACTTCTCACAAGAGTCGGGCGAAGCTCTTGCGCGCCGTTATGCGGCGGCGCCCTAGCCCTTATACGATCTCGCATTCGTGTTCTGTCCATATGATTTGGCAGATTTGGCTTTTACGGGGGCGACTGCCGTCTGACCCCCCAACCCCAAAAGGAAAGCCGTCGTCAGAGCCTCGTCCGTTATTCAGCAGGGTGCGCCGACTTGCAGGTGAGGTTGACTTGGGCCCCGAAGATGTTGGTAGGGCCCCTTACACCCCGATTTAACAATAACGATATTGTGTCTTAACAGAGCCGTGGCCTTAAGCCGTCATCTCTGTGTGAATCCTCGTCTGTGAAAATTTTTTTTGCTTTTAAAGCCAAAAAAATTTTACTAAGTAACTAAGTACAATTATTAATTAATTAATAATTGTACTTAGTTGCTTATATTTACGTACGTATATTTATTGTACGTATATTTGTCAACTTTAAATACAAAGACTTTTGTCAAGTGCCTATTAAATTTTTTAAAGATTGTACCTTTTCATTGCACGAAAACTTTTTCATTTGTCAAAGGGATATCGAATAAAAATCTTTTATTAAACTATAGTAAAATGTTTCCGCTCAAAGATCTTGATACTCAAGTGGCCAGCGAAATGAAAATCGCAGCTTCCAGGAATATCGTTATTATTCTACTCCGGTAAAACGTTTTCATTTCAGAAAGAATATACATTTCTATCCGGGTATACTTTAAAATCCGAATGGTTTATTTTTGTACACATATTTTAATTGTATTGATACGAGTATTTTAATAAATTAGATCGTGTAGTGAGATATTAAATGTATAATATTTCAACGAAATTTCAAAAGAAATATTGAATTTAATAATTAATAACTGGCTCTAGTTGAGTTCCCCTGCATGTTTTGTCATAGCAAAAGGGAGACATATGATTGTGTGCTTTTTTATGCGCTTGACTGATAAGCTTTTTTAGCTAATTAGTCAAGCGTTTAATTAGGGTAAGTTGTGGGGTACTTGATTTGAGCCACACGATCAGCCTACGACCTCTCCACACCAGGACGAGCTTTTTTGCCCAGGACTGAATCTAGTTTCTAAGGAGTTTCTCATCTGCACTATACTCCTTGTGAGGTGATTGTAGAATTCTTGCTATCCTAGCTTGAAATCCTTGCAACTGAGCTGAAAATTAGGACAACAAAGCCTGGATACGATGTTACGTCTTGGGTTAGAAGTGATTAGCCGGAGCTTGAACCGGAATCTAGTACCCTAAGTCACACCAACACACAACTGACTCCTCCTTATATGAAAGAAGTGGAAAGGCAAGAAGTATTTTTTCGAAGGTAGATTTTCTGCACCATTTAAATAACTGTCTCGCATGCCTTTCTTATCAGAACCTAGACCAGTGCAAAGAGTTTGGTGAGGACTGAACCCACGGAGTGTACCCAGGGATACAACTTTACCTGATGACTACTTATGTCGTCACTGAGCCAGATGTGTTGTTTTGGGAAAAAAATCACAGGATAGGGCAAAACTAAAAAAATGAAAAATACTCCCCTGCCTCGGGGTGGAGAACAAATACCTGAGGGGGAGAACCTCGGCGCAACTGCACGCTTCTAAGAAAAAGGAGAGAAAACATTCCAAACAACATCAACTTTTAGGTTAAGGGTAAATTTTTAGCAAGATAAAGAAGATTTATATTTTTACTCTAGTCTTTGTATTCCCGGAACTTTTGGTTTGGTTAATATCATAAGCTAATGCTTTAAGACAATTCTTGCAGTAAAAATGGCTGAATATTTTTCGCTTCTTCTACATACCTTTATTTTACACGTTGTTTTACGAAACAAAAGGCCGTGTTAAAAAACAACTTAACTTCGACCTTTGAAGTATATTTCATTTTACGGACAATAGGTGTTGAATATGAATACTTATATGTATCGTAACTTATGTATAATTACTTAGATTATCTCAGTTGTCTTTACAGCTTGGTTAATAAGTTTAAAGTTCCCATAACCGTCAACAGGCCATTACTTAGCTAAGCGAAAAAAACAGGTTAAAAATTCCGAGATCTGTATTATGCTAGTTTCTATTAGGCTAAATGACGTGTCACAGAGCAATGATAAAATTTGATCCTGCTACCCCACACATAAGACTAAGGGACGCCACTGGCCATCACATCTCAGTCAGCATCATCATGCTGCCGCGAACGCTGAGATCGACATAGCAGCGTCAGCTTCCCCTCGGAGTCCGGCGTGGTACTGGTCATTCCGTTTCCTTCGGAATAGGAAAATATGATGTGATGTCTAATGTCAATTATAAATTTAAAAAAATTTAATATACTTTAAAATCATCCACTGTTTGTTAATCGATTATGAAACGTAAAGTAAGCCGCGCGTCAATGATGCAAATATTCTGCACTGGACATACCATAAAGATTGACGTAGAAAGACTGCATTAGAAACTTCTATGTCCTTGACATTATAAATAGACCTGGCCTCGACAGTGTAAGCAAGCTCATTAAGTGCTATCTTCATATTGACAAAAGTTAAAGCACTGATGACAACGATGCAGATGATTATGTGACATGAAAACGAATTACGATGTAAAACTGATGGTGTTTTCCTTCTATACTGTTTGCAATAGAATTCAAAAGTAGGAATTAACCGTTACTTTCATTTGCTAAATTTATAATACTTATAGTATAATAGACATTAAAAATACAAAAGAGCATTGAAGAGATTTACATTATAAAACATTTGGTTCAAGGTCAGCTTAGTTCCCAATTAATATAAAATTCATATTTCAAGTAGCAGTCTATATTCGTCTGCGGAAACTTTCAATTAAGAAGTGCAAACTTTCGTTAACTAAAATCAACCGACAACCGATCGTGAATTTATTAAAAGTTCATACTTCACTGGATATCGGTATACCAGTTATGCACTACGCTGCACTTTCTTGATTAATTTTCCAAGTACACCCCGCCCTCTTTAATCTTCTAAATGCCAAGGGGGATGTTGAGCCAATCTTCGCGCTATTTACATACGTCACGGAGCGCAGTTCGGACACAAAAGGCATGAAGTAAATTAAGATATGAATCTTCATGTGGATAACAATAATGTGTTTTCATTTGAAAATGTAATTACGTTCTTCAATCGTCTAAGCAACACGAGTATGTATTGGATAGTGTAATCTTTAAATAAGTAAATAACTCTGAAAACGTATGTTTGGTGCAAATTTGTCAAAATCAACCTTTTAACCTTTTAAAAATTATAATTAAAATAAATACTAATACATTTATTTATTTATACCTAAATAGAGGCTCTCCTGAAAAATGGAATTCAGCCCAGAAATGGCTTCAAAAAAATCTGAGTTAGCAATACTACTTGAAGTTTCACTCATAACATACGAGGAATGAGTTTTAAGTTCTGTCGTTTTCATATTCCGGCAATTTTAAATTTGAAACTGTTCTATATTCGAATGTGTTTAAATTTTGAATCTCAAAAGAGTTGAAAGTATTAGGATTAATGCTATTGTTAAGTTTCAGCGTCGATTGGAATCTGTCAGGTCACGTACGAAAATAAATCTTTCTAAGGAAAATGTTCGTGCAATAATTGTCTACAACTTTAGAAGAGGCCTGACACAGCTTCAATGTTTTGAAGAACTAACATCTGTGTTTAGCGATGAAGCCTCATGACTGCGGACTGTCTAACGCTGGTATTTAGAATTCCAGCGTGGACATACTAGCGTTAGTGACAAATCTCGCGTAGGACGCCCAAAATCCGCCTTCACTGAAGATAACATCATTGCTGTGAGACAACTAATTCTCAAAGATCGTCATGTGACATATCGAGATATAGAGGCTCTATTAGGCATCTTAGGGACAACCATTCAGAAGATCTTGCATGAATCGCTTGGTGTGAGAAAGCTAGTTTGCCGTTGGATACCGCATCTGCTTTCCGACGATCACAAGGCGGCCCGCGTCAGATGGTGTAAGACAACTCTGCAAAGGTTCAACCGAGGAGAGTCAAATCACGTCTACGACATCATCAGTGGTGACGAATTTTGAATCTATGCCTACGATCCTGATTCCAAACAACAATCTACAATCTGGGTTTTTCAAGACGAGCCAAAACCGACTAAAGTTGTTCGTTCTCGAAGCACTTCAAAGAAGATGGTGGCCACATTCGTGGGTAAAACCGGTCATGTTGCGACTATTGCACTTGAAGATCGTAGAACGGTTAACGCAGAGTGGTATACCACAGTTTGTTTACCACAAGTTATCACCGAACTTCGAAAATCTAACTCAAAGCGACGCATCATCCTGCACCACGACAACGCAAGCTCACACAGCGCTCGTCAAACGATTGAATATTTGAAGCAGGACAAAGTAGAAATTCTTGACCATCCTCCATACAGTTCTGACCTAAGCCCTAACGATTTCTTTACATTTCCTAAAATTAAGAAGTCTTCGTGGTCAATGGTTCCAGTCCGGTGAAGAAGCAGTCGAGGTAGTACTCTATAAATTGTCCCATAATATCTAATCTTTATTTATTAATTAGACATATTTTTCTTTTTTAGAAACTACTAAAGTGATTCAATTAAAGCACTAATAATGAATGATCATTTCTTTTAACAAAAGTACGACAGAAATTTATCGTATATAAATGTTAAATGTTTTTGCAGTAATTGAAAGCCACTTTAGCGAAGAGAGTCTCTATTGTGGGTCTTGTAAGAGCTCCTATATTGAGAGCCACTTCCTTTGCCGGCTTCTGATTAACACTCAAACCCGTCCCGTTTGCATTTAAGTATGTAAAAATGCTTCCAATAACTTTTATATATTGTTTTTAATGAAACAAAAAATATGTACCAACAAAATTTATTATAAAGCAAAATAATCGTTTGTCGACGACGCCAAAATGTTTTAATATGTAGGAAAATGGTAAAGAGGCTTAGTCAATTTTATATTTAGAAGAGTAAGCAATAAATCGTTTTTTCTGCTTTGACAGAGGTTTCTTCTTTTAATAATGTCTCTTCTTTTAAAAATCTCGTCTTAAAAAAACAAAGCTTTTATCATTTCTTTGAAAGATTTCAATGCTAGACCTCAACGCTAAATCACCTCCAGGTAATAACTAAAGGTTATTATTATTTTTTCTATAGATTAATTATTAGAAGGTCATGGTTGTTATAGGTAGATGGCTTGGGTACACTTACATATCTGTTGAGAGACATACACTTGAGCAAGTGAAGAAGTTCAAATACTTGGGTACATAGTTAAACGAATCCTGAGAAAGTGAACAAGAAAGAAAAACCCGTATCTAAATAGCCCGCAGCTCATTCAATAAGATGAAGCGTGTTCTCTGCAATCGTAACTTAAAGCTGTCTTTTCGCATCAGAATGCGAAATCTACATCTGGCCCATTCTACTATACGGATGTGAGGCTTGGACAATCAAAGAAGACTTCAGGAAACGTATATATGTGTTCGAAATGTAGGCATACAGATGAATGCTTGCCATCAGTTGGGTTCAAAAAGTAATCAATGAGGAGATTCTCCGTCAAGTAAAGCAGAAACATGAACTGCAAACCGTCAAATACAGAAAAGTTGCTTACCTAGGAGATGTATTGGGACATGATATGTACCAACTGCTACTAATCATGATGGGAAAAATCGCGGGCAAGAGACGTGTCGGTAGGAAAAATAAATCTTGGTTGCATAACATCTGAGAGTGGACGGGGATAGCGAGTGCAGCTGAACTATTTCACCTCGCCGAAGACAGATAGGAGTATGCGAAACTGACCGCCAACCTTCGCTAGTCAGAGAGGCACCTCAAGAAGAAGAAGAATAGATTAATTCTGATAATATTATATGCTATCCTGTTTAAAATAGTGCCTTTGTCATATTTCTACCACTGAATGCAGTGGTAGACAACTGATAGGGGTCAATTGAAGCTGGGCATACATCTCCATTTTCTGGAGCCTCTTTTTTCTTGTACGTTACGTTGTCTTCAGATTTGGAATGAGTTTTTAGCTAATGTTTTACAAAATATGCGTTATTTTAATTTCTTCGAGGTATATGGGATATTCATAAACGAATATTACGAGTGCATAATTTTAGCGCTCACAAGTTCGATTTACAGAGGTTTTACTGAATTTCTTTTACCAAATCATGATTTCAATAATAATTCAAATTAATATGAACAAAGCAATTTAAATACGTATGAGCAATAAAAGGGTCACCTCATTGGCATAGGAAACTGACCGGCCACTTCAAAGCCCGTTTCCTACGATATAGAATGTCTGTTGACTTCTCATTGTGTGAACCAGACCGTTACACCGGAATACGTTATTGATTCACTATCGCTTCTTCGTATTTAAACTTAGGTAATTTTATATTAACGGAATACTATCAGAAAGTTTTAAAAATTATTAGTGGCATTTTGATTCATCATTTATTAGTTTTTAATTCATGGAAGAAAGACTTATATGAAACAAATCTATAAATTTGATTAAAATCTAATCTCGCATCTGAGCTTAAATTTTGGACGTAGTGTAGTATGCTTTTTTGAACTTATAACTTTAATTCTTGTATATCGGGATTCTGGCTATAATTATAAGACACAAGACAACCTCCGTGGCATAAACGACAATTTGCTTACCTGGTCATGGTTTCATCACAAGTCTGTTTAAAAATAAAGGTATATAAGTAGTATACTAGTTCTTTAGTACTCATAATACAAGCGTTGGACTTTGAAAATTTAACTTTCAATTTCTATTAAATCTCAAAAGAGAATAATCACAAATCAAGTAACATAAAAATACAAATATCAAATAATACAAATTCACAAATTGCTGAAACCCTTCACTTATATGTCGTGTATAGCTATCTGACCAAAACAAACCAAATTTTGTAGTCGGAAAATGACATCACTCGCGGCATTTATTCCACAAATTCTGGAATATTTCGATAGTACGGCGCCGGCTGTCGGTTTTATCAATGCAACATATTTGGCTCGGGGCAGTTACAAAATAGCCGAGTTTATACCCAATAATTTTACGCTGGTCTGTCATTTCCAGCTATGCAGTGGATTTAAACACCGTTAAATGTACATACAATTTCAATTTTGGTAATAAACAGTTAACTATTATATTTGGGCTATTTAACTTGCTTTTATTTTAAGCATTTTAAATGACAGACACACACAGACTACAAATTGTAACGTATTTTTTGGTTTAGATAAATACTTTCAACCCTAATCATCGTCATGGGAGTGCTAAATCTCAGCTGAATCTCAAACATGTGATTCGTGGTCCAGGGTTCGCTTTTTATCTGCTTCTTCTCCGCTTTGAACGGTCTTCAGCATCCCTGGTAACGGCATACATGTATCTTTTACGATCTGGCGTGGTGTAGGCAGCATGAAAGATACGCTAATTGTTCTCTATGAAATATATTATTATATACTGCAAAATGTTGCTATGTGAATGAAGGCGGCGACACTCCTACAATATATCTGCAATGTCACGCATATGAAAACACAGAGGCGAATGCCTTGTTTTGTATTTCTCCATGATAATATTTAAGGCAAAAAGAGGATCTATGGTCCCATAAATAGGACAAACTGATATTAATACTACACTTCTGATGAACTCAAGACCTTCTTAAGAACATGGTATGATATGGTATGGTATGGTACATGGTTTGGGACATGACCGTAGTGATGCTCACATTTATGGGCTGGAGCACCAGCCTGTCAGCTCAATCCCCTAGACTCCATTCAACGGCGCACAGATCGTGTTATCGATGATCCCATACTCACAGACGGAGTAGACACACTTGGGCTTCGGAGAGACTTTGCGTCTCTTTGCGTATTCTACCGTCTGTACAACGGGGTGCGTTCTGCGGAGCTATTTAGAATGGTGCCCACGTCGTTTTTCTACCACCGGACTTCCCGCCATCGGCTGTGTGTTCATCCCCATTTCTTAGAGCCGCTTCTTTCTTGTACGAAACGGTTCTCAAGAACGTTCATGTTGCGTACTCTCAGGATTTGGAATGAACTTCCGGCTAAAGTTTTAGGCGTTATAAAATTTCTTTGAGGCAATATATAAACTCCTTAGTTTTAAAACTCGTTAGCCGCCTTCTACAACTCCTAAGGAAAGTTATGGGGTTCTTATATTTATTTCTGAATAAATCATGAAACTATGTTTTATTTATTATTTACACATCAAAAAAGTCTAAGCAACATGCATGCTATTACAAATTTACCATATATACTAATTAATTTCTAAGCCTTTACTCACACAAAGTGCGTAGGTATGTAAACTTTTTTGTTATTGATGACATACTGTCTGGTTTTAAAAAAAATCGATTGTTTTGTTTTTTTCATAAAATTAAATGAAAGGGAATTTGTTTGAATTTAAGTGCGTTTTTATTGCTACGTTTAGTCTTGATTTTATAATTTTACCAACCATTTAAATAAAGTTAGCGATAAAATTGAATTGTTAGATATTCTTTACGTCATGGAGCGACGTCATTAGACGGCAAATGAAATGCAAAGAACTGTAGGGATGTTGCAAGCGGGAAGTAATAAATCTCAGGTATCTCGGCCTTTTGGCATTCATAGAAGTGTTATTTGTCGTCTTTGGCAGCGCTACAATAATACAAGGGAACCCGCTGAATAGTATCCAGGCCGTAAAAGGAGTATAACCACTCGGCAAGACCGGTACATACAACTGACTGCAAGACGCCAGCCGATGTTAACCGCTCGAGAGAGAAGTTTGAGGCTACAAAATTCAAGTGGTGTTGATGTAAGTCCCCAAACTGTGCGAAATCGATTGCATCAGTACAGCCTACGAGCTCGAACCCCAATTAGGTGTCCACCGATACGTCACGGGAATCGCGCTCGTCGAAATGAATGGTTTAGAGAACGCAGAACATGAACCCAGGAACAATGGGATAAAATTATGTTTTCCGATGAGTCGCGATTCGGGTTTAGGCCTAATACAAGAAGGGTGCGAGTGTACCGTCGGCCCGGAAATACTGAAAGGCTCAGGTGCATTCAGGAAGTTCATCCATACAGCGGCTTATCATCCACCATCCTAAAATTTAAATTAGTACATATTGCTTAGACTTTTATGATGTGTGTATTTATATATTTTTGGAGTGTGAGTAGAAACCGCATCATGGCAACTACGATAACTTGCGAAAGGTCGGGGTTTGATGGAAAAAATAAGGTTCCAGGATTTGTGGCGCAAACCTGGGGAGGTTTGCGTTCAACTCCGCAGTCCGACGATTGTCGGATGAAAAATAATTTTTTTCTATTTTCAGCAACCATTTTGTAAATGTAATGTCTTATGACAGTAGTAATGTCTTATGAAATACGGTGGCTAGACACACGATTCATCAACAACGATCATTTTGATCAAAAATCTCAATGTGCTTACAAACCGTAAAAAGCAGTGTAAATAATCAATATGTTGTGTCAAATAATTCACAAATAAGCCTGAATTGCGATATTAATAATAATGAATTAGCGAAAATTAAATCAAAATAACATCTCATTAATTTGGAACTATTTTCTATACACGTAAAAAGTGTTTAATAGGATGAAAATGCAATTATGGTCGAACACAAAATAAAATAAAATTATCCAGGTTGGTAAACATAAATGTAAGATTAATTTTTAACATGAAATTACGTGATATACTCATATAGAAATATATATAATAATTTATTACGTAAGATTAATACCAAATGAATCAGTATTTGAAATAGGTGTGAGCCATTCCATATCGGTAGACACCTATTTCATGTCCATATTATCCATTTTATGGCCCATGCCACACACGTCTTCGTAAGCTCATCTTTCGTCTCCCATACTTAGATTAGACGCGTTTGTTTTTACATTTCGTCTATCCCATTGTTGCAAATTGGTAGTATTAGATTAGAATCTGCTTAGCCAACGAATTAGATAAGATACCCATTTTTCAGCCTCAGCTGCTATCTATGTCTCTTACGTCTTGCAACAACCGATCTGAGGTCCTACTGAAAGAAAGAAAGAAACATTTATTTAGCTATCGCAGCATGCACCACAGATAAAAATATTTCAATTATAAACAACGTAAATAAGACCGATTTTTTTATTGCTGTAGGACAGCAGACAGCCTGACGGTCCGCTTAGAATTTAGCAGTTACCGTCGCCTATGGGTGTTTGCAACGCCAGTGGCATCGCGAACACGCTGCTGTCCCATAAGGGTACAGGACTTTGGATCGCTAATGTCGGAACACAACACAAGGTTATTATGGCGGCATACTTAATACCAAAGGTGGTCGCCATCCAAACGGGCTTGGGGCCCTATCACGTAGCTAGCTAGGGTGGGCTATTTTACCGTACTTTTACGTCAGGCCGACCCCGGTCGCAGAGGTCAGTATTCTTTAGAAATGATTTTGATGATGAGATTATGTAGAAAAATTTAACATGAAATATTTAAGTATAAGTTAAATAAAAATAAAGCGGACCCCGGGCGCCGAAGCGAGTGTTAGGGCTGCAACTGGGATTCATCGCTGAGATGATGATGATGATCCCGGTCGCAGAGTATTCTTTCCCCGCCATTGCACGGATAGAAAAATAATATAATTTGGCTCCATCTCAGCGATACCTATATGGTTGTAAGCAACTAGTGCTGGTCTTCCGATGGTGCCACAGAGTGATGATACCTACAAGTTTATTATGTCTACAATTGATACCATTTAACAGTTTGTTTATACTGAATAGTAGATTCCTTCCCGAGTGCGCTACCTCAAACAAATGACCCCCACCATGGTGTTACTGAGCCTAATAGTCCGATAGCTCTTACGAGTACGGTATTGAAAGGGACAGCTTTTTCTATGTTGTGAATAAGTTTGTAGAGGGTTGCCAATATCATATCCAGCAATATAAAAGAAATTATCTACCCACTCTTATCGTTTTATACTAGGGCAAGTCGAAGTAGAACATTTGTTTGAATCGATAGCACATATTTCGATGATACCCACCGATAAATACTAACTGGCTCGGCAGGTAGCCAATATTGGGATTGCTAAAACGTTCATTTTGTGGTTGAGACATACATATTTTTTAGGTATTGGCTTTCACTATGTAATAAAAATCAACATCAAATCATCGAGACTAAAATATCACAAATCAATAGATCCTTATACGCTTGTAAATGTGTATTTAAATATATAAAAAAAAATTCTACAGGGGTTCGGGCGGAGGGGGTATGTTTGGAGATGTCAACATTTCTGCTATATTGGACTCCCTAAGTGTGAGCTACGATAAAAGAGTTAGACCGAATTATGGAGGTATGATTTATTAATTATAATAATTAAACTTTTATAATTGAACAACTATGATTATTTATATAGACTATAATTTAAAAAAATCTTATCCTGGGTATTCATAATTATAAAATGATGCACGTACACAATGATTAAAATTGTAAAACTCAAGCACGTATATTGTAATATAAAAATCAAATATTGATACTTTAAGAAAGATCTATATAACGGTATTTCATATCCATCAAATTTACGTTCCTCTAAAATGGGTAAATTAGTATTATTATGTTATTGTTGCTGAGAAATATAAGAAGAAGCAGACAGCTTAAGGGCTCACTTAATTACTTAAGCAATTACCGTCGCCTATGGATGCTTACAACGCCAGGGGCACCGGGAATACGCTGCTGTCCACATAGAAGTATTGGACCTGGGTCACCGCTGCCGGAATGTAACACAAGGTTTTTATGACAGTATACTTATGAACCGGGGTAGCCACCCGGATGGGCTTGGCACCTAGCCACCTAGCTAGGTTGTTTTATTGCCTTTTATGACAGGCTGACCCCGGCCGCAGGAGTCAGTATTCATACTCTAGGGGTGGAGTAAGAATACTGACCTATGCACGGATAGAGTAAAATAGTCGTTTGTTTTTTAATATGTTCCCCCGTCCAGAAATATATCATGGACTGATATTATTTTTCAGAAGTATTACAGGTTTATATCAGAGTTTAGCGGACCAACGGCAGTTGCTACTGTAAAATTTAATTAAGAAATTTTATGGCTCTTGGAAAAATAAAATATTGCAAATGGGTACGGCACAGAAGCGGGCAAATTTTTTTAGTCAATACTCTATTGACGGACCGATTCTGAAGCAAACACTGAAGATGTAACCGAGACTTGAAAGAAGAAACTGTAATAACATTCCACGGCATCCCACTCCTGGCTATTAAATTATCATCATTATTTATTTCAGTTGTTGTAACTCTAAATAATTTCAAATCAACTTACACAAAGAAAAATTCAATTAGTGGTTTATATAATACATAATACTTATCATAACTGACACTTGCATTAAAACTCAAAGATCCCTGTTCTCATTCTTGCTATGGCATTAACGGTGATGATGAAGAAAACCACACATAATACATTGCAAGCGTGATCGGCGTACCGTCGTTTCTCTCTGGCTTCAGCTTGGCAGTGAGATGTAAATTGTACAATAATATTATTGCAGTACCTACAAAAGCAGGCTCAGACAAGCATATGTTATGTTTGTCTAAGCTTACGTACCAATGTCTGTCATTTCAACACAGATGTATTACACATTAGCCTACTAGATGGAGTGGAGGGTGTTAATTAAACGCCGCAATACAGATACTGGTGGCGACATTACAAAAACGAGGCATATCTGTGTTAGTTATATCAAGTTTTGCCTATGTTATGTTGCATAACTACGTATATAAAAACGACACTAAAATAATTTTCAATACCGGTAATCTCGTTGGAACTTCGTTTCAAAGTTGAGTAAATAAGCTCTCTGCTACAAAGGTCATAAAA
Source organism: Malacosoma neustria (assembly GCA_963693495.1). Classification (NCBI taxonomy): domain Eukaryota; kingdom Metazoa; phylum Arthropoda; class Insecta; order Lepidoptera; family Lasiocampidae; genus Malacosoma; species Malacosoma neustria. The sequence continues at coordinate 22,023,282 of OY856371.1, read as the reverse complement.
CAATAGTAATTAACTCTATAGTTAATTACTGATTTTGTTGATTTGTTTATTCACTAGAGTCCGTGAATTAAGATTTATTTATATATTTCGTTTTCCAGCATATTAGTTCATTAGTACTTGATATTTGGAAGCACTTAAACATATTTATTTTATACCTCCTAATTGAATTGACGTCAAAAAGACATCATTAACAATTTTTAAAATCTAAATCTTTCGAGTATTACAAAGCAATATGTATATAAATGTCAAAGAGATGTGGAGGTAATGTTATTGATGTAATATTTCAGGACCGCCAGTGGATGTGGGAGTCACCATGTACGTCCTCTCCATCAGCTCCTTATCTGAAGTGAAAATGGTATTTAACTATTTAACGCTGCAAATCTAATTTATATAAATGGCCATATTAGAGCAAGACAAGACGAAAACATCGTTTAGGTTAATCTCTCGATCGAACAAAGGCCGTTGACCTTCGTTTGTTTTTAAATGCAGTGCCTATTTTCGATCGAGCATCTTTAAGCGTCACGTAGGTGTCCTCTGGTTTGGTTTTCAATAGGCGCGAGGGTGGCGCGTGCGTCACTCACAATTGGCTTGATTGCAGGTTCCCCAGTGGAAGTGGGCATCACCATGTATGTGCTCTCTATCAGCTCCGTCTCCGAAGTGCTCATGGTACTCGCCACGGTCAGCTCACGCTTGTCTCGGTCGCTGCGGCCGCGGAGCGCGCACCCGCTGCTTAGTGCACCGCGTCGCTGCGACCGAGCAGCCCCAGACACGAGGCTGCGAGCATGCCGGCGTTATGGAGCCGACCACCCGGATGGCAACAAACCATTGTCGTCCTTACTTAAATTTTACATTTAACATTGATCAGCTCAATAATAATGGGCAACCTTCCGGGTGTGTCGCAAAATTACATTATAAAGACTCCAACATTAAACGATCTTGAAAACAAATCAAATTTTTCCATTGTGATATTTTTTGCTTTAGCTTTTTATGCTTTTGAGTAATTGTTTGTCGTGATTGTGGATTCCTTACTAGTGCAATCAATAACAATAACAACTTTGACAAAAATTGGTCGTTTCCTCAATAACTGACCTTATAGATTTTTTCTATAAATGTATTTTGTATTTGTTTTATTTAATTAATTATCCGTGCAGGGGCGGACAAAGAATACTAAACTCGGCGGCTGGGGTCGGCCTGTCGTAAAAGGCGATAAAACAACCCACCCTAGCTACGTGGTAGGGCCCCAAGCCCGTCTGGATGGCGACCACCTTTGGTCTTAAGTATGCCGCCATAATAACCTTGTGTTGTGTTCCGACATTAGTGACCCAAGTTCCTGTACCCTTATGCGACAGCAGCGTGTTCGCGATGCCACTGGCGTTACAAACACCCCATAGGTGACGGTAACTGCTAAATTCTAAGCGGGCCGTCAGCCTGTCCGCTGTCCTAGAGCAATAAAAAAAATAAAAATTAAAGTCTTAAAACATAATATATTTTATAAGCTTTTTCGCAACTCATATTGCCTTTTCTGTTTAGGAAATGATTAAAATTTTTAAATTTAATTCGAGCTTGTGTTAAGTGATAAACATCAAATAGGATTTCAAAACCCTTGATATAGGTTCCAAATTTAAGTGACAAGAAAAGACCAGGGTGAATGACCCCCGTGGAAACCAAATCAAGGGGACTTAAAAGTCACTACAGGACGTGACCCTGCGACACATTATCAGAGATGAACTGACAAGTGAATGTATTTTGTTTTAATTACTCAATTGTTGTGCCTAATAGAAGTTGCTTACAATACATTTGCTTGTTTTTAACATCAAACAAGAAAAAATATCATTCTATAATTACGTGATTTCATACAAAATATCTTTGGTTACATAAATCAATACATATTTGGAGTTTGTAATTCAAGTGGTTGAAATTTCCATAACAGGTGTGTGTGAAATGCATTAAATTAAATTATGCGTGAACTCTGAAATTTGTAACGGAATTTCATTCCAATCAGGGCTAATTAACATATGGAATTACTCAAATTACATTCAAAGCGTATTATTAATTAGATATTTAAATTTTCTTTTGTCTTCGTATATTACATTTAATATGATACCCAAAATGTATTGATTTTATCCATTTTTCATACTACATGGAGCAGCGTCGAAAATAGCTAAGACATTTGGTATACAATCAGAAGGTCAAATCAAGTTCTAACCACTGGAATTAATTATTAATTAAATATTAACACGAAACTACTGTTAGGTTTATTTTAAGGCATTTATGTAGTTGACTGGTAAGACATTTTTCTTAGACGGAAAGGGTAACTTGTCATCTCTTATATTATATTTAATCAGGTCTCGTCTTCTAATAATACAAGAAAAATAAAATTATAATTTTCTTTCCGTTGTTACAGACTTTATAGCACTGCCTTGGTTACCTTAAATAAAATATTTATATATAATTTAAGTTAAATGCAAAGGACAATTTTTTAATTGAATCAAACTAGTAAAGCGAGTCTAGTAAGACTTGAAATGGAATTGCTTTCTACCAATGAAATCTAAATTTCGAGTTACATATTTTATTGGCAAGTAAATGTTTTGTTAAAGCTACTTACAATAATCCGTACGCGTGTATAATAAAGGGATTTTAGTTTATATGAAAGACTTCATCCACATTTGACTAAGCGTGATGTAATTTGTTATTTTTTACGGATAAATCATTTTACATCTCGTATAAGTCATTCTCAGATATAATTTTTTAATTTGCCTAAGGAAATATTCACTTAGAAAACACTAAAATACTAGAGTATATCTTTATATACTTTAATACATATATTTGTATGAATGTTTAGCAAAATATCTGAATAAATTGTGGTTACAATATTTTAGTATCTGTCACGACAAACCTCGGTATATGATCAATTTATAGTTCATAAATACCAATAATTATGATACCGACAGTGAACTATACAGATATTTGTTTTCGAGTTGAATTATATTTCTTCCACAGTTATATTCCATATTTGTAAGTATAATCATATGTTAGTTGCTTGCGCTGGTATGACGGCGCTAATATATTGGCTCCAACTTGCTGTTTCCTATGTGAATACTCCCTTAGGAGAAAAACATTACGTACATAGTATATAAAATATAAGTGTTGATGATTTTTCAGGATTTCACTTTGGATTTCTACTTTAGACAATTTTGGACGGACCCTAGACTTGCATATAAGAAAAGATTAGGAGTAGAGACCCTGTCTGTTGGATCAGAATTTATTAGGAACATTTGGGTACCTGATACTTTCTTTGTAAATGAAAAGCAGTCCTATTTCCATATTGCCACCACGAGCAATGAATTCATACGTATTCATCATTCTGGTTCGATCACGAGAAGTATAAGGTAAAATGATGTTGAAATATTTAGTCATATAGGTAATAAATCAGAGCATTAAGTAATTAAAGTGTGAGATAGATAAATAACTTAATTTCAATTAGTTCGTTTCATTCTGATGCTTTATTTAGAAGTCCTCGTGACGTAGTTGTTGAATGTGTTTTTATCTGTGCAGGAGCGGAGAAAGAATACTAACCTCTGTGACCGGGATCGGCCTGTCCTAAAAGGCTACAAAACAACCCACCCTAACTACGTGGTAGGGCCTCAAGCCCATCTGGATGGCGACCACCTTTGGTCTTAAGTATGCCGCCATAATAATCTTGTGTTGTGTTTCGGCATTAGTGACCCAAGTTCCTGTACCCTTATGGGACAGCAGCGTGTTCGCGATGCCACTGGCGTTGCAAACACCCATAGGCGACGGTAACTACTAAATTCTAAGCGGGCCGTCAGCCTGTCTGCTGTCCTATAGCATTTAAAAAAATGTGAATTGTGCACGGACCCCGTAAAAGTCGGCGACCCGCCAAAAGTGCAACCCTGCACACCGAAACCGAAACTCGGATATTGTTTACTCAAGAAGAAACCAATTAAAGTGTCGCTTAAGACCAAATTAGATGATTGACAACGTAATTTCGTGTCCTACTTTCAATGTGAAACGAGAAAAATAATTTAAATAAAAAGGATACAGAGTTTTCCACAAAAAGGGGTTTAACGTCAAGCAAGCGGCCGGTTGTAAAAATGAAGCCACAACTATTACAACATGTCACATGATGTCTTGTGCCGATCCCATATAATGGGGGATAAGGGCAGGAGGAAGAAGAACTGTAGATCGCTATTCTTAAGCGACTCCTTAGTGGAACTCCTTAACGCGTCCCACCAACTTACCTTTTTCCGCATCTGCCAAAGATGTTAATATGTTACGCTTAATAATTACTTTAAGAATAAAAGTTTCTGTTTTTAATAAAATATATTTTTCAGATTGACTATCACCGCTTCCTGCCCAATGGACTTACAATATTTTCCAATGGATCGTCAATTATGCAACATTGAAATTGAAAGTTGTGAGTACAGTACATTGTACACTTTATTCTATTATTGTATTTGGCTTATATTAGTTTACAAAGTTCAACAAAACCTACCTTAATAAAATATCCCCGTCTCTGCTTTTGAGCGAAAAGACAATGTCACACACAATATTTTTACTATCTCAAACTACTTGAGCTGCAGACTTATGAAGCTTAATATGGTAGTTTAATTGACAAACTTGAAATCGCTTCTTAAAATTTTTAATCATACGTCCAATATACTCAATGCTGCCGATATCAACACTTCTCACTTTAAGCTCAGTAGGCGAAATTTATTTTTGGTATATAAAAACCCAGTTGGATGGGTGCTTATTTTATCTTTCCATATCTCTGCATGGTACAGTCGGCTACACCATGCGGGACATCCGATACAAGTGGAATGAGGGGCCTAATTCAGTGGGCGTCTCGAGCGAGGTGTCATTGCCGCAATTCAAGGTGCTGGGGCATCGCCAGCGAGCTATGGAGATTTCTCTTACTACAGGTATTGAGCACAGATGCAAGCTAACTAGAGCACGTCTTTGCTTATATTAAATAACTTACTTACGACGAACTAAATTGAGTTTCAACAATTTAGTTGCCCGCATGCACTCTATATTTATACATTTATGCAATAACTTTGCTTATCATACTTCGGAAAGCTGTCCTTCAATTATTAAATATTATTTATCATTTCAACTAATTTTATAATATATTTATAAGATTTAAAGTGAATTTTCATATTTGCAGGAAACTATTCGAGACTGGCTTGTGAAATCCAGTTTGTGCGTTCTATGGGATACTACTTAATCCAAATCTATATACCATCTGGGCTGATTGTGATTATTTCTTGGGTATCATTTTGGCTGAACCGCAACGCTACGCCTGCTCGCGTGTCTCTCGGAGTCACTACTGTTTTGACAATGACTACACTTATGTCATCGACTAACGCTGCTCTGCCAAAAATCTCTTATGTTAAATCGATCGATGTTTATCTGGGAACCTGTTTCGTAATGGTTTTTGCAAGCTTATTGGGTAAGAAAATAATTTCAATATGTTTTCTATTTCCACCAAGCTCACCCGACTACATCCAGATTTGGACTTATAGTTCTTGGGTTTTTTATTATTTATTATCACTCTTCTTAATATTCATATAAAAAAATACGTAAGAGACATTTATTTCCTTCATAATTTTTGCGCTAAGACTTGGTGTGCGCTTTCTACGCAACGGCTCTTTCATCAGAACGCTTGAGGTAGTAACGGGTTCGATTTCTGTCATTAGTCTAGGTGTTGGTGCATAATATGTATTTATTTACATAATAAAAATATATAAATAAACTTGCTGGGATGGTTTGGCCATGTTGAGAGAATGAATGAAGAACGATTGACGAAAAAAGTGTATAAGGCAAGTGTAATTGGAAGTGTTGGAAGGGGCAGACCTAGGCGGACGTTTCGAGACCAGATCAGGGACGTCTTGAAAAAAGGCCAGGTCAAGAGTACCCTAAACCGAAGGGCATGTATGAAGGGAATAATGAAAGTGGACGAAGCGAAACAAGTATGTAAGGATCGTAGCAAGTGGAAAGAAGTGGTCTCTGCCTACCTCTACGGGAAAGAGGCGTGATTATATGTATGTATGTATAAATAAACTTACTTTGGAACCGGATGGTGCTCTGTGAATTGTCACAGTATATGTATTTATCTATATGAATAATAGTAAAACATAAGATAAATAGGAGTGTTGAAACTAAATATTAACATTTCGTTGCATTTCTGATTTACCTCAGACACGTGTGTAGCGTATGTGTAGACCGCCGCGCTTTGATCCAATTAGTTTAGCGTGTTCCGTGATTTCACAACCGTGAGCATTGCGTTTGTATCCATTGCTATAATTCGCATAATAAGCTTGACTTCTATACTCTGTATATAGTACGTACTTGACTTATTTTTCAATAGCCTTATTGATTTAAAAAAATAATATTTCTCACACTTTTTAAATTTTTTGTAGAGTACGCTACTGTCGGTTACATGGCTAAAAGGATTCAAATGCGCAAGCAACGTTTCACTGCTGTTCAGAAGATGGCTGTTGACAAGAAAGTTCAGATGGATGGACCCCCGAGCACCTCCGAGCCGTTGCCACCACCCCGGACTACTACGATGAACAGACCGCTTGCACCTAGCCGATCTTCGGTAAGTAAGCTTTGATTAACTGTACTATTTTATTATATACAAATTTTAAACATAAATTTAAAACAAATTTTACGAATTAAAAAAATACATGATCGTAAATACGCGATATGATTGAAATATTTTATAGTTGTAAAAAATTATCGAGCTCGGCCCGGCCTGGTATTATTTATTGTCAATTAAAGCCGATACTCAATCAAATTCAAAAAGCGTTTATAAAATGAAGTAACCAACTTCCATGTAGGTACAATGGAATGTGCGATAAAGTATTTCGTTGTATAATTGCAACAAATAGGCAATGAAAATTACATACCGCCATATTTTGGCGCCCCTTTGCAAACAACACCATCTATGTTACCATATGTATATAAGTTATGAGCTTATCGATAATGTCTTATACAAGTACCTTTTACCAGCAACATTTTATCATAATTATTAATATGATTCCAATCATTTGGGGTTGATAAAGTATGTCCTTTTCTTTCATCTTCATCTCATATCATGCATCACACATTGTCAACATGGCATTTTGGGGCTATACCTGCCCTTACGGCCATCTATTTTCAGGTTCAAAATTCTTCTGGTGACTTAGCCGCATCTCCTCTCATTACATATCTGTATCATGCCAGACTCCTTTTTCTTAATTTATTATTTATAGGTGCTACTTTCAGACATTCTGTTCAAAGATTTGGACGTAATAAGTTCAAAAAGCCGATTTTTAAAGGTATAGGAACCATTTCTGATAAAACATTTTCTAGTATCAATTTTGTTCTCTCTTTGCAACGGTTATTCAACTGTTTAAAATTATAGAGTAAATTTTTATTAATCTGTGTGATTTTCTGGTCAACTGTGAGGTAGAATCTTACACACATCTTCATGCTTTTCTTTTTATTTGCTATTGTGTATGTCAAAGGGGGCAGGGGAAGTCCCTGTCTCCTAGTAATAAAAATTACGTCCCGAACTTTTTTCTACAGCTGAAATTCACATATATGTCTATTTAATATCGTATTGGTAATTTTTATATAGGAAGTAAGATTCAAAGTTCACGACCCGAAAACATATTCTAAAGGCGGTTCCCTGGAGAACACTATAAATGGTTCACGCAGCGCCCCTCCCGCACCCGCACCGCAGCCTGATGAAGAAGCAGGACCCCCCCATCTTATTCAGCCATCAAAGGTATCTGAAGTAATTATAATTATCGATTGCCATCATTTATTCGGATGCTGCGGCGAATGGATCTACTGCTACGCTAATGTATTCGCTTTTGCGATTTGATCAATAAAAATGGTTCACTGGCTGATGATTTGCCTAATCCACAAATAACATGTAACTCTCATACACAGTTATGCGCAAGCGCACCTTATATAGCTAACTTTTAATGAAATTTTACACACAATAATTAGAAAATATACACATTCGTACTAATATGCATTATATACATTTGTGTATTACGCTTCTTATCCACCAAATATCTCAAATTTCAAGTGAAGACTTTTAACATTTGCAGAGTATCAACAAACTGCTGGGTACAACGCCATCAGACATCGACAAATACTCCCGGATCGTGTTCCCCGTATGCTTTGTGTGTTTCAATCTTATGTACTGGATCATCTACTTGCACGTCTCTGACGTAGTAGCTGACGACTTAGTATTACTTGGAGAGGATTAATTGAATTTAAACATTTCAACATTCGTCAGCACTTTGTTCTATTAGGGGCTTATAGTCGACCATACTTCATAATACAAATTTCAAAACTACATGCTGATCAATCAAATACTCGTACTCTTCTAAAACACAAAAAAATCAGTACATATATTTAATTTAATATAAGTGGCACGTTAAACCATTTTATATAACTATGTTGCCTTTTAAATAATACTTTGCTAAATCGTAAATAATAATACACAATGGAATCATTTTATTTCTAGTCAAGTTAATAAGTACATATTTAAGTCAAGCTTCTTTATGTAGAAGTATTTCTTGTTTCAATATTAGAGCTAGTTTAATAGATGGACATAGAATACTTTTTCTGCATTAAATAGCTGTCAGTACGCCCATAAGGCACACAAAACAATTAGCCAACGGTGTCCTTAGAAAAAACAAATTAATACAAATTAATGGTTCAAATATTCTCGTTTATAGAGTTAAGATATTCAAAAATATTTAATATATATCCGATAATAAATAACCGATCATCATATATATCTTGTAGTGTAGAGAAGTTTTACATAGCTGTTCGATAAATTGATTGATAAATTAATTTCCTTCAGATAACAATGACGTTATCTATATAAATGATTTATGTGAAAGGAAAATAATTAACTAGCAAGAATTATTGACTTTTAAAGATCAAATAGTTAGTGCCTCTTCTCACAGTAATACTAAAACCTGGTCCTTAAGTGAAGAACTAACTTCTAAAAATATACAATGATTCACTAAAAAACTGAATTGACGACGGAATGTGAAATGAACTTTGTCAGTGAACAGGTCTTTAAATAAGATGAATGTATATAATTATGCATATAAAAGTGTATTTATACGACTAAGATATATATATATATATATATATATATATATATATATATATATATATATATATATATATATATATATATATATATATATATATATATATATATATATATATATATATATAACCTAGTTTTACATACTATTCAGTTGAAGTTAATAAAAATACACTGGTACATTTCAATATTAGTCTAGTGCACAGAACACTTTTTCTATGTAGTCTAATCACATAAATCAATGGATATGACTCCAAAGCTTTACTCAAAAGACTGGAAAATACTAATAAAAATTCACAAATATCAAATAACTATGAATCAGTCTCATGTAAGCCGATATAACTGAAATATGCAAATTTTACATAACACTGTTCTCAGAGGTAGATTCATTAATAAAACTATCCTATAAACTTATTTCAGAACATTCTACAGTTGCTGGATTCAATATTTGTGCTCATGTAATTATTTTCCCCAAAAAGACTTTTTTTACTATTAGAGCCTGCCCCACTTAGATTCGTGAATTTCTAATTGTACTATATAATCGTAGTCTTTAACTCAGTCCATCCAATATTTTCTTGTTTCTATCCAACTCTTCTCTTATATCCATCTTCTGTAGTATTCTTTTTTCGTATCATAAATCGATACTTTGCTCTCTTCTTCTTACAAATCCATCTTGGGAATTTCATTTGTGGCATCCAATATTCTCCTTTCCATTTGAGCCTCAGAACTCTGATCCGTAAAGTAAATTGTTCTTAACACAGGCTTATAAAAACTTAAATGATTGTAGTCCACAAATTGTAATCATGACCTGTTACCTTTTTATCTATTCCAAACTCACTCTCCTATACAGCTGACCTTGGGGTATAAAAATTCTGTAAATTCATCTCTGAACTCTCTGAGACTCTTCTCTGAGGCCTCTGAGACTTTCAACCACATTTATCAATACTCGTGTCATAATATCGTTTCCATGCAAAAGTGTTTTGAGTACACCTTTTGATTCATTATATTATGGTTAAGGGCCAAATAATTTAATATCGGAAATCTTTAGTTGAATTTCCAATTCATATGTAATCGTTGAAATAGTAGAAAGTATTTGCAATTAATAACCGAAATAGTTGGATGGAATTTATTGTATAATGTAGACGGTTATAATATACCAATTTAGTATTAAAATATACGATTTATATATTAAACACGTACATTAATAAAACTAGAATACAAACTCACATAAAATAACAATATAAAATAAAAATTTGAAAGAGCTGTTATCTAATTTTTTTGAAATAATGTTAATTAGGAATGAATGGATTGTTTTGTTTGTAATGAAAGTGTTTATGGCGAATTTAACAAGTTGTTGATATTAATGCTATGCGGCGCTGAACATTTTAATGTAGTACGTATGTTATTTCAAATCAAGGGATGAAAAGCTAATTGCTTAAGTGACATTATGGATAACATTGAGTTATGTATACATCCCGAATCAGCGATTCTTTTTGCAAAACTTTAGGTGATTTTCCTGTGAAGTTTATAAATCTCACTTAAAACAATTAGCCTTTCATCCCTAGAAATTATAATGAAAATATAGTGTGTATTGTGAAGCGGGAATTTGAGTATGAGCTAGGAAAATTAAATTTTCTAGAAATTATTCCAATGTATTAATTTCTGAATTTGCTCAATGTTATAAAAATTAACAGTATGATTTAGGAATTGCTTATAGATGATTCATCTAGGAATTGTATTAGTAGGTTGTTATAGTTATAATTTAATTTTGACTGAGTTAATATATTTATATAAAGTTTTTCAGACATTTGTTATATTGGTTTTATCGTTTTAAATAAAATAATAATTTAAATAAAATGTTTGAAGTTAATAATTTTAGAAGATAAAATATGGATTTTATAATTGAAATATTAAGCGATTTAAGTTTATCGTAGACGTTTAAATACATGGACCCATATTTTACCTTAATGAAAAACGTATGTTATTAATATCGCTTTGTCTTATATTATTTTTGACGTTGTTATATATGATATATACAGACTTGCCAAAAAGTTTATATAATAATTTTTGCTCATTGCAGTTTTACAAGTTAAATATTAATGTTTATATAGAGTAAAATTAAAGTATTAAAAGTTATTAAAAATCAGAATATAATGCCTATAGCATTGTTAAGTTTCAAGAAAATTAATTATCCTTAGGAACAATCAGCCAAATATTTATTACAGTAGTTGGGTAATAACTATTTTAGTTAACTTTCGAGTCAAATGGGTGAAATGTTATAATATAAAAATTAATAACTACGATAGGATATGAAATTTGCATTATATTGCACCTAGTTTGTAAGAAGTAGCGTAGCATAACGGGAGAAGGAGCGAGCGATGTGGATAATAAAAATCTGATTACGATATCTATACAAATAAATAAAACTGGAGTGTCTGTTTGTAATATTAAAATAACCGCTTTTTACTAAGTGCATTCGGACGTATACATGGTACATATACCAAAACAATTTTCTTACAATTTTTGTCTGTCTGTCTGTCTGTCTGTTTGTTTCGGCTAATCTCTGAAATGGCTGCACCGATTTTGACGGGATTTTCCCTAGCAGATAGCTGATATATCAAGGAGTAACATAGACTATTTTTATTTTAGAAAAAAAAAATTGTTTTTGTTAAAAATAATAAGTTTCGGATATTTTATATTCCAATTTAAGTTGACCTCAGATTTATATCATCAATCATATGAAATAGGGTTCAGCTTAGGCTGAAAATTTTAGGTTTTATTTCTAAAACCATAAGATTTATCAAAAAAATGCAGCCCAAAGTCACTATTCCACGCGGACGGTGTCGCGGGCACATCTAGTTATTAATAAAAATCCCATAAATAGAAGCTGAAAAATTGTGGTATCAAACGTTTACTTGCTCTTGGTAAGACTATAAAGGAATGGATGACTATGAAGAAAAATACTAAGAAGAACTCGTTTTCCTTTTTTGAAATAAAACAACTATAGTATTTTGTGTACAGATCTAATAATTATAAATAAAGGCAGTCTCTATTTTGAAATTTTAGAAATATTCACTTTTTCTGTATATACTTTATATTTCCGTTATAAACAAATAAAGTTCATAAAAATGTTCACCTTTAATCTTTAGAAATGAAAAAAGTAGGCAAAGTGATAGAGCTTTGCCTATTTTTTACCCCCTTTAATTAAAATTGTTTTGTATTTTTGAGTAGGTGTGTCGCTAAATTCAGTTGACTTTTCTTTGGATACAGCACTTTAAGACCACAATACATGAAAATATATTTTAACAGTACACTATAAATTATTATTTCTATAGAAGATCGTTTTGCTTGATCAATATTTACTAATTGGTACTTGAAGTTCGCTAAGATTTACGCAACGGAGAGTGCGTCATGTATACCCAATTCCCAAAAAAGTGTATTATTGCATGAACTGTTATCGAGCAAGAAGTCAGAAAATGGTAAAATTTCATTGGCTACAATAATTGACCCAAAGTAATTAAAATTTGTTTAAAATATTGCGCTGATGATTTAATATTTTTATCATTTATTTAAAACTATTTCAAATTATATTGTTTTAATTATCATATTAATAATATGTGAAAACATTTATAAGCATTCAATCACCTCTCTTTACTACCCCTCTTTATAATTGCTTACAAAGTAAAAACGTATTTTGAAATATTTATTATTTAAAGTTACATACCATGCATTTAACAACTTATAGGCAAAATACAAATAATAAAGATGGGCAGACAAATGATAAAGATAAATAATAAAAGAATGAATGACTATTTTCTAACTCTACGGCTAAAAGATTTTAAGTCCCAAAAATTTTAAAGTTTTTTAATATATCTCGCACCGCTCGTAAACTTTGAACGTGAAACGAAATTCTAAATCACATTTAAATAAAACTTAGAATTATTCATACATATTATATTGCGAAATAAAATCAATTTAGAGTAAAATAAGTTAGTTCGTTACGATAGGTATCAGATGAACTTACAAATATCATAAATAGAGTGGCCAATACAAATTTAAAAAACAATTTTGTTGCGGTTACATTATTTACCTGATTTAAGCATATGAGGTATTTAGTTGCAAAACCCGCTAAAATGTTTTTTTGATAAAATAATGGTATATAACTTTTTTCTATTCTTATTTACTTTATCTATATTTATATTGCACAAATGTCTCTATATTCTATACATTCTAAAATTATATTCAACAACATTTTATTTTGCCTTTAGAATACTAAATAAGCATGGATTTAGTTCAATTTACGAGTTTGCAAAAATATTGTTATAGTGGGTTTCGCAACTAGTTACACGCCTCATTTAAGGCAAGTGACAGTATATGAATTTTAATAAAATGTAAGGAAGCAGTTGTTTTTGTAGTCACTTGCCAGAAAATGTTGTAATGAAGTATTAAGACCTGCAAAAAGCACACGGACTTTCAAACTGTTACTAATATTTTAAGGCTTTATTCATTAAACTGCGTTTTTAAAATAAAAATCAAAATGTGGAAATGTAATCAATATAATGGCTTACATTATATACAAGTGATGGTTACACTTGTCAATAAAAGGTTGTAAATAATGTGGAAAAATCGAAGACCTGCTTGTTCAATGCAACCTATATGCTGCAGCGGCTGCGAGCTCAACTCCTACCAAGATACTTCCAAAAACTTTTCCTGTATCCATTTCTTATGGACTGGAAGTTATGGAAACAAGTCTGTAGTTTTCAATATGTAACTTATAATATACCTATTCATACTGAATTAATAAATGAATATCAATATTCGGTAGTGTTATTATGTGTTATTTATTTTGTAATAAACCTTACCTAAGTACAATAAGAGAGACCAAGTAATATGTAGGTATATATTCAGTGTATGAATAGTATTTTGCTCTAAGGCATGTTTGCATTGCAAGAATACTATAAATCAACTGATTCATTCATGGAAATATTAAGTTACATAATTTCAACCAATACATTCAAGCGAATGGAAAATATTACAAAATCATTAAAATTCCAAAATGTATTTTTTTATACCATTCACCCCATTTGACCTACCTGTTAAAATTGTGAGATACCAATATTAATAATATTGTTACAATTTCGAATCGTTTATCAAAAATAGATGGAGAATCATAAGGCAAATTAAAAAGAGACTCATTAATTATTTTATATTTACCTATAACAAAACATTTAGGGGATTAATAAGTGTTTAAAAACGCATAATGCGCATATCACACGTTTGTTCTATTGATAATAAATAAGCACAAAGGCAAACGCAGGCGCTAGCTCGCAATGGAGCCGGCGCGTGCCTACACTCACACATTCAAACAAATACACGCTCTATGCGTGCGCATGCCGAACTCACACGCGCACTTGCACACACACACACACACACACACACACACACACACACACACACACACACACATGCACGCGCGCTTTTACTTACCCATATATATATATATATATATATATATATATATATATATATATATATATATATATATATATATATATATATATATATATATATATATATATATATGTATATGTATATATGTATGTGTGTGTGTATGTGTGTGTGTGTATGTTACATGAAGGCCCCTACACTTTTTACTTTTTATCATTAGTGTCGTAAAAACTAACGAAAAGTATTTCTTGTTATTTATTCTCTCATTTCCACGGTATTCCGAATGTTGTGAGAAACTTTTTCAATTGTTTTAATGATTCTCCACATATTTGTTCTTCAACTACTGTCATAATGCGCTTTATATCATATGTATAATAAAAAAATATGTATTAGATCACTAAAGTACTGATAGAGAATGGAGATTGACCATATTTAGTTGTATATGACAATTGTGAGCCGAGTTACTCTTATAACTAATTAACCTTACACAAAATTATTAAGTTAATCATAACAACACTAACATTAAAAGATACAACAAATAAAAAAAATATGTTATATATATATATATATATATATATATATATATATATATATATATATATATATATATATATATATATATATATATATATATATATAATTTATTTCAATTAATATCCAGGCTCACAATTTGAATTTTGAAGAAGTTTTGATGACAAAATAAAATATAAATTATAGTATTTTTGTAATGTTTATATCTGAGCTAAATAGTGATCAATCTCCTTTTGAGGGAGCAGTGAAGTGATGAATTTTATATTATAATAGTTATAATATAGCAAATGTGCTGTTTGCAGTGCTTTACTTCTGTAAAATTGTTCTTCCGATTATAACTTAGCAATAAACAATTCTAAATTATATACATATTTTTATTATAATTATATTAGAGACTGGAAAATATTTATTTGTTATTTTCCTTATTGCATATAATAATGATGTTGATATAAAATTATATAATATTGGTTTGTTAATAAATTTAATTAATAAGTTGGGAATTAAATGTTTACCAATACCTATTTTATATATATAATCTTCCTTGAGATACAAAAACTAAACGATATGGTATTGGTGTGGTTAATGATGTTGCTCAAAGTGAATAACTTTAAAAAGTAGTTACATTGTACGAAATTTAGTTCTGTGATCCAATAAATTATATGATCTGTATTCTTGTTTTATTTTATTAGAAGTATTAGTATACTTCTACATATATTTACAAACATAATATTATTCATATAAAAAAGTTTAATTAAACTGATCAGCAAAATATACACAACGTAAGTTTTATAAGCTAAACATGAGATCAACATTGAAAATAAGCTGAGACGCGTATTCTTTTACACAAATGTTCTTTGGTGTTACAAACTGCGAAGATACTGATGCTAAATTATATGGAGTTATTAAAACGAATAAAATGTGAAAAGAGTATATGTTATTAAAGGAAGTAATTAATGCCAATTACCGACAAATTAAAATTTGACATGACATGGGCACATATTGCAAAGAAACGAAAGAAAGACAGAATGAAAAAAAATGAAATAAAGATATATATATATATATATATATATATATATATATATATATATATATATATATATATATATATATATATATATATATATATATACGATATATACGATGTAATAACAATAATGATATAAATAGGAGCAGCTAAATAAAAAAGATCCAAATGGAAGAGAGAACAAAGGAAAGATAGATTGCAGACGGATTGCATAAAATATATGACGAAAAAAGGTATGAACGTTGAGATGACTAACAGAGGAAAGGACATATTGTGCCGATCCCGCATAATGTAATAATGTATACGACACATATAAATAAAGATCAATCCATAAATTTCCATCTGGTCTCAAAATAAGTAGCATTTTGCGATGTAGGAATTGCATATTACGTTAAACTTTGTCTGAATAAAAGAGGTTTAATGGTTTTGAAGTGCTTTATTGAAATACCCTAATTATTTAATAATGGCATCCTGAATTCAAAAAGAAGTATTTAAACTTAATTATCCTACACTGATTTTATACATGTTAACATTAAAGTAGCATTTACAATGTAAATATGATGATGCTAACACGCGCACCTTTAAGTCTTACATGAATAAAATACATAGACTGCAACATAAAATATGAAAAAATATTGTTTCCCTAAATATCAAACATAAATTTGCTGATGATGAAAGCAGTCTTTTTAAACACTGCAAGATTTAGATAACAAGATAGAGAAATTCAATTTAAAATAAATGATACTCAAGGAAAACTTTTTTAATAAAAAAATACAAACTAAAATGAAGCACGCTGTATATACTCGGGCCGCTGCTCAAAACCGGTTTGCTACCAGCGGCGCGAAGAATATGTACGGCAAGCGCACAACTACCTACTTAGTTCCAAGATAATTAAACGATTTACCAACAAATATAAGAGATAATATAACCCAAAAAATATTAAAGCCTCTCTTAAAAAATACTTTTTAGAGAAATTGTAATCTAAATTTACTCAGTCATTTGAACGTGCGTAGACTTAAGTTTCGATGGCATTGTACAACCCTTAGTGGTTTTTTGTGCTGTTATTTTATTAAGCCAATGTAATAACTGTGAATTTGATAAATAAATTAAATAAAAAGAGTGTAGAGCAATAAAGAATGAAATGCTGCTACAAGCAGAACAGCTGTTATTAATATGAGTTGAGTATATCAGCTGTCAACTGATATTAATAGCAGCTTATATTATATACATATAAATGTATTTTCAAACACTCTTCCGTAATTGGTATATGATTTTATTTTATTGGTCTAAATTTTGCGTAACCACTGAGCCTGCTATGTCGTATGGTACGGTTAAAGTACAACTAGCTTAGATGTATATGTCCGTCGATTGTATTTGTAAAAAAGCTCTGCGATTAATTTTCAACAACAAATACAAGGTCGGTTTTAAAAAACTTCAAGGTTCTTAATGAAAAACTGATAATGATCAGTATTTAAGATTTGAATTTGTTTACTAATTACTCGGTTTTTATTGCACAATAAATCTGATTTTTAAGCCATTGCATGGCTTTTATCGCGGGCTTTGAGAACGGCGACCGAAACAAGAAATTCCGTAACGAAAATAAAACCTAACACCCCCCAGTCCGCCTACCAAGTAGCTCGGCCGAGCGTTCGCTTAACATGTATGTATATGATACGACTGTACGTAGGGATGGGCGATATTGAAAAACATTTTAATCAACTTATGCAACTATAATTATTTATTTATTTTTTATCTATGCAGTAATTATTTTCTTTGATATTAATTCAAGTTACACTTTTTGAATGTACACCTATGTATACATATATACCTACATGTATATTTACGGGGTGCACGTGCGGTGAGTGTGGTAGGGATTGGCGATATCTATCGATATTTCAACTATCGATGTTTTATATATATATAAAGGGTGACTTTGACAAACCCGTCCAAATTCACAAATTCACACAGAAGAATCTTTAGTAAAAGTTATGAGAAACATATATTTTAGTTTTGTATCACATAGTACAAAACTGTTGAGTAACTGATTACTCAACATTTTGATGCTGACATCACAAAGTCATTCAAAGAACTCGCAATTTACATAATACGGCGCTAGAGTGTAAATGCCCTCTCCATCTGACCTAGTAAAAGGCCGAGGACGGCGGCATTGCACCGGGCGAGTGAATACACACTACTCATTTACGCGGGAGAGACAGAGACAGGTAATAACAGGTTAACGTACGAAGGTTGCACCATAACACTATTCTGTACGATTGAATTAATGATCTTAAATGAAATATTTTATGGTGAAAATTTTTTTGCAAATATGGGTTCCTTAAATGATGTTTAGTGCGTTAAAAAGTTTTAACGGTTTTGTCAAAGTCAACCTGTATATATATATATATATATATATATATATATATATATATATATATATATATATATATATATATATATATATATATATATATATATATATATATATATATATATATATATATATATATATATATATATATAACCTTTTTTTCGTCGGTTAATAAAATGCATGGAGTTTATATAAAGCTTCAAAGATTATTGAAATTGCATGTCCAGTCCCGAATATTTTTATATTCATCAGTAAAGTCAAATAAAAGAAGAAACATAATAATATATTTTATTATTTATTACAAATACCCTACTATAGATAAGATAACATATATTTTTTTGCTAGGTAGTAGGGCTCTAACCGCTTTTTGATTTCAACCACTCTTGGTGTATAAGTATGCCGCCATAAAAATCTTGTTTTGTGTTACGGCATTAGTAACCCAAGTTCGAGTACTCCTATGCGGATAACAGCTTGTTCGCGGTGCTCCTAACGTAATAAACCCTCATAGGCGACGGTGACCGGTATTACGTGGCCCGTCAGCCTGTCTGCTGTTCCTCACCAATAAAAAAATAGTTACAGCTGGGTAGGTAAAATATTTTTTTAGGAAATTGAGGTCGATTTCCTAACTTGATTCCAAGGAGCTCTTACAAAGATTCTTAATACGAGAACTACTCCTATACGTAGACAATAGTATAGTAGATATAAATACCGTTTTTATCCGTGCAGGGGCGGAGAAAGAATGCTATCTTCTGCGGCCGGGGTCGTCCTGTCGTAAAAGGCGACAAAACAACCCACCCTAGCTACGTGGTAGGGCCTCAAAACCCGTCTGGATAGCGACCACCTTTGGCATAATAACCTTGTGTTGTGTTCCGGCATTAGTGACCCAAGTTCCTGTACTCTTGTGGGACAGCAGCATGTTCGCGATGCCACTGGCGTTGCAAACACGTATAGGCGATCTTCTTCTTCTTAGTCGTTTCACTCTTTACAAAGCGGTCGTGATCAACTGGTAGTACTATTAGAGGCAGATATTGTTCGCTGTATGATTTTACGCCATTTCTCGCGATTCAGAGACATTCTGGTGCACTCATGCAAAGGCCCGCCCACAGCCGATTTGATCTGGTCAGTCCATCGCATGGGTGATCTTCCACGTGATCTGGTCCCCTCTACTTTGCCCTGGACAACGAGACGCTCTATGGAGTTATTCTTTTGCCTTGAAATGTGGCCGAAAAATTTGCTAAATTCTAACTCCTAAATTCTAAGCGGGTCATCGGCCTGTCTACTGTCCTACAGCAATAAAAAAAACACCTTTTCGTTGAACACCAAAGTAGATACCTTTCCATTGATTTCAAATTGTCAATAGACGTTGGATACATTAAATTAGATATTCATTGTGTTTTTTTAACCAATTGCATATATGGAATATGGAATATTCTATGCGGATAACACTTCGGAATCGATCTGATCAGATGTAGGTATCCCAAAATTTATTTTGTTTTTTTTCATGACCGTTCAAAGAGATTAGTAGTCTAAGGTAAGTAAGTAGCTTATCACTTGTGTCATCGGCACTAAACTACTGATATTCCACTTACATACATCCTTTTGTAAATAAATTTATATCAGATATAAACACCTACATGCGGGAATCGAAACCGTAACCTTGGAGGTCGGTAGCATAAACAGAATTATCTTCAAGAATCAAGTTATATACAGTCTAGTCGATACTCGTTATGTAATGTATAAGCAATCTTATGTCGATTCTCTAAGCAGTGTAACAACATTACAGATACACTACGGACGTAGCAATAATTGCAGCGAGATCCCGCCCTGTAGCGATGTTATGGATGACGTGACATCGTCAACGATGTCAATATTTTCCTGAGTCTCTAAAAACATTCTCTCTCTGTGCAGGAGCAGAGTAATACTAAACCTACAGCTGAGGCCGGCCTGTCATAAAAGGCGGCGAAACAACTGTAAACAGATGGTAAAGCACCAAGTCTGTCTGGATAGCAACCACCCCTGTTCTTTAAATTTAATACCATAATAACCTTGTTGCGTTCCGGGATAAGTGACCTAGGTTCCAGTTTCCTACGAGGACGATATCACGTTTGCAGTACCTCTGGCGTCGCAAAAATCCATAGGCGTCGGGAGCTCACTATCAAGTGGGCCGTCAGTCATTCTGATTTTCTACAGGAATGACTAATTTTGTAGACTTATGAATATTACAGATTGTCATAAAATAAAAAGACTAATTAAATTATTATATATTATTTATTATATTAAATCATACACACTAAGTTAAGTTATGATAATATCATAGGCTGGAAAAATAAATATGTTCTTGTCTTAAAATCGCATTATAGCTTTAATGATTAATTTGCGCCATTTACACTGCCGATATTTAATATTTACATTATTTTGTTTGCGTTTACAAAGAAATATCAATTATTATTTTGCGATAAATTTAGTAAGCTAAAGTAAAAAATATTGTTAAAAAATAAGTGGTGAATACGCCACTATATTGAAAGATTCGCATCAAATAATTTACTAATGATAAGAGATAAAGACTATCATCACCTGTAAAAAAATATGACTTCTAAAACTGCGATATTAACAAATAAGCCGAAGTTAGTCCACCTTCTATTCAGTACACAGCCACATAATTAGACAAAACTGGATATAAATTAATCCTATAATATTTTTGGATTTAAATTAATTAGTGCATAATTAGGATAAAATTGTTGATCTTTTGAATCATATTTCATTGTTTTTAATTAATAGAAAGAAATTAAAACTTACTGTTACCATTATTCGTGTTACAATAAATTTAAAATAGGGTTTTATTTAGTATAACTTAAACAGATAAATGTTACAGGACGTAAACGCAATATATTATTTTATAATTTTAAGATATACATATATGTATATTTGAATTAGAAATAGCGGAATAAAGGCGACGTGAGTATGCTACGTATGTTGAATTAAAAGCAAGCACGCTTGAGAATTGCCCTAAAATAATATTATATGAGTTCTCGGAATTATTTACAAGGTTTTATAAAATATTCGATATGTTATAGTGCCACCTGCGAGCGAGCGACTTTCAGAAGCTAAAACGATCCAAAATATACCAGCAGTGAATTAAAAATATTGTCCATTCAAACTGTACATTTCCTTATACATAATAATATAATTAAGAGCGTGATATGCTACTTTTGACATATATATTAATAAGCCGATAATAGGTATCGGTTATAATTTTGAAAGCATATTTAAAAGAATGTCAGAAATACTGTTATTTACTGACCCTTGCCGCTGGGGGCGATATGTCGTAACAAAAACAAAACATTCCTACCTTGATGGTAGGTCACAAGCCCTGGTGTCTAAATATACCGCCATAATAATCTTATGTTATGTTCATACGTGGTTCCAGTTTCCCGACGCGGTCGGCAGCGTGTTAGCGGTGCCCCTGGCGTTGCAAACATCCATAGGCGTCGGTAGGTACTTAGTATTAAGTGGGCCGTCAGCCTATCTGCTAATATTCAGCAATAAAAAAAGTCCGTGCATACAAAGTACACATGTCAAAGTGAAACTTCTTTGGCTAACTAATTTTTAAATCTTCTAATAAATTTAGAAAAGAGAATTTATGAAATATTATTATTTTATATCTTATTAAACAAAACTCAACTATATTTTATTGCAATAAAGTCGCAATTCGAATAGATATGTATAAGTAATGCAATCATAAAAATAACATTATAGAATAAGCCTTAGGCCATTATTAAAACTGGAGCAAAAAAAAGTTTCACATCTTCGTGACGCTAATATTGCGTTTCATAAAATATGTAAAATGTTTACCCTCATGTGCACAAAGAAGTTTCACTTAAAATAACAATAATTTGTAAAGGCAACGTTATTATACCTAATTTCTTTATACAATGATTGGTGATTTTGTTTCGTAATATATTTTCACACAACACAAGCCTTTGGTAATATTGCCTTCCACATGAGCCTTGTATACACGCTTATTTATTGAGACTCCAGACTTCTGAGACTATTTGACTTACCGAAGTAATGAGGTCTTATACGAGTAGTTTTGAAGTATTATAGTTATTTCACGGTTCATATTTAAGTTTTTTTATTGCTGTAGGACAGCAGACAGGCTGACAGACTGATTAGAGTTTAACAGTTACCGTCGTCTATGGGTCTTTGCAACGTCATTTGGCATCGCGAACACGCTGCTGTCCCATAAGGGTACAGGTATTGGGTCACTAATGCCGGAACACAACACAAGGTTATTATAGCGACATACTTAAGACCAAAGGTGATCGCCATCCAGACCGGCTTGGGGCCCTACCACGTAGCTAGGGTTGTTTTGTTGCCTTTTACGACAGGCCGACCCCGGCCGCAGAGGTCAATATTCTTTCTCCGCCCTTGCACGGATAAGTTGCATATTTTACTTACATTAGTATGAATTAGATATCTACATATTACATTGTAACACTTCTCTCATAACGTGAAGATAAGTTTGCATATAAAAACTAAAATGATTCATTATCACAGCGCTTAAGATTCATATAATATACATAATAATATTTAAAAATCAAAGACAAAACTGAACTAAAAATAAATACAAAAGTTTGACTTAATTTTGATAGGGTTATTTTATTTTACTTCTTCCTGCAATTATTTTACATTATGTGTGATCTTCATAATAAAAGGGATAAAAATAGAACGGATGAATAGAATCACGGATAATTTTAAAGCAGCGCTAGGTATTGATAAACCAAAAAGTAACAGACTAGAATGGTATGCGAATGGATGAATACGGCCCACTTAACAGCAAGCAGTTAGCAACAGTGGATGTTTGCGACGCCAGGGGCACCACTAACACGCTGCGTAGGAGAACTGGAACCGAGGGCATTTATGCCGGAACATAACACAATTTTATTATGGTGACGTATTTTGAGAGCAGAGGTGATTAAAATCCGAACGGGCTTGGGGCCCACCTAGTTGGAGTTGCTTGGTCACCTTTTACGACAGGCCGCCGGCAGAGGTCAATATTCTTACTCCGCCCCTGCACGGATAAAAAGGAAATACTAGGAATGAGAGTGGGTGGACACAGAAGGAAGGTTAGAGCAAAGGAAAGATCAATGACTTACATAAAATAAGAATGGAAAATGTTGTAACAACGGCTAACATCTTTATGTATATAATTCTTATGTGCGTGTGTATGTCACTGAACCACTCCTAAACTAATTTCTTTGTGTTCAAGTGGATTCAAGAAAGGTTTAGACTCGTAAGGTAGGTGACGCTGCGATCGAGTTCTGGGATTTTTATTTTTCGCATCTAAGAACATAACCCCAAAATTTTAAACAGTTAATTTTCTTTGTTCATATGAAAGTGCGCATGTGTACGAAAACTTCATATTTTTGGATACTGTTTTTCGACCAGCGAAGCGAGCGGAAACGGCTAGTATGACTACATGTTGTGCCGACCTCACGTTATTTTTATAAAGAACATTTTTATGAATTATCGAATTTTATTATGAAAACTTATCTTTTTTTAAGAATACAAATAAGTATACGCCATTAGAAATTTATTATGATTTAACAGTACATTATATTTATGCGAGGTTTCCTTAATAATAAGTTTTTACCACTTTTTAATTACCTTTCTTATTTCTTAAGAATCCGATTTAAGACCAATCTGAAAAATGTATTTTACAGTCTTTCAAAAATCAAATCAATTTTGGTATCTACATAATCTCAAGCGCTTACCATAAATTTACAATTGCCTCGCCAACGCTACTTTAAACTGAATGTATAACGGAAAAACTATATAACGGTATAAAATCAATATTGACGCTTTACAGGATACCTCTAGTAAGCGACATTGAGTGAGTTTTCTAGGAAAGCGATTTGAAGTTAAAATATTTAGAAAAAAATAATTTAAATTGTATTTTTTTCTGTTGGGTCATTTCAATCCTACAACTAGGTTACTTATAATTTTTTTTCTATATATAAGAGCTTCAAATCGCTTTCCTGGAAAGTTCATTCAATGTCACATAGTAAAGGTTGCCTGTAAAGCGTCGGTATGTATTCTATTTTTAAATATTTAAAATAATTACGTTACTAAGGAACCGAACTTTATGCCATCTTTTACTTAACAACCTAAGCCTGATCCTTCTGAGAAACCATATTTCTAAAAAATTATTTGTACTCCTAATAAAAACAAATAATCAATAGCGTTGTTATTAGAAATCGGAAATAGATTGCATTATATGCTAATTTAGCGCATTAATCTTACTTGTAAACCCTAGAATATAATTGTACTATGAGTTAATTTTCATAGCTAACCTAGCTTATTAAAAATTATTGTTGCAAATGTATCAGAAAAGGAGGCACCGCTTTCAGACACCTTAACTTTTTAAATTGAGTAAGATTATTCCGATTTATTCTCACTATTTGGTTTTATAAGGCGTTTTGTAACAATACATTCCAATCAGCTTGCTTCATTTATTTTAAAGAGGAACTATTTACAATACTTTTTACTTCTTTTAACTAAGGCTGAGTCTATCGAATAAAAACAGAATCCAAAAAGAATTCTGTTCTATAATGTTTCTGTGAATTTATGATTTTTTGTAAACTTAAGTATCGGCTTTAATAATCAAAAATAAAAATTTCATCTAAATTATATTATTTTTAGACTATTCTTTACAGCGTCTGGTCATTTAAAATGTCTCTGGGGATAAGCTATATAATTTTCTTGATTAGGGAAAATTACATGATCTCTCAATAAACGTGAAATTACAGTTACCTTATCATCTTGTAATGTAATTTCAAATTTATTTTCTAATCAAACCTATCTGTAACATTGATATAAATGGAAGTAGCTTTATTTGATTAACATCGTTTACTAGGAATATATTTTGCATTTATTCGAAAAAGTTAACAACAGCTAAACTTAGTTTCTCGTTTTATTTACTATTTATTACATTTTTTACATGCATTATAAATGTTTCAATATATGCAACTGGTTTTTATTTATCGAATATACTTGTTTTGTAACAAATATTATTAAATTCTATATTTTTTAAAGTTAAGGCAACTGTAATGAAGTTCAACTAGCGCTACACTTAAAAAAAGACATCTTTACATCGAATAAATTATGCTGACACAACGACTATAAATGACTTTATACAAAATTTAAGGCGATATGCAGTATAAGTTTGGAAGAAGGCGTTTGGACCAATTTAACAGTTAGTCGTTATAGTTGTTAAAGGCTGGCGATCATACATTGTAACGAGTAGTAAGTGTGTTGGTACACCTGAATTGGATAAAATAAACTGCTTGTACTCATCAAATTTATTTTTATTACTGTGAATGTCGAATATCTGTTTAATTTCAAATCCATAACCAATTAAAAAAATAACTGATATGCTGACATATCATTTATTTTGTGTTGATAACGTTGCAGATTTTTAACTATAGTATAATCCGAACGAATATTGTAAATGGGAAAGTGAGTTTGTTTTTTTGTTACACCAATTTTGATGAATTTCGGTATAGTCATAGATACTTGTTTTTTAATTCATATGGCAGAACAATGTTTGTTGGGTCAACTAGTAAAACTATAAATACGAATATTTATATTACTAAAATACAAAATTCAATTTTATTCTAAAAAATATTTCAGATTGAAATTTAAAATTGAATTAAAAAATCTTATTGAATCCCGAACTAAGTACTGGAAGTGGTAAACAATGACTAACAAAGCGTTGCAATTCAATTTGAAAAGACCAGAAAGGATTGAAATTAAATTTGAAGGGTTGAAATATTCCTCAGAATATTGACTTAAACTCTTTGTATTTTGTAATTTTATGCAATTTTGATAACAGATTCAACATTGTATAGTCATTAGAAAATTATCTTTTCTATTATCTCACTCATAATAGTCACATCAAGACTGAGTGCTTGGCCAGACTGCACACGCGGGCGCGGGGCGGTCGCGGCGCGGCATACTTAAACATATCGCACGCTTAATCATAAATTGATCGATTACGATTTAGGTATAAAGTGAGATAATATAACGGACTGCATTATATCGACGCCCTCTATCGGCCAAACTAAGATTTATTTTGATATCTCTTACCCACACCGAGTTACCGCTATTTAGTTATAAGTCAATATATGGGATAAGTCGTAAATGACAAAACATTTTTTGCGATTTCCCAAAAAACAGGTTTTTTGAGTTAGTTCAGTTTATGATTAAGCGTGCGATATTATGAAACCTTATTTGAGTGTTCGTAGTGGGCACGCGTGCGATTTCATACGTTTAAGTAGCCGCGCCGCGACCGCCCCGCGCCCGCGTCTGCAGTCTGGCTAAGCACTTAGAAACATGGTAGTAATGGTGAATGAGGAAATTAACTGGAAGAGAATACCTTACAGATATACATAACTTTGTACTGCGTTTCGGACATTCACAGCAACATATTCACTACATACTAAACATCTGAGAATTGTAAGAAAACGCAGGGCGAATATATGTAATTAATAATAAAAAGATCCCTCTTTGTGTGTTTTGACTTACTTTAGGCACATAAAGTTTAACTAATACAATTTTACTAAAAGTAGCTTAGTGATTTAGACCACGCAAAGTTTTCATTAACATAGTTACTCTCCAGTAATATAGTAATTGTAAGTCAAGCTATCAGTAGCATGTAGTGAAGATCGTTCGTATTCTGCAAAACACGCAATTCGCATTGACTCTTATCTTCTCTGGTATTAACAATTGTAAATTAATATATTAAATATTATTTTTATTATAATACATTTTTATCCCTTGCTTTAATACTTTAGATTTCGTTTAAGTATTTAAGGTGGTTTAAGTTCTGATATTTATAATTGTAATTTTTGCTTAATAAATTAATTCTTAATTAATTTCAAGCCTAAACTTAAAAATTGAGAAATTTTCAATACTGTAATTAGAATTAGATATTTACAATGCTTCTTAAGTAACTAAACAGATATTATTGAAATACTAATACTTAATTAAATACATATTATTGATAAAAAAATAATGTTGCATTACAATCAGAAATACAAGTTTGACTGCATTTCTTTTATATGTACCCTAAAGAAAGCTCTAGTGGCGGAATTTTGTATTGTTATCTTTAACTTTGTATTAACTCAGAGATGATTATATCTTGCAATTTACAGAATATATGTGTGGTATGTAAGATCATCAATGCCGTTGCTTACTCTATATAGATGTCTTCAATGGGATACGCCGTTTCTATGAATTTTTGATAGAACCTCTGAAAAGCCCTCCTGGAATAAATACATTTTAAATTTAAATGAGTACAATTCTCAGAAAAATGATTCTACAATTAGCTCATTCAGAATATGCTAGGACTTTAAATAAACTTAGAGATGATTTTTCGAATATTATTTTATATTTTATCCGTGCAGGGACGGAGAAAGAATACTAACCTCTATGGCCGGTGTCAGCGTGTCGTAAAAGGTGACAAAACAACCAACCCTAGCTACGTGGTAGGGCTTCAAGCGCGTCTGAATGGCGACCACCTTTGGTCTTAAGTATGCCGCCATAATAACCTTGTATTGAGTTCCGGCATTAGTGACCCAAGTTCCTGTACCTTTATGGGCTAGCAAAGTGTTCGCGATGCCTCTGGCGTTGCAAACACCTATAGACGACGGTAACTGCTGAATTCTAAGTGGGCTGTCAGCCTGTCTGCTGTCCTACAGCAATGAAAAATAAATATTCCCCTAAATTTTATGATCTAAAATTTTACTTTTTATCATAATAATCGTTTTCAATATTTTAGCGTTAAATGCTGGTTGTAAAACAAATCATGAGCTTTACTCTTGTTTTTTTGCTCATCTTATTATAATCTTCTACATTTCTGGGTTTTATAATATATTACATAAAAGGCCATTAAATAAAAAGTTAAACACAGTTAAAGTAAAACTAAGCCATCAATATTAAATTAAAAGAGACAATTCAACCATAGTAGGAAAGATTACCCGACTGCCTCTGCTACTGGTCTCGTGGACTCTTGACCCCTAAAGACGTGACAAGCGAACCGTTGCAGGGTAGGGTGCTTCGTGATGAAGCCAAGGTATCGATGATCTCGTGGGTGAAATGCACAGAACGATACATTCTTCAGCGAGTAGAAATAATCAATGCAGGGTCCACTTCGGTTTCTCTGTGGAAAAAACATTAAATTATTACTATACAAATTATAGTAATATTTTTATTTATGTCTTTTTCTATCTCATTCAGAGTTCATGACCAAATTATACGTATCTCTAAGATAATGTTTGTGTTTATATTTTTTTAGTTGTTAAAAACCTTAAACGCAAATTAGGCGACTTGAAATACATTACAGACCTAATGAGGCGACGTGTTTTTACATTTACACTACTAGATGTCACTGCGCATTTTAAACATATTTAAATTTAAAGTTTTTATAACTCAGTCACAGCACAATATACTTTCTAATTACAAATATTGTATTTAGCATCAATATTATGTACATTATATTGTACGAAAAATAAATTGTCTAATATTGATAGTGAGAGAATAAAATTCCAGGTAAATAGTAGTAATAAGTTAAGAAAATTGTCTTAATGCTAGACAACCATAGTTTTCCATTTTTTCTTTACTTTGTACAGTCTTAGAAGTTTATTAGCACATGACCTTTTATAAAAATTCTTGGATCTATTTCTCTAATAATCTTAAGTGTACATTTGTTCTCCTCGCAGCCAGTTGTCCCAATCACGTTGAATCGTGGCCATACTAAGAAAGGAGTCTCTTTTGTAATTGTAATGGCTAGGATACACAGGTTGTAGCGGGTACTTCTCCGCAATATGTTCATCTCCGTCAAATTACGAGTCATTCTAACACCATGTTTCATAGTCACATAAAGAAGATGGTCTTATAAACTCGTATATTCTACTCGCCTGGCGTTTTTTGATCACACACAGCACTTCACGCGCTTTGTTGTCTTAACATCGTAATCACCCGCTTCTAAAACGCAGGAACACCTGTAGTGTTATGCTACTTTGACAACGTCATTTTATTTACTTTCGTCAAAATAAATTACATAAACGGGGAACAGTAGTCTTTCTACTACTTACTACTTCTTTTACTAATATTTAGGAAGAAGTTTAGTCCTAGAGCTGGGTGTCTTCCAAATTTGAAGATTGATGAACAGTAACGTCACGAGGAGTAACATTGATTTAGTGTCATGTGTGCTCTTTTGGATGGTTATTATGAACTTGAACAAATACTTTTGCACCAACTGGGTTAAGGTGGTACCACCGTGTTGTGATTTGAGCTCTATTACCACGAAGTGAATTGTTTTCATGATTCTTAATTTGATCTTAGCCATTAAAATCTGTCTTGGTAGCTATTACTGTTAAAAATCTTTTTGCTTATATTGTTTCAATGCTCTAAAGTGGCTCTTATTGTAAGGATTGGATATTATACTCGCAACACTTGTCCAAAGTACTTAAACGGGTTACCATTTTCACGAGGTTTCTTTCTTTATGTGATATGTAATTATGTTACAATATCCACACTAGGCGATAAATCTGCTCAAGCGAAGCCATAGTAGGATTTGTAGATAAGTCTCCATTTGTGGTCTCCATTAGGTATTATGCACTAATTCGTTATTAGTTGACCTTACACGACAGTCATAACAAGCGTTGAAATAAGTGCTTTGGCATTAATCATTCCCACTAAAATATATGGAATTCCTCACGCAAATATTTTAAAATCAAAATATGAACTATAAACACCATTAAAATCTGCAATTTATTTGAAGAGTGATTTGTAAACAAGTTCATCCAGACTAACTAATTTCAGTACATAATAATCAAATTTTATGACGCGTATGTAAGTATGCCCACATACTATATCAGATTGATTGGTTGATCGATAAATTTTAAGTTCAAACAAATTGACGGAGTTTCTATAACAAAATCTATATTCGTTCTTTATCAAGGTTAAAACTGACCGCAGATGGAAGATTAATAGCTCATAATTTTAATAGCTCATATTGGATGTAGTTATGCCAAAAAAAGTATTTATTATTAAGGTATATATATATATATATATATATATATATATATATATATATATATATATATATATATATATATATATATACTTATATAATTGGAATATCGGAATCGGCTCCAACAATTTTCATGAAATTTAGTATACGGGGGGTTTCGGGGGCGATAAATCGATCTAGCTAGGAATCATTTCTAGAAAATGTCATTTTATTAGCTTTTTTTTATTGGAAGAAAAAAAACAAAAATGTGACTCTTCCTGACATCTATCGGCGAATAATAATACTATTTTTTTTAAATTGCTTTAACGACACAACACTAAAGCTATTCCAGCAGATGGCGTTGTTAAGTAACAATGTTAACAAGTAGCAATGAGTGTTTGCTTTGAGGTTAGACTAAGAAAATCAATTGTTAATTTCCAAAAAACACAATTTATAAAAAAAAATACCGAGTAAAGCTCGGTCATCCGGATATTATATATAAATATGTGCATGTTGAAATGACAGCTAACACAGGAGAGGGAAAGGAGAGATTGTAATCAATAATGTGTACTAAAAATTCTCCATTAAATGCATTCTTTATAGTCGATAATAATGGATACTCCTCTAATATCGGTTTTATCCGTGCAGGGGCGGAGAAAGAATACTAACCTCTGCGGCCGGGGTCGGCCTGTCGTAAAAGGCGATAAAACAATCCACCCTAGCTACGTGGTAGGGCCTCAATCCCGTCTGGATGGCGACCACCTTTGGTCTTAAGTATGCCGCCATAATAACCTTGTGTTGTGTTCCGGCATTAGTGACCAAAGTTCGTGTTCTATTATGGGACACCAGCATGTTCGCGATGCCACTGGCGTTGCAAACACCCATAGACGACGGTAACTGCTAAATTCTAAGCGGGTTTATGTTTAAAAATTCACATTAAATAATAATTTTATATGGGATAAGAAATAATAATGTATACAAAGAAACATAATTCGTTTGCTTACATTTTTGCATAACTACATTGAATTATTAATAGTTACCACATTGTTTCAATCTTGATATAATATAAAATTCCGAATATTTTAACGGCATCCGGCTTTTGTTTCAAATATATTTCATTTATATATAGAAATTGCTGCATTTCTATGTTTGAAAAGCAAGGAGCAAGAATAAAACAATTTTTGAAACTATGTTACTTACGTCGGGTTTCGACCGGTCAACCATGCGAAGACCTTGATCTGACACTTCTAAGATGCAGGGTTGTACTGTGGGTTCTGTACTGCATTCGCCGACAATTTTTTTCACAGCTTGGCAAACGACTCCTGTGCCCTTATGAGCCAAAGTTTCTACGGAACCCATGTAACTGTGAACATAAAAAACAGTATATAATACGGTATAATAGACACAGAACAAATAAATTATACTACTGGTGCATATATATATACTATAATTTATGATAGCACATACATTTTAGAATCGAGCTGGCAACAATCAGTTGTTCTAAAAAAACTCTTAGGTAGGCTGATCGTTTAGATAATATAATTATTTGTCAGAAATAATAATACGGCTACCTTATCACTTTCCTCCAGAAGTCTGTCTCAAAAATAACTACTTCGGCAGTAAAGGAAATACGCAGTTTGGTTTTTATCCTGTTAGAGTTGGGGGTCACAAAGGCTACACATTTTGTACTTTTTGCTCAAACACAATATTGATATAAAAATATTTTCCTGTAACTTTCTCAGCTGATTATTGCTTCGATAACATTTGGATGAAATACAAAATTGATAATGTTTCATTTGTAACAAAACTATGTTTTTAAAAAGAATAAGAAAAATCTTGGAATTTTACTTCAGAGTTTTATGATGGAAGAAATGGTATTAGCGAAATTGAATCAAGGTAAAGCGAAACTAACAGTATGAGTAGTATAAAATATTTACCCTAATAAATAGCGTTCCCTTTTAACTTTGGTATTTGCTGGATCAAAGTCACTGTAATCCATATCCACTGCGTAGGCCGATGGAAATATCCCCTGTTGGCCCGTTCGTAAGTTCACACCTAAAAATAAAGTTCAAGAAATCAATATAATATGTTAAAGTAACGACTTTTTCATGACAGGAAATGAAATATAAAAAAGAAACGCGGATTTATTTTACTATTAAGCGGCTTTAACTTATCAAAGCTGTAGTTCAAATGCTTCCTCATATTTTATTAAATTTATCTACATCACAATCATTTACTTTGGGGCTAATATATGGGAAAACTATTGTGCAATTTTTTCACTTATACTCTTTTTGTAACTTTCCTTACCTAATCAAAGAGCTACTTACTATAAAAGAGATGATTGATTTGGTATTTATAAATAGTTATCTCTAGCTTTTAACATACCTTCACACCACAAGTCATCAGCTTCTTTCTGTACGTATATGGGATCTCCTATTTCAACCTCGATTTCATCGTGATGTCTTGGGTTGAACTTGTGCAGGCCCCGGTGAGTTGCCTCCAACATTTCTAGCTGGCTGTGAGGTACAGTCGTCATGTTGCCAGCAAAGTTCATGCCGCTTATGCTGCAGCTCGAAGATGGAGAAACTGGAAAGTTTTCTATATATTTTATTAGATATCTGTTATATGTTCAGAGATTGGCGTAAAAAATGTTTTGCTGCCCTTCGGTCAACACGTTCTCTCCTGTTATTAGCTGTTAGCTGTCATCTCACCATTCACATATTTTTTGCCATGTTATCATTTGCGCAATCGAATAATTTTTTTGGTTTACCTATCTTTCTATATCTATCCACTCTTTTTTCTAGCATTTTCTTTGTCACACGGTATTCTTCTCTTTACATAATATGGTCAAATAAAGCTAGTTTGTTACATATTCTGCCGTGCTAAAGATAAGAGCGACAAGTGCATTACAGCAAGTTCCTAGAAAATGGCACCTAAAGTTTTGAAATTTTTACTTCGATTACGGATGTAAAAATAATGTTTTTTTTTTTAATTTGATGTATTTTTACCCTAATTATTCATTGCTATTTAAGAACTTTAAGTAATAAATTGATAAAAAAATATACAAGGAAATGCGACGTATGTTTTAAAACAAATACTTATAATAAGCGTCGTAAGTAACACAGATAGTGAGCTTATACTATTAAACTTATTTTACTGCGCTTTTGACAGCGAAAAATAAGTACTGAGTTTATGTAATGAACAACATAACCGCTGTAACGTTGACAATTAGGGCTCTTATGGTAAGAAACTCAAAAGTACAAATTCGCCGCAAGTGGCGATTAAAGCACTTATGTTAAGGAAAAAGACTCATCAATAATAGGGATTGCATTAATATCAGAGTAGCGTTAACCAATACCGCGGTTACTACATGATTAATACTAAATGATTAATAATCTGGCGCTCTAGAAGGCTACAGCAGTATCCAGCACTTGCGGCTGAGATATTAAGGAAGTTATTTTTCTTATTGTTGTTACTGCGCAACAAATCAAAAATGTATTAAACAAACATTTTTTATAAACTGTCAAAGACAAAGTTATAGATCCCGATACGGCGATTCCGAATATGTAAGTAACTCAATTTGGTAGAAAATGTTGGATACGGCGGTTATAATAAGCACGGCAGTATTGGTTATTCAATTGTTGGCACCACTTTAAAAGATTCAGTCATACATAACATATTTTTAGTTTTATCCATTACAGCATTTGCATTTGCACGCCATGTTTTATACTTTTATTTTCTCTTTTATGACCTAATACAAATACCAATTCATACAAAAAAGGTCTTATTAATAAAAAATCAGAAAACAGATAAATGGTGTATCACAGATGTTATGTTTTAATAATATTTCCTAATAAATTTAATAATATACTATTAAAAGTCTTTTCTGTTATCCGCCTCATTGAATTATTATTGTCACGAGAATGGAGTTAGCAATAGATATTTAAGTTCATCATCATCACGCAAATTTAGTTGCGTGATTATATAAATAAAAACTATTTATTTTTTCATCCTTTCTAAATATTTCACTTTTTTTTTCATATGGATTTTTCAATCAGCTTACTTACATACCAAAGTTAATAAATCGTTTTCTTTTTAAAGAAATTACGACTGTTAGTTTTTATATTTATGGTATGATTTATTTATATTGTACTGTCTGAAATAATATTTCAAAATGGTTGCAGTACTGACTACATAAAAATATATTAGGTTTATTTTTTCTGTTAACAAAATATTTGTCGACTTTGGCCTGAGGATCATAAAAGTGTAGTAATAAAAATAACCTATATTGAATATTGAACATGTATATTAAAATGATTTTGGTATAATTTTTATCGTTTCCAAGTTTTTTGGTAAGAGACAATAATTTCTTAATATCTTAAGATCAAACGTGGTTTAAATTACCTTTTTAAAGAACTATCAGTTTTCGTACCGTCTTCTTCTCACACCAGTTAACTTTTTAATCACGTTTGTCATGAAATTTGAATATTTCTCTCGATTTTGTAACTATTGAAGTGGTTATTCTTTTACTTTAAAAGTTAAATTTAACTTGTAAAGTAACATTTGGTTATATGAATCTTGTTCTTTTGCCCTTTTCATTTTTATAATTGAACGAAAGTAGTCAAAAAACATATGTTTTTCGCATTATTTTATTTATTTCGATTTATTGTTTGCTGGCTGACCTGGCATACATTGTTCTGCCATATGACTATACCGAAATTCATCAAAATTGGTTCAGCGCTTTAGGCGTGAAAGAGTAACAAACAAACTCCCTTCACATTTATAATATTAGTTAGGATATTTTTATCTCTTTGGGTAAGCCGGAGCCACTATGGACTATGTGATCTAATGAGTTCAGTTATTATTATTATTAATTAATATTGATTTTTATAAAATACGTGATATTGTCCTGTATTTAGTGACACTCACCGTTTTGCTGTAATGGAGATGGCGATATACTTTTCGGTCCATTATCGATAGGAGAATGTGCAGTACTGTGCCCGCTGTCCACGTCACCCAGGCTTTGGAGCCTTTCTGAATCTGGACTTGAATCTTCGTCCAAGAGGTATCCACACTTGAGAACCAGAAGAGGTCTGCTGTGGCATCCTGGCCGAACAAGCAGGCCAGATAGTTGTCCTAATTCGTCGGCCAGAGAAGCTGGTTGACCGCATGTTAATATGGTTGCTGGAAATAACAATCGCCCGTCACTGTCTGACAGTCCAACAAAGTAACCTAGTGAACTAACTGTTTCGAGTTTTATAATGGTGTTTTGGAAAATTTAATCTAATGAAAATTAGTTCTATTAATATGGATTTCGCAAAGGAAAAGAGAACCTTACGAGAATATTTTTGTGTAACATTAAATTGTTCACTACTTCAATCCCGTGTGGTTAATTAGCGACAGTTTATATTTCATACTTTACAAAATATATAATACACTCGTATTATAAAGAAAAAAAACTTGTAAATAAATGTAAAGCACATTTTTATCTTATCTGACGTCTGCTTTATGTAAGTTGAGAAAATAAACTCTTATACGTGAGTTACACTAAAAGTGTTTAGAAAATGGGCAATTTATAAATTTGCCGATACTTTTATTGTTTTTCGAAGTAGTCTCCGTTTCTCTTCACTATTTTTTTCATTTGATGGAAACACTGAGAAAAGTGGGCCAATATTTTCTTAAGAGTCTCTTTTTGGCATTTTTATACGCACTCATCGCATCTTCAGAGCTCGAAATGCAAATACCTTGAACTTTATTTTTCGTTCTCGAGAATAAAATATAAGTCGCAGGGCGCCAGTTCAGTACTAAATGGCGGATGACCTTGACATCGGTTATAATAAATTTTCAATCGGTCGTTTTGCAGAGTAAGCTGAAGCGTTGTCGTTTTGAAGAAGGATCCTGCTTCGAGAGCGCTGTTCTCGAATACTTTCCAAAACAATGGGCAAACAACGATTAATATATCAGTGTGTAGTAACCTTTCTTCCATCTTCCAGAACAACTGTCGCAAAATGATCTTTTCGACCAAAGAACAAGGCAATCATCTATTTTCCTTTACGTTTCCTTTCTTTACCTTAGTTGGCCGATTCTCAAAACAAAACGCTCACTGAACAGATTGTCCTTTGCTTTGTGTTTTGATTGACTTTTGTGACGATGTCAAATACAACATTCGAGTCACTTCTGTTGAACGTCTCTAACATTTCGCGACATCAGTCCATGCGAAGGCGTTTCCGGTCTTCGCTCAAAAACTGGGAAATCCATCTGATGTAAAGCTTCCTGTCTCCTAAATAATCGTGTAATACATTTTTTTTAATTGATGCACACTAATGCCTACGCTTCTCCGTCTTTGCTGGCAAGTCACTCTCTTATATTCCCTTATCATTCGTCGCACTCATAGATACTATTCTCAAATGTCACTATTGAAGGCCGTCCTTCACTCATATCATCACTGAAACTGCTTGATTGCTGCGCCTACGCTTGAAGTCATCAAACCAATTGTCAACAATGTGATGTGATGGGGCTTTATAATAAAATGTCAATCGTCGTTTATCATAGCTTTTCTGTTGATTAAAAACAATATGAAAGTCATAATATATCATAGACTGCAAATTATGTGTTATCAGACTTAGAATTGCCGCCAATTCACCAAAAAAGGTAAATAAATGCAATATTTCACTTTTTTTATTGCAATATTTCACATTTTCATTAGGTAACCCAAGAGTTTTTAAATCGTCTAGACTAAAATCAAGTGTGTTGTATGAAAATGTGGTTTAGCGAGTCTCTCTTCTCATTCTCCCCTTATTAAGGCAGCACATCTGCTCTGTTGAGTCTTCTGAACTGATTTGGCTGCAAGAGCAAAGTGGATAACGGGTGAATTGTCAAACGGTTTTTATACTTGGCTGAGTAGTGTTTTGTTTCATCAAAATTGGGATTTCGTTGACGTTGGATTTCCATGTACTCATGGATTTCCAAGATGCGAGCATACTAGGGCGCTGGTGAAAGTACCCTTAGACTGCTATTTTGAGCTCTTTGAAGCATATAATGTTTGATTTGCTGGCTGTCGACACACACACATAGTTGGATTTCAGTTGTCCAGGTCGGTAAATCGAATATAAATAGTTTTCATTGAAATTGCTTCTAACTGCCGGCCAGTTCGAAAAACTTCCAGTGTTACCTATTATAAGTATATTTAGGATTTCAAATAAGATAAAAGAAGTTGCATCATATGATGATTACATGACAACTGTAGCATAGATAAAATAACTGAGTAATAATGAAAGATACTCTTTATATTTCAATTCTTTTTTAAACTGAAAATAAATCGAAAAAAATACGATAATCTATAAAAAGAAATTTGCATATTATTTACTTTTTTATTTTAGACAATATTTTAGTGATTTTTCAAAAGATTAAATAAACCAATAGAAAAAGTGAAGTAAAAAAATAATTGATTTTTTTAATATAAAGTAGTTACAACTAGTAGAAAAATTAAATTAATGAAGCTCCAAGATGAATATGAAGTAGATATAGATGCACCTGGTAACAGATTGAAAGTGATAAATCAATACTTCGCACTAGCATAAATAAGAACTTTATAAAGTTTATCGCTTTAGTGTAAAAACAGTTCGGAATGCAGACAAACGCCAGCTTCTTTGTATGTATGACTTCAAAATTGATTCAATAACGAATTGTCATTCTAAAACAATAGTCAATCAACTTACATTTTTTATGTTTTGGTATTTCCGGTAGTTTTCGCCTTTTTCTTTCGCCATTTGAAAATGTTTGGTGTCTTGGGCTGCGTTGCGAGTCTGTTACATCCGGTTGTTTTGTTGGAGACGAGACAGGCTCAGGGACCACATTTGGACCTTCCACATCACCAACGCACCCCCTGTCATCTTCTGGAGATCCTTCACTTTTAGAGGATGGCGAATCGTCATCCAATCCAACATTTGGCACTAGCCTTAAATAGTAATACAGATCGTTATAACATGATATCGATCATATTAATAAATATACTGCGCTTTCAATTTTGTTTGAGATCACGTGACTTAACGATCTTGAATGGGACGTAATGGTTTATGTTGTAAATTTTATTTCTTCATATTAAATGGTAAAAGTACTTACGAATAAAACGGCGTTGGGGCCTTAATATGTTGAGGTAGCCTATCAAATACACGGCGAAATTCTTCAAATTCGCTGTCAGCCATGTCGCTACACCTGATTGTAAAGATTGTAAGGCAATTGCCGCATGCGCGACTTAACCCCCCGCAGCTGTATCGACCAGGGTTTAAGGCTTCGTGAGGGTCCCTAATTCTAATATGCTTTCTGCGCATGTCTGTAGACATTGCGTGCGCAACCCTCTTCTAAACCGCGCAAGCGTGCATGTGTCACCCCTACCCTTGTAATAACACAATGAACTTGATTCATCAGCGGGAAACCCATTCAAATATGACAGAAATGAATGATCCCTCTAAATACGCCATATTAATATTTTATCATAGCTATCATTAACAGTAATGATCATAACGTCTTGAGGGAGCTTTATAATTAAATATATGGATACGAGTAGCTGAAGCTGGGCTCGGGCCGCTCCTTTTTTATTGCTATAGGACAGCAGACAGTCTGACGGCCCGCTTAGAATTTAGCAGTTACCGTCGCCTATGGGTGTTCGCAACACCGGTGGCATCGCGGACACGCTGCTCTCCTATAAAGGTACAGGAACTTGGGTCACTAATGCCGGAATACAACATCTAGTTATTATGGCGGCATACTTAAGACTAAAGGTGCTCGCCATCCAGACGGGCTTGGGGCTCTACCACGTAGCTAGGGTGGGTTGTTTTGTCGCTTTTTACGACAGGGCGACCCCGGCCGCAGAGGTTAGTATTCTTTCTCCGCCCCTGCACGGATAAAATCCTAACACACGATCGCACTATGTACCTGCCCGTTCAATATGAATGGTTACATACATATATCGGTAATATTAACATATTTATATGTATATAATATAATTCTAACTTGCTAACTAATATTATAAATGTGAAATTGAGTTTGTTTGTTTATTATGCTTTCACGCCTAAACCGCTGAACCAATTTGGATGAATTTCGGTATAGTCATAGATTGGACCTTGGAGAAGGAGAAGTTGAAGTTGGCTACTTTTTAAATTCACATAAGGTGCAGACAGACGCACTAGACGATAGAAGAACAGCGATGGTTTATAGCGGGTAGTCTCACAAAGTCCCATATACTCCCCCACCCCTCCCGTCACCTCCGCGGTCACGGGGACTCGCAAAAGAGTTCTTCTTCACAAAATAAGGTCATCATACGATTTTTCTCAGTATGCCATCCTGGTCCCGCTGGCTTACACTATCACTGGCATTTAAGTAAAGCCACCACCATAGGGAAGCGATGGTGAGCCTGACATATTAAAATTGTCTTTCATGGGTGCGTATTCCAAGTTCCTGTGATGTGGTGAATATGATTTAGTAAGAAGGTATCCCTCGCTATCTATAAGCCGGTGTATCTCGTTTAATTTGAGACATCGTTTTTTATGCATCCTTATAAAAGCATGCTCACGTATTTGAGATAGTGCAAGAGAAGATGTAAACAATATTAAAATAACAAACAGATTTTTCTAAGAAACTATTTTGTGTTGGCACAGCTTGATTTATTTAGTATATCTATTATTTATTCACGCATTCCCAGTCAAATATAAGAATATGGTATGGCTACAAAATAATTATTAGCGAGTTTTAAAAGGTGTTCATTTACATGCAACAAATGAAGCATAACTTTCTTCTTTTCCTTTAAGCGCTAAGAATTCAGAAGTAGCATTTGTAAACATTTAAGTAATTTAAATCAGTTTTTCTGATTTTAAGTCAAGAAAATGAAGAGACATCGAGAAGCTTAAACGTAAACATAACGCTGAATATTATTCCACTAATGTATTCTAGCGAACTCTGTGTTTTAAATTTGCTACACTTATCTTGCTACTGGTAAAATAAATCCTTAAGAATGGCATTATTTTGATAAATACTTATATGTCTTTACGAAAAGTAGTCGTCTGGCAACCCTGCCACTGTTTACATTGTGCTCCGTAAATTCTCAATTAAATTTGTAATTCCGTCGAGAATCGTAGTAAAAGTAGCTTTAGTGCATATCTAAGTTAATTTTTGGCCTGTTGTGTTGTGTTCAATTAAGTTCTTCGAACAACGGGACTACACGGAAATCAAGATAAGTAATACAGAATGTACCCAATACCCATTTATTTCTGAAGTACCTTCATTTGATCACACTTTTTTGTTGTTATCCGATTTCACTGAGAACTGACTGCATACCGTCTCATTTAGAGTTGCTATACTAAAAATTTTTGCCCTAATTCGGGGATTTTCATAATGAGTGTCTGCATCAAATGCAACAAACAGATTAAAAACTGTGATCTTACAGCTTGCACTAAATGCAGTTCAGTCTTTCATTATCAGTGCCTGGGTATATATTATTAACTGACAATTTTCCCAAGGAGTCTAAGTCCTATAAGGCTACATGGAGGTGTAAGGATTGCCTCGCCTCTGTCAAGCGTGGAGAAGGCTCAAGCACACCTTCTGATCTGAAAGCTTGCTCTGGGTTTGACACTGACTCACCCAGTGGAAGTGGCATAGAAGATTTGAAACATTACTTCGATAAAAATTGGAAGAATCCTTAACACAGCTCAACAGAGATATTTGTCGTGATTTTACATCTGAAAGTTCGGACACTTCTTTGAAAATCCAGGAACTTACTAAGAGTGTCAATTATATGTTTGCAAAGTACGATCAATTAAAGGAAGCTTGCGATAGCAAAACAAGAATAATAGAAGAACTGCTTGGAGAGAACAGGTCGCTGAATGCCCAAATTGTTGACCTGCGATCTGAAGTTGGTGGTTTGTGCTCTCGACTAAACTAATTCGACAGCTTTCTCGCGATTGCAACTTGGAAATCCAGTGCGTTCCAGAGCACAAATCTGAAAATCTCAAAACTGTGGTGCGTCAACTCGCAACTACTGTGGTCTATAATCTTTCCGATCAAGAATTGATAAACTATCATCGTGTAGCAAAATTCAATAAAGAATCCAGCCGACCATGTTCTATTGTAGTCAAACTCTCTAGCCCACTGGTACGAGACTCCTTGATTGCTGCCACTAAAACATATAACAAAACCCATCCTACTGAAAAACTTAACTCTTCATTAACTCATCATTCATCGAACGTTCTCTGTCCAAGCGGACGTGTCGCAGTACAAAATAACAAGTTAATAAAATATATTAAAATAATCATATTGGAAACACAAACCTAACATTGTAGATATACGACTCATTTTAGTGAGATTTCATTTAGCCACGCGAACCGTACCGAATCTAACAACAAATTTCAGTAGAGAAGACCGTGACCATGTAACCCTTCGAAAATGTAAACATGGTGAAGAATACTTGGATTTAATCGAGTCATTGAATATAAAAATTACTTCGACATTGAATGACTGGAAGTCAGACTTTGGTAAAGAGATAAGTTCTATCAATGAAAATTTAAAAACCCTAAGTAATACCTCTCGTGAAATAATAACAGAGATGAGCCATATAAAACAAGAATATACTGAAATCAAAAGTATTTTTCAAAACCTAGATATGTCTCACAAGAATATACAAAAGGAAGTTACCTCAATGCAACAGTCTGTCCAGTTTAACAACCATCAACATAGTGATTTGTCTTCCAAAGTTACTGGGCTTACTAGGGAATTAGAGACTGTTACTCTAATGAAGTCTGAAATTGATGAATTAAAAAAGGAAAATAAACAGCTAAGATCACATATGAATAACAATGACCAGAGGGAAAGACTACTAAACATCGAAATCGTCGGTATACCTGAATCACACAATGAGAATATTCTTAGGTTATTCTTTTTTGTATTTTTATAATATATATAGGTATAGGGGTAATTTGTGATGTTTTCATAACGTATGTCACAAAGTAAACGCATTTTCGTTCTGCTATCACAAAAAAAAAATCAATGGCGATATTGAACAGTTAAGCAGTCGACGCCATATTCTACTTGGGAATAGGCGATCGATGGTCAAATATATTACGCCTTTATTCAATGCGGCAAGCGGCTTACTTTGTTGACTGAGCTCTCCAGACGTGCCATGACAACGTCCTGAAAGATGAGATACTTCCGCAAATACTTAGATTGATGTAAATGGAACACATTGTTGGAAGTTAAAGCGTATTTTACTTTAAGGCGTATTTATCTTGTGCATCAAACGGTTGACCGTTTTTTTCTATTATTCAT
The DNA here is from genome assembly GCA_963693495.1 of Malacosoma neustria. Lineage (NCBI taxonomy): Eukaryota > Metazoa > Arthropoda > Insecta > Lepidoptera > Lasiocampidae > Malacosoma > Malacosoma neustria. Next base: position 21,980,372 of record OY856371.1, on the reverse strand, counting down.
ATTAAGATAATATTTAAAGGTGTTAAATATATTTAGTTAATGTAATAAATTTATTGTATATCTTTTAAAACTATATTTAAATGCTTGCGCCTTGTGTTCCCAATTTATTTGTCTCATCTTATTACCTCACCTTTTTCCAGTCTTAACATTTGATTTGATTTCACGCTTGTCAGTGACAAAATTGATATACCCGTCCAATTTGATGAAAAATAGTAACCTCTGTTTTTTTGCATTATTTTCACAATCTGCTCTAGGTATTGTGGGACTCCCATGCATGGTGTGCGTGCGTCTTTATTATGTTTTGCATTAGCTTAAGATAAGTTTTTTTCAATAAAAAGAAGTAAAAAATCACACATAGTAAACAGAGCTTATGGATCAGTTGAGAGCTAGGAGAAGGCATTATTGACCCTGATTTCAGTAATAACTCCTTGAGTTGATTCAGGAGAACGCTGGGGGGGACGAAAGCCTGACCCCCTGGTACCAATATTTAGGAAGAGGCCCGCTCAAACAAAGGCAGGCCTGGCACCGGCCCGGGCCACTGAATTGGTAGGCTACATATCCGTGGGCCCGACCATAGGCGACGGAGGAACAGCGGGGTGTTTTAGTGGGTAGTGGGATGACTGATTCTCAGTCCCATTTCCAGTCCCACATTCACACACACACACACACATATAAAAATAAAGCACTTCAGCAAATTGAAGTATTGTATATTTGGTCCATGTAATATTACGAGGATATCCTCACGAATAAAAAAAATCACATTTACACGAGTGGATGGAGCGATAGATGAACGTTCCTGAAAATATAAAATGTATTATTATTTCTGCTAGCTTTCATGCATCAAAGAAATTTGGTTTGAACTCTTCGATAAAAAGTCACATAAAAATATCGGTCTAATTTTCCTTGACAACGATTGTAGATTTCTGAACAAGAATGTATATTTAAAATGTTTTATATTTTTTGAAGAGTAATTATATCAAAACCTTAAAATATCATATCTAATTCATAAAATTTTGATAATATATTTGTATATTCTTTATTAATTACTAATAATTTTATGTCCGTATCCCAGTAAATCTGTTAACAAAAGTTAAATTCAATAGTGTATTTCGTAACGCAGTTAATACAAATAAATCAAGTTGTTGAATATTTAAAGTAAGTGTCAATAGACTTTCAGTTCAAAGAAAGTGAAATGGAAGTCGGAGCTATCTCCAGAGAAATAAGATTAAAAGCCTTAATACGTATTTCATAGAGGGTTTGTTGTTATTGAAAATACACAGTGCCAATCCATTTCAATCTTTATTATATTATTGTAACTAGCTATTTAAGTAATAACGTTGTATTGAATAATAAATAGTCGACATGATCTATTGACATCTATGATAAAATGATTTGGCAATAAAATTCGAAGGGAAGAATACCATATAACAAGGGTATATCTTGAGATGACGGCCAAAAGAGGAGAGTCGAAAGAAAGAGCATGTTATTCAGACCTAATATTATGTGAAATAAAGGAAGAAGAAGAACTAATAGCATTTTGTTGATGATACATAAGTTTTAGCCGAATGCTAGTTATTTCGACTAAAACCGGTTAGATTCGATCGCCGCTAAGAAAATTTTGAAAATAACCTTTCGCGTAACTATTTTCTCTTTTTTTATTGCTGCAGGACAGCAGACAGACTGACGGCCCGCTTAGAATTTAGCAGTTACCGTCACCTATAGAACATGCTGCTGTCCTATAAGGGGTAACTTTGGTCACTAATGCCGGAACACAACACAAGGTTATTAAGGCGGCATCCTTAAGACTAAAGGTGGTCGCCATCTAGACGGGCTTGAGGCCCTACCACGTAGATAGAGTGGGTTGTTTTGTCGCCTTTTATGATAGGCCGACACTGGACATAGAGGTTAGTATTCTTTCTCCATCCCTGCACGGATAAAAGCCTAAAGCCTACTGCAATTTCGATATAAAGGTGTGCCCTTCTTTGCATTAATGAAACAAAAATTATATATATATATATATATATATATATATATATATATATATATATATATATATATATATATACCAACTTTGTGACGGATCTTAAGGGAAAATACTTGCTAATAATTAATACGACATTTTCTCCCATATGACCGTGTATTTAGCACATTACATTATTAAACCTTAAAGCTACAACCGATTCGTTTCACATATTTTTGACAAGTCTGACACTTTCAAGGCAGTGTTGCCAGACCAAGATATAAAAAAGCTACGATCCGTAACATCCTCCCGGCAGGCCAAAAAATAAACTTAAGTAGAAATAAACATAGATTCTTATGACATTAAAGTTTATTCAAAATGACCTCCGTGATTTTGAATACAAGCCTTCAATCTGCGCGGCCAGTCGTCTATCGCAGCACGAACGAGGTCCATGTCAATATCGGCGGCTGCCTTAATCAAGGATGTCTTGAGTGACTCCAAATTGGGATGAGGCTTTGAGCACGCCTTTTCCTCCAAGTGTTGCCATATCTTGTAATCTAACGGATTCAAATCTGGACTGGAGGAGGGCCAGTCTTCGTGCCGGATGAAGTCGATTTCACGCGCCGCCACCCAGTCTTGTGTGCTCTTCGCTCTATGAGCTGGCGCCGAATCTTTTTGGAATACCCAGTGCCTGTTATTGAACATGGTATGAGAAACAGGTTCCACAAGGTTCGTCAGGACTTTGTTTTGATACACAACAGCATTCGTTTTTACACCTTTCTCACAAAAATGTACCTCTGTTAAGCCCCAATAAGAAACTCCCAACCATACCATGAGCGAGGATGGAAAATGACCTCGTTGGACACGCGGAATACGGTTGCTCGCTTCTTCACTACTGTGTGCGTACACCTTATCATTTTGTTTGTTGTAGCTCTCTTCTACGGTAAACATTTTTTCATCCGAAAAAAGAATTTCCCGATATTTTTTTCCCGCGTACCGCTTCAACAAAGCGCGACATCTCTTCAGTCTCAGGTCCATTAGACGAGCATTCAAACGATGTCCTGTTTTTCTTCGATAGGCCCGAAGCCCTAAGTCTTCATTTAACACCCTTTTCACCGTGGTTCTGCTTAACCCCATCTGAAGGGCCAACAGTTTCTGCTTACGTTTGGGATTTCTTTGAATTCGTGCCTTCACAGCTTTTATCACTGCTGGAGTCCTAACAGACCGAGGGCGACCACTTCTTGACCTGTCATCTACACTAGAGTCTTCATTGTATCGTTTGATGGTACGATAAACGAATCTTTTGGTTATATTCAAATTTTTCAGTATGTTAAAAATTTGAATTGGCCCGTAACCGTAACGATGCAACGCAATAACTGCAACACGGTCTTCTTTAAGCGTCCACTCCATATTTAAAAAAAGTAGTAAAATTCTAAAAGTATACATTTTTATTTTCATGAACAATTCGAAATTCGAATTCAATAAACTTTTTTGTGGCCAGCATTCTAAAAGAAAAGTTTTTACTGTGTGACAATACTTATGACCTGACTAGGTATATATATATATATATATATATATATATATATATATATATATATATATATATATATATATATATATATATATATATATATATATATATATAACTTGTATTATATCATTAGGTTAAGTTGGTGACAATAAAGTATTATCTATCTATATTTTATATACATTAACATCCAGACTTGGGATGGAGATAAAACCCCCATAATGTGACTCCCACAGGCATTTCGATGAAAGACGTTGCATTACAGAATTCGTAACTTGATTTTTTCTTCTGAATGTACCTAATTTACAAACACATTACACCTTTAAGATGTGCGTTGTAAAAAAGCAATATGAATTTATTAGCTTAAAAAATCACAAGTCAATCCCAATAATTGTCTACACTGATTATTTTAATACATTTAACCTCCTATTTAATTTGTAGCGTCATATTTTATACTAAAGGAGTAAATGTAAGGAGTGAATGTTAATTTCTCTGTCTAACGAGGCATGAATGATACAAGGCTTGGGACGACAAATAGAAGAGCTTTTGTGATAGTCATGTTAGGGTATGAGGGTACTATCAGATTTTATTCATATATATTTTAAACTGTGAAAATAATATTTTAAACATATAATCTATTTTTACACTTTTTAATGTTTGTTACTTTACATAAATTATTATAAATTTAAAAATAAATCCGTGTTTTCAGCTCAACAAAAGATTATCACTGCATGCTCTGTGTCACTTGCCTTGGTGGTCGTAAAAGGCGAAAACTACGTTACAACTTTTTTATTTCATAGACAGCAAAAGATAGACACAAAAAAAGGTGACCGCTGTTAAAACATCAATCACATCTATTTCATTCATTTTCTTTTGAGGACACCAAGGAAGCAGAGTTTCGATATCAAGCAGAGAACGATATCAAGGTTATCATTATCATCCTGAGAAAATATTACTCAGTATTTATGTATTATTACTGAGTACACACACACACACACAGACACACACACACATACATATATAAATATATATCTATACTACTATTATAAAGAGGAAAGATTTGTTTATATATATATATATATATATATATATATATATATATATATATATATATATATATATATATATATATATATATATATATATATTGTGTGCAGGATACAAGGGTGGGTCGTAAAGCGTGACAAAATAATCCTAACGAGGCGATGAGGCTCCATCTGCATCTGGTTTGCAAACGCACCAAGTCTTTTGATATACCGCCATAATAACCCTGCTTTGTGCTGTGAGCCAAACTTTGTTTGCCTACGCAGACGGCAGCATGTCACCGAACTCCTGGCATCGTAAACATTCATAGATGACGGTAACTGTTTACTTATAAGTGGGTCATAAACTTGTTATAATCTACCGTTGCATAGCGATATAAAAAGTCAAGTAAAAGCCTTTGGATCTTGGTAATTGTCAGCAGCGATTAAGAGTTACGCATAGGCAACAATGCCAATGTTGCCTACCTAAAACCTAGTTTTACCTTGCAATTTTCGTCAGCTTAACAATAAGCTCCAAAAATTAATTTATCGTTATACTTGATGATTTCCTAAATATCTCTTCTTCTTTTTTTTGGTCGAATTCTCCATTGCTGAAGGTCGTGTCCTTGAAAATCAACCGTATATAAGAACAAAAAAGGTAGGAATTAGAGAATCAGTTAATAAAGTGCGAAAAAATACGTTACCGCTGTATGGGAAATTATCTAAAGACTCAATGACAGAGTATAAAAAATATATTGAAAATGAGAAATAATTATGAGCAAGTACAACAAAGGAAAGGTATAATAAACACGGCATTCATTGACAATAAGTCGGTATGAAGTTCTTTGGGTCAGCTAGTGGTTATATATATGGTTACGTTTGTATTCTACTTCTAGGTCGAATTCTTTATTGCTGGTCGTGGTGCCGTGGTTTCCACTTCGTCCGGCCTTCAGCTTCTCGAATAGCGGTTGCTATTGGGAGTCCAGTGAGGGCATTTACTTGGTCACACCAGCGGCTAGGTAATTGATCACGGTGTCGCTTTCCTTCCACCTTGCCCGTCATGATCAGCTTACCCAAGTTATCCGGCTGTCGTCGGACAATGTACCAAAGTACCAAAAAATCTTCCGTTAACAGATTTTTGAAAGCCTGACTTTAACGCGAAGCTGTTCCAAAATATATTTATTTGTTCTTTTAGCAGTCTAAATATATGCAAGTAATAATCATTACATGTAATAAATACAAACAAATACTAAATATACAAGCAATTCACAAAATACATAAATCTATTGATAAGTACATAATAATATATGATCATGAACCTTTCAATGTGGTTTTAGGGCTTGTATTTAACAAGCGCAACAAATCTCCGGTACTCAAATAAGCTTTGTAATTTGATGAACCTGTTGAATTTTGGAGCTAGTTGTTCTGTTTCAGGAAATTAATTACGGCATTGACATTATACTTACGATTGTTAAATTATAACTCAATTCAGATCATATGATTGGTACTAAGGCTTAAGATATTAATAAAATATTTTGAAATAATAGCACAAAATTTTATCCGAACTTGATATTATACATAGTAATGAAGCTTTCAAATTATTATTTAATTTTAAATAGATTTCATTAATATTTGAATCAATTTGACATTGTACAGAATATTTCTCATAAAAAGAAATATGTATTGATCGAAAAGTTTATTCTTGACGAAAAGAAAAAACACCATAATATAGTGCTTACCCCCAACAACAGGTCATATAAAATAAAAGATAGTTTTATATTCTTACCGAAATAGCAAACAGCAGTATTCGCTACCAGATAATGAATGATATGGGACGCTCTTTTCTCTAAACAATGGTAATAAATACAGCGAGCGAATGTTTAACTCCTGAGAAGGACGGAGGCACAAGATACTTTGATAAAATCGTTTCTTCGCAAAAGATCATAAAGTAAAGGTAAATATTAAGTTTCCTTTACCATTTTCCTAGTGATTATTAAAGGATATCAAACGGAATGTTTCTTTTTTTTTTATTGCTGTAGGCCAGCAGACAGGCTGACGGCCCGCTTAGAATTTAGCAGTTACCGTCACCACGGGTGTTTGCAACGCCAGTGGCATCGCGAACACGCTGCTGTCCCATAAGGGTACAGGAACTTGGGTCACTAATGCCGGAACACAACACAAGGTTATTATGGTGGCATACTTAAGTATGCGGCATATTTAAGACCAAAGGTGGTCGCCATCCAGACGGGCTTGGGGCCCTACCACGTAGGTGGGTTGTATTGTCGCCTTTTACGACAGTCCGACCCCGGCCACAGAGGTTAGTATTTTTTCTCCGCCCCTGCACGGATGTTTTGCTAGTTCACAAGAAATGACACCTATATCCGTTATTTTATTTCCGCTATTGGCTCCAAAAAGTTCACAAAAGAGCATCGAGCCAAAGACACGCGGTAGTTGACAAATTTGATAGTATAGTTTTCGCTTTGTAACCTATATTGACAAACTTTGAACTTTGCGTATCGGCAAACGCAGTATAGGACGCTGCCAGCCCAGTTGAGTGATGACTTACGCAAAGTTATTTATCGAGGCTGGACGGAAAAAGACAGGACCGAGATTCGTGGCATAAATTCGGGGAGTCCTACAAACAGCAGAGGACATCGGACGGCTGACGACAATCTAAATTGGGAAGCAAGTTTAATTAAATGGTCATTAAAATAAAAAGTTAACCCTTCGCCACGTGAAAAGAAAATTGTAACGTACATAGAATACATACTTATTATTTTGAAGAGTAGGCGAAAGTGTATTTCATGTTTAAGTAAATAATACGTCTGATCTGTGATAACTGTAGTCATGGTAATTAATGGTTAAGGTTCACACTAAGTACATTATTCGATGATATGTACCCCATATACAATATTATCTAATCACAATATCTTATTATATATAACTCACTATTCTACCTTTGAAAAGCATGATTCCTTTCAGGGGGAGTCTCGAGTCAAGGAATGAAAGGCTATTATTATCCTTCTTTTAAGTATTTAATTGGAGAAATTGCAAAAAAGTAATTTGGACAGATGTACAATTTTTTTTCACGTCAATCGTGGGTCATATAGGCAATAACTTCTAGTTAAATATTTTTTATTACAATCACAATGAAGGCTGTAATAAATGCAACAATGGGAAGTTTCTTAGTGATTTGGAAGGTAACGAATAACTAGATGAAAATTAAACATTTTCATTTGAAAATTTCAATGTTTATTCATTAATTATGTATAAATAAAATCACCTTTATAGGCGATCACGAAATGTGCAAAAACAAAGTACTATTTTAAATACTGCCGTTTCACTGAAAACTTTATTAAACAGCAGCAAGAGGAGGCATATAGGAGATTTAGAAAAAAAGAGGAGGATATGTCGCAGAAAAAAAAATAAACAAAAAACAAAAAAATAAGCAATAAACGTCTAAAACTAAAATGTTCACGAAAAAATCAATAACATATATGCCTACAGATTTTGTTGGACATATATAAACAAATGTTAAAGTTAAGTATTAATACAATCACTTTAATACTTGTTCATTGTTAAGTAAATTAATAGGAAAATTATATTAAACAAGCTTCAGTGTGCCTGCGTCATAACGGTGTGAAAAGAGAACGTTTTCCAAGTATCTCCGAACACTTGATTCAGCCAATCAAATATTACCCACCCTCCGACAAGTCTCCCGCGCCTCTTCTCTTTATAAGCGGGTAGAAAGTCGGCTAAGGGCACAGTTCGCTCCCGTTGTTGCAGCGGCGCATCCCCTGTCCGATTGAGTGACCAAATACGGTAAATAAACTTAGGATTTTAAAGTATTACTTATAAAAATAGCTTTTTGTTTTAATTATTTTACATGAAATAAATAATCCAGATTTTTATTTGTAATCATTTTTGAAAGTTTTTCGACACTTGCGAAATTTTTAGGTGCCATGTTTGAAAATTTGCGTTTACAATATTTAATAGCAATTAATCGTGTAAGTGATGTTTAAATTGTTCAATTTTAGTTCTATATCAAATGTTACATTAAATATAGTATGAAAATATTGTAACTTGTTGAGTGTATGAGTGATATTTTGATAAAATTAAAAGATACATTTTTGATAAACATTATTAATTTCGTTATTAAAGCGTATTTGCAACGCAATTTTCAATATTCTGACGTTTTACAGCCTTTTACGTATTTCCAGTATCATTTGTAGTGATTTTGAGCACTAAACCATTCTTATAAAATTTTCTTTGCCATAATGGCAGTAAAATTGAGTAAATTACAATTAAGTACTATAGAAGGTTTTTGAAGAACTTTTGATATTTATACATACTTAAAGGTAAAGTATTACAGTTAATGTAATAATATAGTCTGATTTTTATTATTTATACTCTAAAAGAGAAAGGAATTTATTCTAAATAACATCCATTTTACATACAATAAAAAAAAAACGAAAATTTGGTCCCAATATTAAGGGCTACCTTATTATCGAACTAGAGTTTATGTAGAAATTTTTAGTTTAAAACATCAATTAAAGGGCATTATTTAGTTTCCTTTTAAGGTGGGGTTAGACAGTAATAGTTATTGTAAAAATTTTGAAACATTTCTTTAATCTATTTTTTCTAAGCGCTTTCTATCCGAAAATGGAGAAACTATCAAGGATGGTTAATATGTTTACTTCAGTAACAATATTTAGTAGTAGCAAGAGTAGGTTTTGAATTAAATATGAACTATGTGCTCGAATATGTTAAACGTGATGACGCTGGGAAATGTAGCGAGGGACCGTTCTAATTTACTACGTTGGCATCAGTATCCGTTGCGTAGTTTCGCAATCTGATGACAGTTTTGATCGGTAACATTGAGCGGGTCATCGGTCCATCAAATTATGAGGCTGCTATTAGTTTACCAAGAAGTGGTCGCGACACCAGAATTTTTCAACCCAGCGTCCGTCTGTTCTGCAAAAAACTGACGCTTCACTTAATTTATTTTGGGAGTCACGATCCAATTTTTTTACAGTGTATATAGGAGACAATTCAAGAGTAGCAGTTTGATTTTTAAGGCCGTTATTAAATATAATGGGGTTATTGTGGATAATATTTTGGTGTAAAGGAGATTAACAAAGGTATCTGAAGATTAAATCTAATGGTTAATTTTCATATTGGATTTACATAATCAGAAAGCAATCACCTATTTAAATAAATATAACATTAATTAAATTTTTACCATATTATTCTTATATTGCATACTTTGGTACAAAAAATGACATTGTCACGGATTCGTCACGGTTCAGACGCTAATGTTAATAGTCCATAATACAGTAAGAATATCTTCATTACACTTACATTTGTTTTTCAGAAATCAACATGAGTGGTTCTGGAAAGGGGTTACTGGGATTGTGGCTGTACAGGAACGGCTCTGACTGGCAGGTGAAGAATGAAGCACCGCCCCACCCACCGAAACTTGCTGAAATCCAAGCAGCTCAGCAACAAACGCAGCATGAGACAACGGAAAGAATATCTGTGATATTCACCCTCAAAAATCAAGTTGGAGGTCTCGTTCGAGCACTTTCCGTCTTCCAAGATTTGGGAATCAATGTTCTCCATATCGAATCCAGGAAGTCGATCACCGAAATGTCTTCTGTAAGTCTTAATCAAACATACCCATTTTCTAAAGTTGAAATTGACTTTGGAATTTTAAATATCTCTGATAAATATTAACATTATTAAATGTTATTAACATAACATTTCTTTCCCGTACAACGAAGAACCATAAACTAGGCATTATATTTACAAAGAGAACAAACAATACATAATTTGTTCTCAATTCTTGACGAACAATTCAATTATGTTGTAGCTTAAGTTGTCAAACAGTCTAGTAGCTATTTATAAAATTTATACTTAAGGCCGTGTTCTTAAGGGTTGTGAAAATATTTCCATTAAATTATTTATGCAATTAGGTACAAGTTTATCTGTAGTCATCATTATCGATGGATTTAGACTAGGTTGTATCCTAAACTTTATCGCCTATTCTATGGCTAATACTTTTTGGTTGTAGTTTTCCTTCCTTACTAATCGGAAGTTGTTAGTAAAATTTCCGCATATATTCCAACGATTTTCTAATGTCTTTCCACATATTTGTAGGCCTTTTGACGACCTCTATGGCGTAACGGATAACGCACTTCTATACGCTTGCGTAGTTCACAGGTTCGATTCCCGTCTCGCGTCTGGGTGTTTATGTACTCGTATAATATGTATTTATTCACAAAAATGTATGTTAGTAGCATATCAGTTGTCTAGTACCCATAACACAAGTGCTATGCTACTTGATTTGGGACTAGATGGCACTGTGTGAATTGTCACAAAATATTTATTTATTTCTTTATATGCATACAATAGCAGCGTTTATAAGATTATTTTGTTCGATTTAAGAATACTATATTTTATTTATTATGACATGGTTCTGAATAATAACAGAAGTAAATGCGTTATCAGCAAATCAAAGTCATAGGTGAATTTAATACATGTCGCGCTTGCCAAGGTTTAAATTCATTGATTTATATATTAAAATACAAATCGATTGGCTACACCTTTGAGTAAAATTTAATCAAATTTATCATAATTTATATAGCTATATATATTTTAAAAAATATTGTCGTCATTTTTGAGGCAAACCGCCCATGGTCTGGTCTTAGTTTTTTGTTTTATTGTATAAATATTAAAATTAATTTCAAATTCTCCTCCAAGAGACTACATATTTTTTAATTAAATTATTTTATTGCACCATACATTATAAGTGTGAAACTTAAATTCTACAAATTTAGATAAAATGACTAAAAGTAGATAAAATAATTTGTTCCACTTGCACCAGAAATAGATCTAACTGTATCTCTGGATATATCTAGTTTTGAATTAGAGATGAATTAGTAGTTTCTTGACAGATGTGCTATAAAGTCCAGAGAAAAATCATTCCCTGGCAAGGAGCTCAACTGTGATTTTGGTAAATCAAAGTAGTATATTAAAACAACTGCATTATAACATTTGTTCATACAGGCCGACATTCTAGTGGATGTGGAATGTGATCCTCATCGGATGGAACAACTAAAGAGAATGCTGAAGCGAGAAGTTCAGGACTTCGAGGTGGTGCCTCCCCAAGCTGGAGATGAATTTCCACCACCAACACCTTTATCTGCTGCAGCTAGTTTCGGTAAGTTAATCTAATGACATATGTATCGTGTATCGTTTTATCCATGGCGGAAAAAGAATACTGACCTCTGTCGCCAAGGTCGGACTGTCGTAAAATGCAATAAAATAACCCACCCACATACGGGGTGGTAGGGCCCCAAGCCCTTCTGGATGGCGAACACCTTTTGCCTTAAGTATGTCGCCATAATGAATTAACTTTGTGTGGTGTTCCGGCATTACTGACCCAAGTTCCTGTATCTTTACGAGACAGCAGCATTTTCGAGAGACCACTGGTGTTGCTAACACCCATAGGCGACGGTAACTGTTAAAGTCTACGTGGATCGTCAGCTTATATGCTTTACTACAGCAATAAAAAACATATCGTAAATCTGATAATTTATGTAAGTCAAAAATAGTTTTCTTTTAAAGTAAACTACATCTCATACGAATTCCCGTAATAATGAATGTGAATTCAGTCATTTGTTTAATACATTTGAAATTATTTCATGTTTTAGAGTGTTTTAGAGATTATATGGTAACTATTGAGTCCAAATATATTTTACAATATTTTATGTACATTTATATGCTATTTCTTAAACAAAGCGTTGAGATTGGCCCATAGTGGAAACTTCTTTTTGCCTAAAAACCTGTACTGTATAAAAAAGTACTAGATACATGAAGCCTCGCAAATGTTGAGATTTTAATCTAAAACGATAACGATAATAACAAATCCATAAAATATGCGAGTGCTTTAACAGGTTTGCAATAATTAAAATCTGGCAACGTTTTCTTTTTAAAGGGAACTTAATAAAATACTAAAGTACTGACATAACCTTGACCACAGTAACACTGAACTCTCGTTGAAAGTGAAGAATAAACAAGCTTCGATCAGTCTAGATTCTTGAAGGTTGATTGGAAAGAAAGCTTGGTTACTTTACAGTCACCAAATTGTTTTTAAATATTTATTTATTGAAGTGAAAACTTCTTTAGTATCGCTGCGATCTGAAACTCGATGAAAAGGAAAAGTCCGATAAAAAGAGACATAATATCGAAATATAGAGAATATAATGTGGAAAGAATTAGATAAAATACATTATAAAGGGTTTCCTATACTTGTGGTCTCTTCTTTGTGCGGTGTTATATTGAAGTTTACATTTTTCAAGGTTTCACTTCTACTAAATGTGAACTGCACACATGTTTCTTTATGATATAGTTTGGTCCGTTGGATTCTTTTACTACGATAAAATTACAAATTTGCTAAAGCTAAACTCAAGTAACATTAGCTTAGTTGTGTGTTTGAAATATTTTAAAATTTTGCTAGTTCACATATTTATTTATTGTTAGAACTGTGTACATTATATGGTATATATTGGCTAGTACATTTTGTATCAAAAGTTTGCCTTTGTATGGCGTACAATATTTATAAAGGTATTTATATTATGCTTCAAATTATTAGAAAATAATAGTAACATATTCATTAACTAGCAGCCCGCCCCAGCTTCGCACGGGTATTTAATAAAAATTTCAAAATTAAAAATTATATACACACATACCTAAACCCTTCTATTTTTTTTCGGTCTTGGGGAAAAACCTCTCTTGACGGGTTCCCCCGACCCGGGGGACCGAGGGATATGTGGGACCCCGGGAAAGATGTTCGACCATCCGATTATCCACTAAAAAACCCCGCTATTCTCCTATTGCCTACGCCCGGGCCCACGGATATAAGGCCTGCCGATCTCGTGGCCCGGGCCGGCGCCGGCCCGCCCTTTGTCTAAAGGCGGGCCCCTTCTAAAGTGTTGGCACCAGGGGGTCAGGGTTTCGTCCCCCCGGCGCTCTCCTAACAACTCTAGGAGTTGAGGGGGGCTGCGGAACAGCACGCGGCCCTCTCCCTGCAATAGTGCGGGCGGCGGATCCTCCCCCGAGGGGCCGCCCGCAGCTGCTTTCTACGGCGGCCGGAGGTCGTTGCCCGCCCTTCGGTGCCGACGACGCGGCCTACGTTGGCGGGAGGGAGGGTGGTGGCGGACTTCCGCTCCCATTCCGCCACCTCCCTTGCAGACACTCCTCCTCCTTGAGTCGTGTACCTCATTACTGAGGGTCGTGATTCCCCTTATAAGAACCCAGTTTCTCTTTTATAATGTTCTTCCACCTGTGCCTGTCCTTGGTGTGGTGGAGTGCATCACTACTGCCTCGCAAAAGCAGGTGACGGCCGTCCATCCAGGATCGCCCCCGACCATGGACAGAACCAGGGCCGGGAGCGACAGGTCCGCGGCCAATTCCGGACGGGACTCGCATCCCCGTCGCGTGCTAGTCAGGCGTGAGTACGACTACCAGACGACACTCCAGAAAAACCAGAGAGTCGCCTGACGTTGTAGCCGGCCTAGCAAGACCAACCGACAGCGAGGATGCAATTCCCGCCCTGGGAACACTCTCTGTGCAGGCGCAGTCGAAATAGGCATGGTTTCGACTACCAAATCAGGGTCCAGGGCAATCCCATTCATTGGGGGTCCCAATCAGTATTCGCAAGCATCCCACCGGGGACCACGCCACAAACAGAGAGCTAAGTTGGAAAGGATGTAGGAGGTAGACGGGAAGAAAGGTAGGAAGGCCTCTGTCGCCTCGGACGGAGAGGGGAGTAAAGCGACGGATGCTCGGGCACCTCGGGTAGGCACACCCGTGCACTCCTCAGACAGAGGAGCGCCCTTGAGGGCAAACCCTTCTATTTGCGTCAGGTTACTAACAAAATAAAATTATAAAAAAAGTTTGAATATTATTATTTCTATGAAATTTTATTTTAATGATTTTTTTGTTATTATTTTTTATTTATTTTTCGTTGTTTTTTAATAAGTTTTTTTTTATATTTTGTAAAAACCCCAGTGACGCACGCCTACATTGCTTAAGGTGCTGCCTAGCTAGCCAAACAGGGTGCGCAGCTACCACGCAACATTTTTCTAATACTTACATTTTTAAACTCGTGATATCTTTCGAATGGAATATCCGAATTGAATAATTCAAAAAGTTATATAAAGTTATTGAAGCAGTTTTGAATATGAAGTAATTTATTTTGATAAGGATTAATACCAAGATCCAAATAAAGAGCCTTTTCTAGGGGCGGCATTTCAATTAAATTTTTAAAATAAAAGAACACTTATTGTGGCATAACTATAATAGTTAGACATATGCTGTCCCGACACTTTTTGTAAATAATGATGTGTTCTGCAAAGTTGTAGTACATTATTTTATTCTATCATCAATAGTTTTCGCAGCGCACGCGATTTAAATAATATTTTAGGTAATTTTTTTACACCTTGGGTTACATTATTGGAGTTTTAGTAAGGATCCCTAATTTTTTCGAAAATATAATATAGCCTATGTCACCCGGAGATAGTGTAGCTTCCCAACAGTGAAAGAATTTTTTAAATCGGGTCAGTAGTTTCGGAGCCTATTCAATGCAAACAAACAAACAAACATACAATCAAATCTTTCCTCTTTATAATAGTAGTATAGAATTATAAGATTACAGATTCGTTTATACTGTAATACATTTTACTTATAGTTTAGTCAAATGATCATATTAACTTTATTATAATTTTAATACGCTTTTTAATTTAGAATTTTCGTTTTTGTTAAGTTTTATTTTTATTACTGAGGAAAAACAGCGTGGCTGACGGCGCTTAATAGTAAGCACCTGCCGTTGCCTATGGATGTATGCGACATAAGGGGCACCGTGAATACGTTGGTGTCCCATAGGGGTACAGGAATCTGGGTTACTATTACTGGAACACAATACAAGGTTATTGTGGTGGCATACTTATAGACTCAGTGTAGTTGATCATGAATTAAATCATACAGACAGGCTTGGAGCCTTACCTCGCAGTTAGGGTTGTTTTGTCGTCTTTTACGACAGGCCGACCTCGGCCACAGAGGTTAATATTCTTCAACCGCTAACTATGCCCATGTACTGAGGAAGTATAAGTATGAGTATGTATAAGTAGGAAGTGTAAGTTTGTATTATAATAATTTTAGGGTAAAAGCTGCTAAGGTACAACTTTTTAAAATATTCAGTAGTTTTATTTAAAATATGTTGCGCCTTTTATTGTTTCTAAAATAAAGGTTTACAATTTATTGTTTCTAAAATAAAGTTTTACAACAATTAACCTGACTAAAAGAAAATAAATAGTACTATTTTTTAACTTTTAGAAAAAATATTTAGCATAAATACATTTAATTAAAAAAATACTTTACGTGCAATACAGCGCTAAATCTTTATATTATTATTAACTAACCATTTATATTTCTTTTAGAAAATAAAGATTATAAATAATATAAATGTTATAATTAAAATATATTGTATATCAGCTGGACTACGATGGTTATATTCCAAATCTAAACAATTATTGTTATAATCATTCAGACAGACAATTAAATGGTATTTTTTGTTCATTTCCAGACTAAACTTCTTTTGTTTTATTCTCAATTACAATTTAAGTCTTCATAATTTACTAGTGAAATAATTACTACCAGTTCATAGATATTCTAATTTCTACCGGGGCCATATGTTGAATTTAGGCAATATTTCAATAAAACTTCAATTAGATTTCTTTATAAAACACGATATATTTGCTTACAAGAACTGACATTAGTATTTTAATACGCAAGAGAACAAGACAACAACGCCTCCAGCGTCAGAAAAACTTAACTTAATTTACATTTACAAATACAGTTTGCAACAAAAGTGTTTACGGAGACACTTAGGAAGTATTTTATAAATTTATTTATTAAACACCATATGTCCTGAATACCTTCCTCTTCTCAGTCGAATACTCTTGACAGAGCAGTCGTCGTCACGCAAGACGCCCGGCAGCGCTTCACCACCGCGCGCCATTTGTCCCTAGCTGAAGCCTGTCTTGCGCAGTCGTTTAGGGATGTGTGTGTCATCGACTTAATTTGGTCCGTCCATCGCAAAGGCGAACGCCCTCGCGATCTACTGCCATTTACCCAGCCCTGTACAACGAGCCGCTCCACGGAGTCCCCCCGGGTCGCGTCACATGTCCAAACAACTGGAGTATTCGGGATTGCACCACCGACGACAGTCTCTCGCTGATGTTAAGCTCCTTCAAGATGGAGACATTGGTGCGGTGCTGTGTCCAGGAGACATTAAGCAGTCTCCTCCAACACCACATTTCCAAGGCGTCAATACGCTGCCGCTCCCTTTCCTTCACCGTCCAATGAATACCTTCTAATGATTGTTAATATTAAAAACGTATTTATATGTATGTATATTTTATTAGAATTCTTATTCGCAAGGAAGTTAAATATTCCAATGTTAAACAATCAATTTCGCGTATTGACACAACTCAAAAGAAATCTCATTTTTACCGAATTTTTATTAAGAACTTAAAACTTTCTAGGGGAAGATAAATATTTACTCTGATAAATTGACTTTTAGATTTCGGCGAGATGCCGTGGTTTCCTAGGAAAATATCGGATTTGGACCGCGCCCAGAATGTGTTAATGTACGGCACGGAGCTCGATGCTGATCACCCTGGATTCAAGGATCCCGTTTACAGGAAACGCAGGGAACAGTTTGCTGCTATCGCTAATAATTACAAATAGTGAGTTATGTCAAACTTCATTGTATTTTAATTGCAATGTTTTATAATCCTCTAGATTATAAGCAAACACTTATAATTCAGAGGCTCTTCAAATAAAACTTGTTAGAAATCCGTTTTTTTTTATTGCTGTAGGCCAGCAGACAGGCTGACGGCCCGCTTAGAATTTAGCAGTTACCTTCGCCTATGGGTGTTTGCAACGCCAGTGGCATCGCAAACACGCTGCTGTCCCATAAGGGTACAGGAACTTGGGTCACTAATGCCGGAACACAACACAAGGTTATTATGGCGGCATACTTAAGACCGAAGGTGGTCGCCATCCAGACGGGCTTGAGGCCCTACCACGTACACCGTTTACATTTGTATTGATTTAACTGATATCAATATTTTTTATTTCTTACACTATACTACGCAGGGGTTGTAAAAATAGATAATTTCTAACATTAAATTATAAATAAATATATTGCCACAATTCACACAGCACCATCTAGTCCCAAAGTAAGTAGCGCTTGTGTTATGGGTTCTAAACAACTGATAAATTACATTTTTTTGTAAATAAATACATATATAAACACCCAGATGCAAGACGGCAATCGAACACATGAACTCCGCAAGCGTACCGAAGTGGGTTAGCCAATATGCCACGGAGGTCGTCAAATTGTTACAAGTACACGCGATTGAAGTGAAAAAGTGTAGTTTTCTAAGTTAAAATCAAACTGTCTGACATGACTTGTCGATATACCGAACAAACACTTTATTAGTATCTATTCTTAAAAATTTCACAAAAATCTATTATCCAACCATTATCGATAAATATTGAAGAATTTTACAATAATCTAAATCAGAGGTCTAAAGACGCTGCGTAAGTGATTACAAAAGTAGAACGAATATATTTTCCTGTAATTTCACTGTTGAGAAGTGTCAAGGAGGATGAAATTCGTTTAATGAATAAAGTAAATTAAGTAAAAACAATATTATTTTAACAGACCGTTTTGAATCTTCTGATGAAACCTTTCTAAAACAAGACATCAAATTATAAGGCTTGCATAAGTTTGACTAAGATCATAATTAGAATTCCTTTATATGACTGAAACGTGACCGGTACGACATAAACAGGATACACGTTAACACGTCGTAACTGAGGATGAAGCTGCATTGGATATAAAGCGGAAACACCGATTAGAAACTCCGACATCCACTGCTGCCTTTGTGTATTATTTGTGACATTACCGACAAAATTTTGTACACTACTACTGCTACTCTCGCCTCCGGTACTACCACGTTTTAATGTAAACTAACTTCTTACATAAGAAGTTGATGTTTTACTAAACTACTTATATATCTGGATACGTCAATTTAATGAAATATAAGTGTTTGTTTGTACTACCAATACAGCTCTTGCGCATTTTCTCCTTCATTTGGTCGCCAATTATTATTAGCTGCAAATTTGTACTATTGAACTTGAAGGAGTTTAATATGTATTGCAATACGTTTTACTCTGACTTTATTCATTCATAATTAATTTTGTTTTAGTGGACAAGCAATCCCCAAGGTTCAATACACGGAAACGGAAATCAAGACTTGGTGAGTTTTTTACATATCTTATTAAATATACCTACCGTCATTCGTTCATTCCCTTTACCGTCTCGTCCCTGGATTTAGATACCTTGACTCTTTACCAGATAGCAATAGAGAGATGGGGAAAAATGTTAGAAGAAGAATAAATACGGGATGGCTGAAATGTAGACAAGTAATTAGAGTAGTATGTGATAAATTTATTTATCTTAAATAATAAAGCCAAATCTAGAGATCTGTCATGTTATGTGGTATTAAATGATCATTCATTAAAGTGGAAGGCCAGTATAGTCCCTTTTACGCTGAAATTATAATACTGAGATAGATATCTGGAGTGACAGGAATGGATAAGGTAAGAAACGATTATATGTGGAGCTCTTGGAAAGTAGCGATACAAATAAGTAAGCAGAAGAATTTTAAACCATAAATTAGATAACTAGGTATAACAACATAGGTAGATCTAAACAGCCATGGAAATAATGAGTGACGCATAATGTCGACATTTGTGAAGTGATAGATGAAGAAGGATATTTATTGATCATTGATTAACTTCATCATCAACTTATTGTAAAATCCTGGTTTGAACTTCTATTGCGATGCCCGGGGTCCGCTGTCCATCCTTGTCTCCACTTTGCACAGCATTGCATAGCCTAAAACCTTTCACAACGTCAAGCCAGCACTTTTAAGGTTCCTATACCGGGACCCAGTGATGTCATAGCAAGACATTTGTTCCCAAAGTAAGTAGCCGGCTACCTCAAAACATGGTCATACATGTAAAGGTGACTTTCTTGTTATTTATTTGCAATGGAGGAAGAAGGGTTGCTATAGATGCAAGAATTTCTAACACGGTGCCTCCACGTCACACATACATCAGCAGCATATCTATCTCCTCGATACACATTTCCTACTTGTGACGCTATAGCACTGGCTACATTTCATAGCCGTATACAGGTCTAATGATGATCTTATAGACCTATATAGGTATATTCATTTATACTAGATGCTATTTGGCCTGCTCGGCAGCAATCAATAGCTTAATGTTACAATCGATGTGACTAGACGAGTAAAATACATCTGTACTCGCACTTCTGACCACAATCATACTTTGCAGATCCTATATCCTATCCTGGAATCTTCTAGGACATAACATAGGGTCTGTAGAGTAGCAGACTAAGAACTCAGTCTACAACAAATTGAGCTTCAGATAACTGTTCTCAAGCGACTCCTTCTGCCAGCGCGATAGCACATATGAGCAATGCTGGGAGCTGCTCATGTACGTCTCTAATGCTGTTTGACATACCTAATATGACGCTGAACATAAACCGACAAAAGACGGAGTCTTGGTGCACCCCGACGGTGATGGAGAAAGGTTTCATATTGCTTATAGCGGTCCGTACTGCAGATAAAAATTCAAGATACAAGTCTCGGATAATGTCAATATAAGTTTCTGCAACTCTATAACACAATAGTGTCCACCAGATCATAATGTGTAGAATACAGTCGAAGGCATTTTGTATGTCCAGTATCAGGCAATATTGAGGAATACCATTTTGACACTCCTGTCAGATCCGAGAGTCTTATTTTTTTATAGAGCTTCATGAATATATACCTTATTGCCTCTGTAATTACCGCACTCATACACCAATTGCTTGCATTTGAAGAATAACTTCTATTATTATTATATCTACTATCGGGATTATGCTGGTGAGGAATATCTGGTTAAACAGGTCGGTTAAAAAGTCCATACTACGAGACCCATCGACTTCCAGCTTTTTATGGGGACTCCCTTGGCTTTGACAGTTTTCGAATTCTTTATGCGGCGAAGATAATTTTAGAATTCTACCAGCCTTACCGGTAGCCCTAGTACTTTTGGAGAGAAATCTAGTGACTGCAGCTCTTTGTGCTGCTTGCTCAGCAGCTTGTAGAAATACAAGCGCCATCTCTCTTTTACTGAGAGTTCCTTGCATAGCAAGTTGCCGCCAAGGTCTTTTGAATAACTTATTCTATGTGCACAAATGCAGTTACAGATGAATTTTCTTTGAATTATAAATACGGTATATATTATTAGGTATTACTAGCTTAATGCTAATATATTTTATACAATTGTAAAACGTAGACGGTGCTAGAGCGATACAAACAGGAATTGCATGCCATGGAGATGAATATGCTACTTCCATTTGGTCACAGCAAAAAAGTAACCCCTAAAAGTGCTGGCTTAACATTGTATAAGATGATATATGTATCAATGTTCTTACTAACGGAGATGCTGAAAACTCTAAGGGGAGGCCACTAATGGTTAATATGGATTATTATTATTTTATTAAAATTTCAATGTAACACGTGAAGTCTAATCGTTTGATGTTTAAAAATTATCTTTGGTATAATATCGTTATAAAACATGCGTATGAATGAATTTGGTATGGAATTCTAAATAAATAATATCTTTCTTTCGTTAGTTTCGTTTATAACATATATTAAATCATCTAAAATAGCAACAAAATAGGTAACTTATGTTAAGTATAAGCTAAATAAAAAAAAATATTGCTTAGATACACCATTACAACTATCACAAACTAAACTCTGAAACTCATTACAGGGGAATTGTGTTCCGAGAACTTCATAAACTCTATCAAAAACACGCTTGTGCAGAATATCTTGAGAACTGGCCTCAACTCGTCAAATACTGTGGTTATAGGGAAGACAACTTGCCTCAGGTAATACATTTCCCACATATTTAGTTATGAACTGCAACAAGCTACTTTATAGTTAAACGGTTATTTGTTTCAATACCAGATTGTTGGTCCTTTTTGCGTATATAAAATGACATCTATATTACCATTATGAAAGCAAAATATAGAATCAAAATATATAAGCAAAATATATATAATCTCTGTAGACACAAAGATATACTTTTACTCCTTTGTCACAATGAAAGAAGATCATCCTCATATCATTATTCGAGTAGACTACGTATTTGTACTATACAAAATATATTTTAGTTGACAACAGCAAATAATACTTGTTTTTTTTAACGAGAACTCATTAAGCTCTCATTAATTAAGAATCGAAAGCCGTCGGAGGAGATGTAGTCCCATCGAAGTGTTGCAATTTATTGCACAAAAAATTATGAGACTTAACAAAAAATTATTCTTTAATATTTTAGGTTGTTTGTTAAATGGTTTATTTTCCCTGAATTGAATAATAAAAAATATACCCCATACTAAACTTTGCGTATTCTGCAACATCTTTTATACTCTTTGCTCTTTTCTATAATTTTGAAAAGCTTGCAGATGGACAATTTTTGCTACTTTAATTTAGTTGTTCTTTTTTGGAGTATCTACCGGTTGTCCGTTAAGTTTCAATTTATACCATAATAATTATGTAATGGAATTTTACACCAAGATAGTGGACGCAGTATAGTTGTCAATTGGCAGTACTCAATAGGGATATGGTTTTTCTGTATTAAGGATTTCACCAGGTTGTTTGATTTGTTGTATAGAGGGTTATTGGTAATTCGACGTAATCCTGTCAAGAGGTGATAGGAGCGAATATTTTCGATAATTTTAACCCGCATATGCTTTACGCAAATGTAAACTATTTTTGAGTTATCATGTTTTTATCTTATTTCAAAATAAGTCAAAAAAGAAACATCAAAAATTTATTTATTTAAAAAGTATCAATTTAAAACTATTTTTTTCGTTTGATTAACAAAAAAAGAATAAACACTGGTTATTTATCAATATTAAAACAACAATTATCGGTCCAAATTTTAAATGCGAGACTTAAAACGACATTTATTCAATATTTTTGTTATGAAACTAGGCATGCATATTATTTTAAAAATATAACCGTTTTCTTAACTCTCCAACAATGCATAAAAACTAGAAAATTGTTTTAAAAAAACTTAAAAAAAATTATCACAAAGGAAGCAGACAGAAATTCATATCCAAACTAAACTTACGGTCGTTCTTTAAAATTTCCATAAAATTAATTAAAAACATTAACCATTTTAAATAAAACAAAAAAAAATAGAAATTTAAAATTAAATTTTGAACCAGTAACAGTTTAATAGTACGAGTAATAACAATGAACAATTAATAATACGTAACAATTAAGACATTTTATAGTTTAGCCTAATTGAAGTTCTTGCTCGAAGTGACTTCCCCTATTGCGTACGCAAAGTCGCATTTTTATTCTGTGTTGTGACTTAACTAGCAAAATAGTCAAGTTATTCCGCATCGCGTTTGCTGCGTTTATAATTCTTGATGCATGAATATGATAATTTCTGAGGTGAAAAAGTGAATGTCCCAGACCATGACGTTCTCCAAGAGGGCGTTTTTATCCGTTCAGGGGCGGAGAAAGAATACTAACCTCTGCGACCAGGGTCGGCCTATCGTAAAAGCCGACAAAACAACCCACCCTAGCTACGTGGTAGGGCCTCAAGCCCGTCTGGATGGTGACCACCTTTGATCTTAAGTATGACGCCATAACAACCTTGTGTTGTGTTCCGGCATTAGTGACCCAAGTTCCTGTACCTTGTGGAACAGCAGCGTGTTCACGATGCCACTGGCGTTACAAACACCCGTAGGCGACGGTAACTGCTAAATTCTAATCGGGCCGTCAGCCTGTCTGCTGACCTACAGCAATAAAAAAGAGGGTTATCCAGTTTCGGATCCGATAGGAGTGTTTTGGAGTATTGATATGAGTGGTCATGGTAAAAGCAGGGTTTATTACCCTGCTTTTTCTTTAAGGACTGTCAATGAGAAACACAGAACCACCGGTGGGTAATAAGGTCCAAAGCGAATTCCGGACACTGAAACGAAAGTTTAGTTTGCAACAGTTGTTTGACGCTAATATTATTATGATAACTGCTAAACATTAATTTATATCAGTCACCCAAACGTAGCAGCTGTATAACACAAGTGAATTTGCGAAGCACAATTTATATCCAAACAGTTCCCCGGTGTGTGGCATTCAGCCAAAAGGCTTTGTGGATATTTTGCAGAAAGCTTTCCAAACCAATGAACTGACAGCTGGAGTTTTGCGGTTTATTTACTGTTAATGAGAAATGGAGTTTAAAATGTATACTTATATTATTAATTCAAGATAATAGATAAGATAATATATAATTTATCTATATATCTTTAGAAAATATAACCTGAATTAGTATTCTTGGTTTTTACCAAGCTAAAGCTAAATATCACGGGTTCGAAGTCCGTGGTGACATTTACCGATTACTCAGTTTTTCTCGCCTAATGTGTGTATGAGGACCAAGCAACATGTAGAAACCTGTATACTGATATCACCGGTATAAGCTTTCAATCCTAACTTTTACTAGCCGGGGTACATTCATTGGATCTTACAATACATGAGGCAAGATCATATGAGTGCCAACGAATGAGACCAAACCGGCGATGAAACCAGTAAGTTGATATATGTGCTGTTTTTAGGAGACAACGTACTCCACCAGTGATAAAGAAATAAGTTACCAGAGACTCGAAAACTCTAAGGCCTTGTAAGTGCACAATTTTGCTGAAAATATAATTTACACGGATGGGTATAAATTGAATGGAAAAGCAGGCTGATGCTACGCATACCAGTAGGATGGGGCTTAAGTGCAAACCAGGATGGCTAAGCTAGAGTCGTTCCGCACGGTGTTCCAGGCAAGGATGCTAATGATTTATCAAGTAATAAAGATGATACTTTGCAACATCTTCAACAGGGATCTCGATTCCAAATATTCGTTGAAATGATCTGTGATCCAAACATGCTCCATCCCTCGCTACCTATACTCATTATAATATAATGAAGCTGAAGCGTAAAATGCATGATATCCACAGTTTTGGGTCCAGGACCATGTTAGTATACCTGACAGTGAGCGAACTAACGAGCCAGCTAGACAGGCAGCAGGAAGAAACAAGAGAAACTCACACACTCACTGTAATTTGGTTCCGATGTCCCGAATGAAAAGTGCGACAACCTTTTACATTGAATTTTTCTTCTTTAGTGTTTAAGTAGGTAAACACCCTCAATGTAAAGGCACCAAGAACCACGGCCGTCAGTTGCCGGCGGCCCTACTACTACTATTTTCCGTCCTGTATTTCTCCGTGACAGTCCTTAGGCCAAAAATAGGGCCCATGGTCCCGTAACCAGGGCGAAACCCTCTCGAACAGCTTCATGCTGTGGGACATGACCTTAATACCGCGGCAGTTATCGCACTTCTTGATTATGAAGACTGGAGTAATGATACTTAGTCTCCATTGGCTCGGAATCATGCCGGTGAGGAGTATTATAATATAAAATTATTATCAAACAGGTGTAATATAAATTACAATGGAAAGTTAACACAGTTCACATACCACTAATTATCTCCACGACATGTATAGCCCCTAAATTACTCATGCATAATTTAAAAATTCTGAAAGCATCAGCATGAAACAGAATGTTCATACAAAAAATAATTAGCCTTAAATACTTGCGGCACAACTAGAACATTTGTAAAAAATGCGGGAACAATCGACACATCTTTCACCTTTCTATAATTGCGTCACATCTCAGGTCGTTTTCCATTTAGCTTCAATCATCAACCTTGCGCATGTCTCACACGTTTTTGAGCCGGGGCTATCGCAGAGCAATGACCAAAAGACGATCCTGCAATCCCTTTTTATAGGCTACCGTGGTGACTGGGGTTTTAGTTGGCATACGTAAATGTAATTCATAATTAAATAAACGTCTTTTATACGTTAAAACAATAAAAGCAAATAATAATAACAGTAATAATAAGCCTGATTTCTTACAAACAATATTTAAAATTTTAGATAGATAGATAAAAAAAACTTTATTTTACTAAAAAAAGGGTATCTAAATTTTTTCTTAATTAATTATCAAAACTTAATTATTGAACCTTTTACTTTGTTAAGCCCCTTTCTGTGTAAAGGCATTTAACATAAAACAGGACGTCTTTTTGGTCTTTACAATACAAATTTGGTCTACAAATATAAAAAAATAGCTGTGTAATAAACAAATAACCTGGTAAATCTCGCAAATTATTGTTAAACAACATTTAGTCATATATTTTGTTATTTCAGCTGGAAGACGTAAGCACATTTCTAAAACGCAAGACGGGCTTCCAGTTGCGCCCTGTCGCCGGCTATCTCTCACCAAGAGATTTTTTATCTGGTCTAGCTTTCAGGGTGTTTCATTGCACTCAATATATTCGTCATTCTTCGGACCCTTTTTATACACCTGAGCCGTGAGTATTTGATATATTTATTTCATTTTTGATATAAGCGAAATACCACTCATCATAAGATCTCTAAAACTATACATCCGATTGACTTGAAATTTAAAATGGTTTGTGTGAAGTTCTGTGGAGAAATTAATAGATATATTAAGTTATTAAACGTTCTTAAATAAAAGGTTTTATCATTCTTAACCGACGAAAAAAATAGAAGGTTTTCAATTCGACGCGTATATTTTTATTTAATTTTTTTATGTATGACCACACATAACTTTTTACAGAGTAGTCCAATTTTAAATTTTTTCTTTTTATTGGTATGGGTATATAAGGGTATATAATAACCTCGAAGGTGGTCTCATATAAATTTGGAAAAAAAATCCAACCATAAGGGTACGAAAACAGAGAATGATTGTTCACTCACTGATTATATCTATGACCACGCATAACTTTTGACAGAATTGAGTTATTTAAGCATATATAATTAGAAGATTATAGCCACAAAAATTATAAAATAAAAACTTTTTAACAAAAAAATTAAACCGCCGAAAAAAACTGATAAGCTTAAAATAATAAACCTTCTTTTTATTAACCTTAATAACTAAGTTCTTAAACGAATGTAAGTAAGTATACCTAAGTAATTCAAAATTCATCTAGAATTAGTTCAAAGAAGAAAGAAATTACAAAAGACGTGCCATTTCTATTATGAATATATTATTACAGTTTGATTTAGACTATTAGTGTTCCTTTTTTTCCTTTTTATTTACGAATTACCATTTATTATATTACACTGGCACTAAATTTAAAATATATTTTCAAAAAATATCCAGCAATTTTTTATTTTGCGGACCATTTGGCGCCCCTTTGTAAGTAGCGCCCGGTGCATGATTCCCCCCCCCCCTTGCCCCCCTCGCTACGCCACTGGTAATGGAATGAAACGTTTAATAGGTAAACCACAATAGTGTAATACGATTCCGGCATTCCAGTATTCGCGGTCCAACCCCCGATTTTTCCGCTCCACTTGACACCCCTTTCAACGTCTAGTGTGCTTCTACAAGGGTCTTATGAGAGGAAAGTACTTATATATGTATATACTATTCAAAACATTTATAAATAAATGTTGTTGATAGAAAATATTTATTTTCAAGTGAATCCACAATGGCACTTTATAGCGGTAAAATTATTATGTTTGGTACATTGCCAAAACTTAACACTGATCATGACTGGATTTTATATCTCATTTAAAGTAATATACTTGTTATTGTTTGTCATATAATATAATTTGTATTGTTGACATAAATGAAATTTATTGGAAATATTATTTGTAAAGGGGATCGAGAGCATCACGGCATTATTAGTTGCAAACTATACGACACTCGTTGCTAAACTTTATACTTGTAAAAATTAAAAATTAGTGAAAGGGATTAGGCAACGGTCATTGCAAGATGTCTAGAAATGACCTCACTACCTTTTTTGCCACGTGGAAATGCCTGAAGCACACCTCGATGCGTGGGAACGGGCAACGGGGTAGTATAGGACTCCCCATGCATTGCGCCCATGCGTCCCCTTCTCTGTGTTGGGGAACGCACCTCGCTAGTATACCCACTAAAACCACCCCCATGTTCCTTCAAACGCTTTTAGTGCCGCAGACGCGGGAGGTGACGAACTAGTCAGGCCGCATCCTCAACTGGCACCAGCTCTCGTTTGCAGGCCTCTTCAAAAACTAACTATATCTTCCACACTACTACCACTTTATTGTAAAATATGTAAAATCTTTTGGTATAAGCAGCATTTTGGGGTTCATCTCGCGTGAAGATCCTTATTCTAAATACGGCGCTATAAGGAACTCCTCTTCCGTTTTTTTTTTTGTCTCGGGGAAAACCTCTCTTGACGGTTTCCCCCGGCCCGGGGGGACCAAGGGATATGTGGGACTCCGGGGAAGATATTCAGCCATCCGACTACCCACTAAAAACCCCGCAGTTCTCCTATCGCCTACGCCCGGGCCTACGGATATGTGGCCTGCCGATCTCGTGGCCCGGGCCATTCCAACTCCTCTTCCTCTTTTGTCTCCTCTTATCCTACGTTATATGGGGTCAACACAGCATGGCATGTTGTGTCAACCCCATATAATTGAGAGAAATTTTCTCTCTTCTTCCACTCCTGTTACCCGTCATCTCAACATTCACACCCTTTTTGTCATATAATCTTTTACGCAATTTATCCATATTTTATTTGGTCTTCCTCTCTTCCTGCAGCCATCCTCTCTTATTTTCCTGGTTATATGGCATTATTCTCGTCGAATTACAATTAAAGAGACTATTACAATAGAAGAATCTAAAAGAGATTATTACAATGAATAATCCGAAAATGAAGGTTGGTTTGTATTGGGTTTACGTATACGCGCGATGACATTCCTCTAGGGCAGACGTTCCCAGACTTTTTTTCTCATAGATCACTTTCAAAATTTAGCTGGTTCCAGTGGGTACATTAGATGCTACTATGGAAATTTGCTTTGCAGCTGAGTTACAATCGCGAATTAATAAGTCGGAAAATAAGTGAGAATCGATTGTTAAATAATTTTTTTTTATTGCTGTATGATAGCAGATAGGCTGATGGCCCGTTTAGAATTTAGCAGTTACCGTCGTCTATGGGTGTTTGTAACGCCAGTGGCATCGCAAACACGCTGCTGTCCCATAAGGGTACAGGAATTTGGGTCACTAATGCCGGAACACAACACAAGGTTATTATGGCGGCATACTTAAGACCAAAGGTGACCTAGTCGTGCCCGAGACCCTACCACGTAGCTAGGGTGGATTATTTTGTCGGCTTTTACGACAGGCCGACCCCGGCCGCAGAGGTTAGTATTCTTTCTCCGCCCCTGCACGGATAAATTTGATTGTGCCAATAAAAAAAGTGATTTCATCCAACTTTACTTTTTTGACATCTGCTCACAGCACAAGGAACCAATTAATTCTCACTTATTTCATTTAAAAAACTCCCCATTCCGAGTGGTATAAATAAAAAGAAAAATAGTATATTTTTTGTGTTGTGTTTATTCAAATATGTAATTATTACACAATTAAATAATTATTGTTATCATATTACATTGTAATATTATAACAACAATAATAGGTATAAATTTTACTATTGTGGAAGTGATAATAAGAAGAACAGAGTGGGTGTATTATATTAGACAGCGAATTGAAAAAATGTGTGACCCCCATTTTTTTGTCGCGCCAACGTAAACCCCCGTTGAGTCTTTCGTGGACCCTTGGGGGTCGGCCTGGACCACTTTAGGAACTAGGGCTCTAGAGTCTCTTCAGATATGAGGTGATCTAAGGTGATCTTTAATACTTTTTGTTATAATTTTTTTTGTATACAGAGATTGTTGCCACGAGCTTCTGGGTCATATGCCTCTGCTTGCTAATCCAAGTTTCGCCCAGTTCTCCCAGGAGCTGGGGTTAGCTAGCCTTGGGGCTTCTGATGAGGACGTTGATAGACTGGCAACAGTAAGTATATAACCATATTATATAAATAATAACTGTATAGTTAATACACATAGTTTGTTGTTTATGCGCAAATGGATTTATATGAACTATTTGAACACATTGAGCTTCGAATTATGTGGTAAGGTAAGGGGGTGCATATAATGCCTAGTACCTCCAAATTTCAACCTCACCTGCTCGTTGTGCTCCCTGCTGGCACCGGACGAGGCTCTGGAGACCGATTGATAGCGGGATAGCCATCCTAACTAAGCCGACTTACCTAAATGTATACACACGTATGTGCTATTTAATCTACCGTATCAACTATGACATTAATTACTTCGAAGATTTAGATGATGATATTTCTAATTTAAACTGCATAAGAATCTATTCTGTATTCTAGTACTTGGCGCATACGTGTAAATTAAATAAATAGCAATAATAAATATAATAGGAATGTTCTCACACCGCTATACAATTCCGAAGTAAGCGCTTGTATTAGAGGTACTAGACACCTGATACTTACAAACTTTTGTAAATAAATATTATAGATATTACCTTATACAAGAAGAACTACTTCCGAATGTGATCTCTACAAGCGTTCCAACGCATGGGAGCCGTGGTACCTTGAAGTCCGATTAAGAATTCGAAAGAAGTTACAGTTGTATTCTATGCCTGCATTTTGAAGCGCGGAGACCACTTTTGAGTACAACCTTTTTTCAGTACACCTTTTTGCATCAATTTCTTGAATCTTCCATTTCTAGATTAAGTAAGTACATCGTACACTTAAGAATATATTATAAGTGTTCTAGCTAAGTTTGGTTTTGCACGAACGACTACCGTTGACTCCCCAATCACTAAAAGAAAAACTGGAAGGAGCTTCTTTGCTATCTGCTGATTAGTAAAAAAAATAATCTAAGAGCGACCCCTCACAACCCACTTAGGAAGTGATTGAGTATAGTGATGAGTAGCTTATGTATGAAGCCTTATATGTGGATGAGACCATTTTAATATAAATATTTGTTTTAGCTATATTTCTTCACGGTCGAGTTTGGCTTGTGTCGCCAATCTGACGGAAGCTTCAGAGTGTACGGAGCAGGTCTGCTATCCTCTGTAGCTGAACTCCAGCACGCTTTGGCAACGTCGGAAAAAATAAAACGTTTCGACCCCGAAGTCACCGTGAACGAAGAATGTATTATCACTTCTTACCAAAACGCTTATTATTATACCGATTCTTTCGAAGAAGCCAAAGAGAAGATGAGGTAAGAATGTATTATTCAAATATTAAATATTTATACAACGTGTGAAATAACAGATGCCATCTACGAGTGCGTTGACCGTAGTTTCTCTATCAAATGATAATTTAAAAGCGTATTGAAGAAAATTTATTGTCCTTCAAATCGATTTTTAATATTGAATTTTACCAATTGACTTGCTTATGTATATACTCGTAGCCTTGGTACCAAAAAAGAACAAGTTTGATTAATCTACATAGAATAATTTTACCGAATTGATAATTTCCTTTTTAAAATATATTTTTTAAATCTACATAGAATAATTGATATTTTCGTTTTTAAAATAGCTTGGATTCATATTGGAGTTTAAAACAGAAAACAGTTCGTGTTACTTTGTTGGAAAATACTTTGTCAGTTGCCCGTGACTTCATCGAACGATCGTTTCGCGAGTCGTAAAGCAAACACTGTCGTCAAAATTAAGTTCACGGACGAAATATCCCGTGTACAACATTTCCGGATACAATATTGAGAAAGCGTCTAATAAAAGACTTTAATAGAATTTGTTTTTGTAGTCAACAGTAATGTTTGTTTAATGTTTTTCCGGAGTCAAGTCATATCCGACATCTTACTTTTTAATTGTTATGACTTTAATAGTAATCACAATTTTTCTTGTGTGTTGAATAAATAATAAATAACCCTTAATTTATTTATATTCCTATTCTATTTTCTTACTTATATTATTTTATTCTATGACAAAAAGAGGTGGTGAGAGGAGGTGAGGTGTATCTAAGAAGAAAAAATATATGCACACATTTTTTTGGATTTCATTACGACCGGATATAACTGATGCTTTATTTCTTTAGTAAATCAAATATAATAAGCAAAATATTAATTATTTACGAATAATAAATAGCAAAAACACAAAAAAAAACAAAATTAATAATTCGTATGAACTTAGTCACTGATATTGCGACATTTTAACATACTAATCTATACTACTATTATAAAGAGGACAGATTTGATTGTTTGTTTGTTTGTTTGTTTGCATTGAATCGAAACTACTAACCCGATTTAAAAAATTCTTTCACTGTTGGGAAGCTACACTATCTCCGGGTGACATACGCTATATTATATTTTCAAAAAACTTAGGCATCCTTACTAAAACTCCAATAATGTAACCCAAGGTGTAAAAAAATTACCTAAAATATTATTTAAATCGCATCCGCTGCGAAAACTATTGATGATACAATAAAATAATGTATTACGACTTTGCAGAACACATTACTATTTACAAAAAGTGTCGCGACAGCATATGTCTAACTATTATAGTTATGCCACAATAAGTGTTCTTTTATTTTAAAAATTTAATTGAAATGCCGCCCCTAGAAAAGGCGCTTTATTTGTATCTTGGTATTAATCCTTATCAAAATAAATTACTTCATATTCAAAACTGTTTCAATACCTTTATATAACTTTTTGAATTATTCAATTCGGATATTCCATTCGCAAGATATCACGAGTTTAAAAATGTAAGTATTAGAAAAATGTTGTGTGGTAGCCGCTCGCCCTGTTCGGCTAGCTAGGCAGCACCTTATGCAATGTAGGCGTGCGTCACTGGGGTTTTTACAAAAATTAGAATACTTATTAAAAAATAACCAGAAATAAATTAAAAGTAATAACAAAAAAAATCATTAAAATAAAAGCTCATACAAATAATAATATTCAAACTTTCTTTATGATTTTATTTTTTTAGTAACCTGGTGCAAATAGAAGGGTTTATGTGTGTGTATATAATTTTTAATTTTGACATTTTTGTTAAATACCCGTGCGAAGCTGGGGCGGGCCGCTAGTATTATATATGAATAAATATTTTCAGCACCATTAATTTCTTGTTATCGTTGAATCCTTGTCAAGACATATTGCAGCTTCATCAAAAAATCAACTCAAACTATATTTTTAAACGTTTTGTGCTTTTCAAAAACCGACATCTGAATTTTTGTACATATAAAAAACTACGTCAAATACTTTATAAAACAAACGATTTTTTAAGGAATTCAACCCAAAAATACATTTATACTTGGTTAATTATATAGCAACTAAACTAATAAGTCCATTTAACGAATAACTTCTTGTACATATTTTTTTACTACAGTATAGAATACAAATAAATAACAATAATAATACACTCACTATAGTAACACAATAATCATTCAATGCGATGTATTTTTTTTTTTGTGAAAGTTTAAATTATATTTAATGAAATATTTACATAAATAAATTTAAAACCGAGATAATTTATTATCATGAAATCCGGCAAGCTTCGTCCAGTCTTCTCGTCAACCATCCCTCAGTGGTTGTAGATAAAAGTCTTCAAGCCTACCTGATGATATATGGGGCAAAGATTTGGACACTGTCGTTGGAATGGTCCACAAATTTCAAGTCGCTCAGCGGGCTATGTTGGGTGCCTCCCTTACATATAAATTTCGTAAAAAAGAAATCCGTAAGAAAACCAAAGTTAGCAATATAGCACGCAAAATGTACATACTAAGGTGGCATCGGATCAAATAGATCCTGGAGTGGAGACCGCGTCTCGGCAAACGTAGCGAAGGACGTCCTCTACCCCGATGGAGTGATGACCTGTACATAGTTGCCGATCGCAGTTATACGGGAAAAGTAAGGGACCGGTATTTGACGCGCAGACTTGGAGAGGCCTAAGTCCAGCAGTGGGCAACGAACGGCTAACTATGACGATGAAAATCACAAAATACAATCTTCAAATAAATCTTACTCCAAACAGAATATTTTTACAGTAAGACCTAATTTTAGGGCTTTCGCTGAAAGTATACAACGTCCTTTTGGCGTCCGCTACAACCCGTACACCCAGAGTGTAGAAGTGCTCAGCAATGCGCAGAAGATTACTGCACTTGTACGCGAACTTCGAGGTGACATCTGTATTGTGTCATCTGCTATCAAGAAGATCTCTGCTCAAGATTCTACTCTTGATGTTGAAACTATTGCTAATATGCTACACACGGGACTACAGGTAATTTAGTAAGCTAAGCTAACAACCTATTAAATATAAAGCTTGTGGTAAAGTATTATTACACTTTAGTTGCGATTCAAACATTTACTAGGTATGATTGAAACATACTTAATTAAGTTTTCGTTCCTAATGTTCGTAATATTAAATGAATAAATAAATATACTGAAATCAAAGCCCGTCTTGACGGCAACCACCCCTAGTCAATAAATTTGTCACCATAATAACCTTGCGTTGTGTTCTGAGATACAGGATCCAGATTACAATTATTTTATGCGAGTTAGTTTGTTCGCGGTGTACTTACCATCTCACACATCCATAGGCAACGGTAACTGCTAACCAATAAGAGACAGTCCGTCAATCTCTCGGGTACGCATATTTTTATTGCTGTAGGACAGCAGACAGCCTGACGGCCCGCTTAGAATTTAGCAGTCGCCGTCGCCTATGGGTGTTTGCAACGCCAGTGGCATCGCAAACACGCTGCTGTCCCATAAGGGTACAGGAACTTGGGTCACTAATGCCGAAGCACAACACAAAATTATTATGGCGGCATACTTAAGACCAAAGGTGGTCGCCGTCCAGACGGGCATGGGGCCCTACCACGTTGCTTTTGTTTTTTCGCCTTTTACGACAGGCCAACAGGCCGCAGAGATCAGTATTCTTTCTCCGCCCCTGCAAGGATGAATCTGGGTGTTTATATGTAACATGAATTTAGTTACAGAAGAAAAGTATATAATATGTTAGTTATTTAGTATCCATAACACAAGTGCTAGGACATACATAGGTATGTCCTAGTATATTTATTTGTGTCGATTACTTTTGTTAACTGAAAACATTTTATGTTTAAATTATTGAGTATTTATTTTAGGCAATCTTCATCAAACTACTAAGTTTACCAATATATTCGATTAATTGGCAAATTCTAGTCTCAATTATGTAATAATGAGCCAATATTAATTTATCACATCAAAATTCCTTCCGAATTCCGGAGTTCCCAAAACCGTCTAACGATAATTTGTAATCGACCATCACTAGCCAATTATTGCGTCGAGCGTTACGATATTTGCACCCATTTCTGTGTGTTATAAACCTAGTAAATTCAAACTTTTAATTTCAAATTCCTTTATTTATGGTAGGAAAATAATTGGCATCTAAATTTTTCTAGAATTTAAATTCAGTACGGCCTATATTTCAAGAAAAATTCGGTACTATCAGTCACCGTCGTAATCTCACCCGCACTAAGAATTTAATTTTATATTTGTAAGCACATTTATACTCAGAGATTACAGTCATTCTAAACATTATCACAGACCAGAAATAGATGAAATTCAAAGCTAGGATTAGTCACGAAACAACTATTTCTTAGATATAAACTAAACGATTTTACAATATAAATTTAAATAATTATTTACCAACGAATAATTTATATGATTCTTATAAAATTTAATGTCGTGATCGTCATCTATATTTTCATCATCATCTCAGCCGGAAGACGCCCACTGCTGGACAAAGGCCTCCCGCAAAGATCTCCAGGACGATCGGTCCTGAGCTGCCCTCATCCAACCTATTCCGGCGATCTTGACCAGATCATCGGTCCGTCTTGTGGGGGGCCTACCAACATTGCGTCTTCCAGTACGCGGTCGCCATTTGAGGACTTTTCTGCCCCAACGACCATCTGTCCTTCGCGCTATGTGCCCAGCCCACTGCCACTTCAGTTTTGCAATCATCTATGTCGGTCACTTTGGTTCTCCTGCGAATCTCGTCATTTCTGATTCGATCTCGCAGGGAAACTCCGAGCATAGCCCTCTCCATTGCCCTCTGAGCGACCATGAGCTTATATTTCATTTTATTCATATTTTCACTAACAGCGAAACGTATATGTATATATATATATATATATATATATATATATATATATATATATATATATATATATATATATATATATATATATATATATATATATATATATATAATTAAAAATGTTTAAACAGGACTTTTTCATGGCTTAGTCGCTGTACTAATTTTGATGAATTTCGATATAGAGACAGATTGGGCCCAAAAGCACATCAAGTATAAAATTGTTCTCACCAAATAGAATTAAAAAATATAATAGAATGCACCCATAAAATGATTTCAATTCAATTATTGTATTAAATGACTGGTAGTTGTTTATTGAATTTATGTGATGTTAGCTTAAAAAGTATTCTTAAGCGTACAAGCTCAAGAGATTTTATTGCCTCACTATCCTACAAACTTTATTCATACGAATAAAGTTTGTAGGATAGTGAGGCAATAAAATCTCTTGAGCTAATTATACAATTTACATGTCTTAACAAATTTGAATTCACAATTCTTCTAGACAAAAAAATAATAAACAGTATTTATTCAAATCCGTGGAATGTTTCCGTTGAAGCTTTTAATTGTGCTCAGTTTGCAACAGTTTATAATTTTGATGATAAGCATTTTGGTCACGTTTTATCTGAAATAGGTCACCATTATAAATTGCGTTCTCTACAGACCGCTATATTTTGTGCAATCAACTCATAATGCGGCTACACCCACGAGAAAATGGAAACAAAAAGCTTTTAGTGCTCGTATTGGCAATTGTGTTTTCTGTCTACTTTAACACTTTCAAACATAATATATAATTGTACAAATAGATTTATTTAATAGTGTTTCTCCTACACATATTATTAAAGTTAACTGAACTGAAATTGAGCTATTTAAAATAGAAATAATTGCCACATAACTTCAAAGTAATACGCTGAATAAGTAGTAATTAAGCTTTAACTTCTATTCCCGTTTTGAAATTAGGGGCACATTATTAAGTACGGATGTCCATTACATAATAGCTTAAAACTCATTAAAATCTGCTAACTTTATCAAATGAATGAAGAACGATTGACGAAAAAAGTGTATAAGGCGAGTGTGAATGGAAGTGTTGGAAGGGGAAGACCTAGGCGGACGTTTCGAGACCAAATCAGGGACGTCTTGAAAAAAGGCCAGGTCAAGCGTACCCTAAACCGAAGGTAATGAAGGGAATAATGAAAGTGGACAAAGCGAAACAAGTATGTGAGGATCGTAGCAAGTGGAAAGAAGTGGTCTCTGCCTACCCCTACGGGAAAGAGGCGTGATTATATGTATGTATGTAACTTTATCAAAGTTCTCCTTTCCTATACTGGCTCAAGTTTTAAAATCCTTCTTTTTATTTTGTTTGATTTTTAGAGTATAATTATTCAGGTGGTTCAGAGAGTAGAGCAAATTAATTTCAGTCCTAAGACGTAATAATTAGAGGGGATAAATGGATCACTTTTTCTGCTAGCTTACAAGTAGAAAAGAAACCTATTCAATTTCTTTTTTCGAGGTCGGAAAATTAGAAATTAGTTTTTTACATGAAATTTGACTGAATTTAATTTTATAGTCTTCTTGTAGTTCTTTTAGTGGCTCTTTCTTTTAGAAAATAATGAGACGCGAGGGAGAATTGGCGTAAATAGTTAGTCTCAGTTATAATATAAAGCTTCATTTTGATGGCTGTTGATAAGTGGGCTCTGGGACAAGTACTCAGTTTTCGCCCTACTAAGCTTTAGACCGCTATTCTCAAGCGACACCTTTTACGATTTCACCATGTCGATTCAGCCTATCCTTGTCCGCGATTCTAATGCAATATGAGCATAAATGAGCATAATATACTATGACAGTTACTCAAATGCATTTCTAATGCTATATAATATCATATATAAAATAAATTAAATTTTTATTTAAAAGGTTGCCTGGAAGAGATCGCTTTAAGCGATAAGGCCGCCTATTGTGTATTAGTTGTAAGAACTTCTATGTTTGTAGATAAATTGAGTATACAATAAAGAGTTATCTATCTATCTATAATATCACGCTGAACAAAAATGGGCTAAACTATGATTCTTGTTCTTTCTTGATGGTGATGGGGAAAGATTTTATGTATCCAATATCGGTCCACACAGTCCGATCAACTATAGAAACATTATGACGGTAGATGTCCCAAATATGTCACATTGAGTTACTGAAATCCCTTTTTACTATAGTGACCACCAGATTATCACGCCATAAAACAGCCGAAGGCATACTGTAACTTCAAAACTGGGCAATGTAAAGGCGAATTCTTCGTTATGTTCTCCATTGCTTAAAGCAAAAACATAGTCTATAATTACGAGACCAAGTGGAAATCCAAATTGACACTAAAACTCACCCTTCTATTAAATCTAAGATTTGAGAGTCCCAAAGAGCCTAATAGTGTGCCTATTCATTTACGTTAGCTACCAGATTACTCAATGTAGAAAGCATACCCAGTCTCCGATGGCTTAAGATCATACTTCTTATATTTAGTTAAAACGGCTGATAAATGCCCAAACGACGAGAGTTTATCTGCTAGTTTTAAAATTTTTCACTTTTGATTTTTCATTATCCGTGCAGGGGCGGAGAAGGAATACTGACCACTACAGCCGGGGTCGGCTTCTTGTAAAAGGCGACAAAATAACTCACCCTAGCTACGTGGTAGGGCCCCAAGCCCATCTGGATGGCGACCACATTTGGTCATAAGTATGCTGCCATAATAACTTTGTGTTGTATTACGGTATTAGTGACCCAAGCTCCTATACACATATGGGACAGCAGCGTGTTCGCGATGCCACTAGCGTTGCAAACACTCATAGAGACGGTAACTGCTAAATTCTAAGCGGGCCGTTTGCCCGTCTGCTGTCCTACAGCAATAAAAAAATTAAAACATTAGTTTATATAATGAAATTTAAGAGCTAAAAACATGGTAAGCGGTCCAGATGTGAGACTACTCACTTAATATGTACCCCAAAATACCGTACTTTGATGCTACTTCTTAAGGAGCTCTCTTCGCTCTGGTATCCTTTTAAACTTCATCGTTCTACCACCATATCTCCAGGTTATATTTACCATCACTCTTAGATATCTCAAGCACCTCTTTCGCCGAACTAAAGCTGATAGCCACCTGTCCCAATATGTATAAATTGGTTCTTTCTTACTACTGGCGCAGTTGTCGTCTACGGCTAAAGCAAACTTTTGGAACGTGATTAAGTTAAGTACATCAAGTAGCTTCCATCTGATTCGGCGCTGGAAGTACTTGACATTTATTTTTAAACCCTAATCAGTAATCATTTTTAAATTTGATAATTTTGGCACTAATGGAGAAACTGCAGTCTCAATTTCCAAACTTGAGAGCAATAACTAAATGACGCCCTTCTTTTGCTGCACGCAAGCTTGCTGGTTTCTGCTTTAAAGAATAGTCTCTAAGTAATTTTTTATCACTCCTGAAATGATATGAAGTGATTCTATTCATATCCCTAGCTGAAACCATCTCAATTTGGGCACATCTTAGTTTTGAAAAACTACTGAAGTGTACATATTTAAAAATAACGAAATAATTACATTGCTGTTCATTACGAGATGTAGGCACGTAGCCTGTTTATGTAAAATTTTATTCAAATCGCTCCGGCTTTCCTTTGATCATTTGATCAAAGATTCTGTAAAGCTATTTTTAAATATATAAACATAAATTTATTTGGTTTTATAATTATACTCAGAGTTTTTAGGCGATGTTTGTATTTGATTTCTTAGCTTTTTGATAAAAATCCTATTTAACTATTATCTATTTTATAAATAACAATTTATAAAAAGTAAGATACGTGGTTTAATAATATGTACGTAGTAGCCAAGTAGACTTACAGTGACCAGTGGGTCAGACAGAGAAGCGCCCCTGAGGAAAACTCGCGAATCTACCTAAGACAAGCGTGGCGGATATGCTGTCCGTTTCTTCTTGGGGGAGGCCCAAGCGCAGCAGTAGGAAAATATGGGGTATTATTTTTTTATTCATTCATATGTGTAAAATGAATCAGAAGTGTCTGATTTGAATTCAATCAACAGTGGATTGACGGGTTACACATAGTGGGTGATTTCGTTATGAAATCCTTGCGATTGTTTTCTTAACCGTATACTACGTGTCAATTAAGTTATTATAAATACATTGGCCTTAAAAATGTTTAATCAGATAATGCTATCGTGGGATCCAAACCGCTGACTTAAAGGATTTCATAACGAAATCACCCACTATGTGTAACCCGTCAATCCACTGTTGATTGAATTCAAATCAGACACTTCTGATTCATTTTACACATATGAATGAATAAAAAAATAATACCCCATATTTTCCTACTGCTGCGCTTGGGCCTCCCCCAAGAAGAAACGGACAGCATATCCGCCACGCTTGTCTTAGGTAGATTCGCGAGTTTTCCTCAGGGCCGCTTCTCTGTCCGAGGAGTGCACGGGTGTGCGTACCCGAGGTGCCCGAGCATCCGCCACCTCATTCTCCCTTCCCGTCCGAGGCGGCGGAGTCCCACCTTTCTTCCCGTCTACCTCCCACATCCTTTCCCAAATTCGCTCTCTGTTCGTGGCACGGTCCCCGGTGGGATGGTTGCGAGTACTGGTTGGGGTCCCGGGTTCTGTCCCGGGCCCTGATTTCGTAGTCGAAACCATGCCCATTTCGACTGCGCCTGCACAGAGAGTGTTCCTGGGGCGGGAACGGCATCTCCGCTCTCCGTCGGTCTGGCTGGGTTGGCTACGACGTTGGGCGACTCCCTGGTTTTCTGGGGTGTCGTCTGGTAGTCGAACCCACGCCTGACTGGCACGTGGCGGAGATGCAAGTCCCGCCCCGTACAGAATCCTCTGGCTTTAGGCTGGAGGCAGTCAAGTCCGCAAAGGAGGCGGCGGAGCGGAAGCGGGAGTCGACTACCACACTCCCCTCCCGCCAACGCCGGCGGCACCGGAGGGCAAGTAGCGACCTCCGGCTGTCGTAAAAAGCGGCCGCGGGCGGGCCCTCGGGGGAGGATCCGCCGCCCGCACTATTGCCGCGAGGGAGAGAGCCGCGTGCTGTTCCGCGGCCCTCCTCAACTCATGTTGATTCAGAAGAGCGCCGGGGGACAAAATCCTGACCCCCTGGCGCCAACTATTTAGAAGGGGCCCGCCTTAAGACAAAGGGCGGGCCAGCGCCGGCCCGGGCCACGAGATCGGCAGGCCATATATCCGTAGGCCCGGGTGTAGGCGATAGGAGAACAGCGGGGTTTTTTAGTGGGTAGTCGGATGGCCGAACATCTTTCCCGGAGTCCCACATATCCCTCGGTCCCCCCGGGCTGGGGGAACCCGTCAGGAGAGGGTTTTTCCCCGAGACCAAAAAAAAAAAAGGTAGATTCGCGAGTTACACGTACCGGTGATCGCGGTGTATACCGCGAGAAAACCTGTATAGGTTTTCTCACGATATTTTCTTCTACCGTCATTACATGGCAATTAAGCTATCATATGCACACTAGGCGATAAAAACTGCCTAACCGGTGAATTCAAACCGAGACATCTAGATTGCTGTCCAAATATCCACTGAGCTACCAGGTACAATGAATTAATAATTACAATTTCTTAGCACGACCTCAACCTGAAGTCAGCTTATAATAAAATGAGATATCTAAATTTGGTTTACAAATAAAAGTCTATGGCATCTACATCATCACGAAGCGATGGAGATTTCATTAAATTCCGTTCTGCCAGTTATTTCTTTAATACACACATTTGCTTAAATTATTTAAAATACAACAAGTCCAAATTGTAAAGAAAATTTGTATCGCACGTATTGCACGATGCCGATTACGGACCGAGATTGCACCGTACAGGAATTAGAAGGATAGCTCGAGAGCAGTGGACTGTATGAGGAGCGAAGAGCGGTTATAGATACGCAATACATTGCAGTGGGCAAAGAAATTCACACTGAACTTGATTCCACCCTCTCCCGGTTCGGTTCAGGTCCGCTCGCAGAGGAACTGTTGCCCGGCACCAGCTAAATTCCCACACACTGAACACACAATTAATTATAGCATGGCCAATGAGAGTTTGGAGTAACTAAAGGCAGGTCGAACGTAAACCGTCCCGCGCGTTCGAAGCTAACGCGTTAGTTACTACTTACATATATTTTTTTCGTCCCACCCTCGCCTTTACCATTTACCTCACCGAGAGTGAGGGTAGGTAACAAAAATCAAGAGGCGGGATTTCAAATACCCTTTATGCAAGGATTAAACACATATCTCACACGTGAGTTAATAAATGAAAAAATTCTTGCTCAAAGTCTATTTAGAGCAAGAATTATAAGAGAAGATTAATAACGCAATTATTCTAGTTTAAACACATCTAACTCAACATTCTAACTGTCCGCAGGTAGTACTAATAAATAACTGATATGTAATAGGATTTTCGTTTATTCTAATTTTGTTCTATATTGCTAAACATTATAAATACAACAATCTAATTCTAGAAACCTAAAGTAAATAATTGATAATAGATTGATTATTACGCTAATTAATAAAGGGATGGAAAAATATAAAAAATACACATGTTACACTAAATTTGTATATAATGTATGTGTGAATTCGACAATATTAATGTAAACATTCATACTACTCTTTAGAATCAAAACTGAAGTTTGTTTGTAATAGAAATTGAAATCATACATTCGATTTACGTTTTATTAATAAAAAATGACAGAGAATAAATGTACAGCATGTGCATCATAGACTAGACCTAAAATCTTTTAGGGTAAAAATATCATCCTCTTTTATATATAAGCTTGGGTATACGTTATTATAAAAAATTCCAAAAGAAATTATTGACATATTCTTACCAAATTTAATTTCTCGTTAATACCTATAACCAAACGATCCAGGAATTTTTCATTAATTTTATATTTGTTATTTTATCTAGGCTGTACTGTATTGTAGATCATCTTGATTTGTTTATACCCTATAACTATTTTTCTAAGCATTCATATATATATATATATATATATATATATATATATATATATATATATATATGTGTGTGTGTGTGTGTG
Organism: Malacosoma neustria; assembly: GCA_963693495.1. Taxonomy (NCBI): domain Eukaryota; kingdom Metazoa; phylum Arthropoda; class Insecta; order Lepidoptera; family Lasiocampidae; genus Malacosoma; species Malacosoma neustria. The sequence continues at coordinate 21,937,549 of OY856371.1, read as the reverse complement.
TGTGTGTGTGTGTGTGTGTATAAGTGTATAAGAGAGATCTAATATATAAAATTCTCGTGTCACAGTTTTCGTTGCCATACTCCTCCGAAACGGCTTGACCGATTCTCATGAAATTTTGTAAGCATATTGAGTAGGTCTGAGAATCGGCCAACATCTATTTTTCATCCCCCTAAATGTTAGGGGTGACCCACCCCCAAAATTTTTTTTTTAATTTTTTGACATTTTATTATTTATATGGCAGAACAACGTTTGCCGGGTCAGCTAGTTTTAATATACATATATTAAAATTAAGTAGTTTCTTGTCACTGCTTTTCCTTATAATAGTGAAAGACGATGATAATCACCTGTGTTTTCTAATACAATTATCTTAATAATATTGGTAATTTTAGTTCGTATTTTAAATAATAGTCATAAAATATATATTTTAATTTTCACATTTAAAAAATGAGTTCGAGTACATACAAATACAGTGATCAGAAAAAAAAGTTGTACCTATTTGCTTAGGTTATTGAGCAAATATTTATTATACGTCTCATGTAAATTTTTCTTACAATATTGAGACATTTTATGCAGATTACTAACAACGCCACTATACTCAAAGAATGGAAATGTTTCATAATCTTTTCCTTATTCTGGGAAAAGGATTTTGTTACAAAATGTAGTTGAGCCGCAATGCGGGATACTTACGATTTCCTGTACTCCATTTAGCCTAAATGTATTTGTACAAACGGTACATAATGAAAAGTTAGAGCGGAATAAATAGTTTTCAAGTTATATAATATTTTCTCGGCAATCCCGAGATCAATGGTTTGCACTTAATAAATATTTCTTCAACATGTAAGACTTCTATGATATTTCTACATCAAAGTATTTAATATTTGAAATTGTGACAGGCATATCACTCTGATATTCTGTAAGTGATGGGTTGGTTTTTCAGTCATTTAATTTTTTCCTCTCATATAAATCATATTGAAGAAACAAATCAGAAGATACAAAATCCAACTTCATGTCTGACAAACTTCTTTTTTTTCCTTCCCTTTTCCTATATTATGTGGCTTCGGCACAATATATTCTCTGCTTCCACTCTCACACATATGATGACGAAACAGGTTATAAATATCTCGATTATCACCAAACTCACATCTCACAGAAAAGTTTAAAACATGTTTATACAAAATACTGAACTCCCCACTCAATGGGAAAAATACAGTAAAGGCTATGAATATTTATGCTATACGACTTCTTACATATTCATTCAGCATCATTCACTGATCACAAACAGATTTAAAGAAACATCGACGATTAATCAATACAATGATGAAAAAATACAGAAAACATCGCCCTCGTTCAGGCACAAAAATATTAACCTTGCCTAGACACGAAGGAGAAAGGGGGTAACAATATACGAAACCTACATAACAAACAAATAACTACACATTAAAAATCCTTTCATCAATGAGCACAAACATCTCATATGAATAAAGCTGCTACTTATGCTGATATTAAATTAACTCCCCTCAATTTGCCAGAGATTCGTACTCCGAAAAACGAAGTCATAGTATCAGAAACGCTGAAAATAGATACCTGGATGAAACAATCTTTACACAGCCGTCATCCCGGCGGGATTTAACTCATTCAGAAATTGACAAACCCGCGTCCAATGCCTTTCTCATGGTGTATTGTTCCCAGAAACTGAAGTTTTCATACTCGCTATTCAAGACCAAGTTATAGCGAAATTATCAAAAGTATATTATACATAGCAACAACCTCCAAACCGACATCTGTCGACATTGCGTCCGCATGCTCATCGATTGCACAGACTGACTACAAACACCGTCACGACCAAGTTGGTGCCATCATCCACCAATACTTAGCTTACAGTTGTTCTCTAATACAAAATCGGATAGCATACTATAAATACAAACCTGCAACTGTTTTGGAATCATCTTCTTATAAACTATACTGGGATAGAACCATTACCACAGACAAAACCAAACATTACAATAGACCCGATATTATCCTTCTCGATGAACTTAATAAAAAATTATATATCATAGAAATTGCTATTCCAAACACACACAACTTATCAAATACTCATTCAGAAAAACTAGCCAAATACACTGACCTATGTACAGAAATAAAGGCACAATGGCAAGTAGACGCAGTTAGAACTCTCCCTATAATACTTTCATCCACAGGCATTATTCCTAAAACATTGTGCAAAAGTCTTGAAGAGTTAAATATCCCATATACAATTGTAATCCAGCTCCAAAAAGCCGTTATTTTGAATACCTGTCGGTTAGTTAGGAAATTTTTATCCTTAGATTAGGTTTCTTTAGTCGTTTGGATAAAAACCCACGGATAAAGAAAAAAATACCTCGTAAGAGAGAAAACAAATTAAAACATATAATAATAATAATAGTAGGACGCTACTGCTGAGCTCGGGTCTCCCCTAGAGGCTAGAGGGAAAGAAGAGTATATCCGCCACACTTGTCCAAGGCGGTTTGGAGGGTTTCAGATACCGGCGATCTCGGTATGCAGGATTCCTCACGGTTTTTTTTCGCCGTTGGAATATATCAATTATTATATAATTTACACATTTATCCTAATGTGTATCAAATGATGATGATGATACACATTAGGCGAGAAAAACTTTGTTCTTGTTAGTAGGGGACAACACGACGCCCACAAACTTTCTAAGCTTCAACACAAGTCAATTTACATTGTTTGCTTTTATCTTTTCTTTTATTTGAACAGGTTCACGAGAGAAGTCCGCAGAGCAATTCCGGGGGTAGCACGCCAAATTCCGAGCGCGGTGCATCTCCGAAACATGACCCATCAAAGTAATTACAATGTATTCAACTGCAAACTAAAACAAACCTTATATTTACCCGTATTAGAAACATTTAGACTATTCGCAAAATATAATCATAATTATTATTACATCATGATGTTAAAAGATTGTTGTAGCCAATGAAATATTATGCATATAATTAATAATATTAGTATGAACATAGTTATAATATTATAGAAAATGTATTAACCATGTTAAATATTTTAAATCTTAAAATCCATGTATTACAACTTATAACGATAAACTGAACTTACATTCAGCATGTTTTAATGTAATCTATTAAAAAGTTAATCAGCAATCATTAAGATGTTTTATTTATTTAAACTTACTAGTGGTCGGTCGCCCAGGGGTCGAAATTCGACCATAATTCAATGAATTTTTAAGTTTGAGCTTTATTAAGGTTCTTTTGTCAAAGGCCTCTATAATCGAAGTTTTTATCATAGATACTAAGTTAATTTGCCATTTTTCTTCATCACTTTGAACAGATTCACTGTAAAACTAAGAACAGCATTGCTAAACCTGCACACTATTCTCACAAATAGGCTAGAGTGAATTTATTCAGACTACTTATATAACATTTTCTTTATGCTTGAGCAAGATGTATTTCACAAAATACGAATTAAAACAATTTCAGTTTCACTCCCTGTTATAGTCAAATGTCAATTTGGACATTCAATAAGACTTTTATATATTATTTATTTTAAATTATTTAATTATTTACTAATGTATATTATGAATATAAATATTATATTATTACATAATTAACCTTAATGATCTTTACCAGGTCATAAACTTTTATAAAAAAACATAAGGAAAGTATGCATCTGAGTGTATGTTGTGTATAATTCGAGCAGTAGCGTGCGTATATCGTGTTTATTTTAATTAATTTAACAAATTCTAATAGACATTCAGCAAAAAAATGTTTTCTGCACTTCTCCTCCATATAAACTTTAATTGTGCCAAATTTCATACACCTACGTCCGCGATATTTCCTTAAAAAGAGGTACAAAGTTTTCGCTTCACTACTCTATTATTTAGATATAGTGCATACATTACAGTTTCAGCTTGCTAATCTACCAGCGTTTACCGGTGGTGGTCCACGCAACCAAATTTCCATATATTCTTTGATATAAAGTTAAGAGTTCTACAATTTCTCTATAAAGTTGCGGTCTGTAAAATAAAATTCTACCTAAACATATTCTGAATTTATTTTCACGCTCCAAATAGTATTTAAATCAGTTCACCAGTTATATAGCTAAATGTTTCGACAGCGCTAATTTAAACATAAACCGTCATAAAGCTAGCCATGGTAACACAATAAACATTCCTCACTCTAGAAACAAAACAAAGCGAAAATATATAATTAAAAATCTGAACGACAACTAATTCTTAACTCAAATACGAAAGTCACAGAGTGATATACATTTTTCTGTAGCAGAAATTAAATTTGGAACGTATCCAAATAAAAACAAAACTGTCAAATAATTTAATTTATATCATAATCCAGTTCAACGAGCAACTCCATATTAATCGTGATCCAACAGTTGATGTCAGAAATCAGTTTAGGCATGATGCCAAAATATAAAAATCCATTAATATGTTTAAAAGCAAACTGATGCAACTCATAAAAAATAGGTCATTTGGTGTATAAAGAATTAATTAATCCTAAAAAGATCAACACCAGTGTTTATCAATGAGGGATGCAATATCCGAAGCAAATATTTGATGCATGTGTGAACGTGATCAAAATAAATTACACGTGCCCTATAAATGAAGCCAGTACGCGGAACATTGTTTATTATCACGTAGGTACAGTAAGAGCGAGTCCTTGGCAATGTTTCTTGAATTTAATTATAACTTCTGGCATATCTGTCAAAATCACACGAACGTTGGCAAGTGAGCGACAAGAAAGACTTTTAATTTAGTATTTAACGTTGAAACATTGTCACACAATTCTTCTACTACAGTGTAGAGTTTTAAATACCAATCACCATAAAACTGAAATATACAGCCATAGCCCACCTGTTTATGAGCCGGACGGTACAATGTAATGCAGATAGGATAGAATTAATAGGGATTCCTGTTAAATTAAATTATGAAAATGCAGAACAGTGACGTAAGACTAAAGATACTAAGTTCCAAGGTTTTAATGGTACACAGTTTAAAGTGCTGCAGAGATTTGTGAGATTTTAACCCTTTCAAAATTCTCATAATAAAATAAAGTAGTTCAAGAAAACAGATTCTTAACGTAAGTATCGACACAGTTATATTGTAAACACTTTATTTGCAAGAATAGAACCATAACAAATATAGACATTAACAGGGATAATCTTGATGATTGTCGGGAATTATTATCGAAGTATGGGATTGTTTAAATTATGTGCTATATAATAATTAGGAACTTTAAACTTAATGAATTACTTTACTATGTAGATGAGCTAGACGTACTTTTTTCTGCTTTTATTCTATGCTATGTGGAGTCGGTAAAATTTTCTATTTCCAGTTTACTGTGTTGTCATTTCAACATGTTTATCGTATTTTATACATATACACACTACACTGTTTATCCATAGTGTCTATGATTTACCTTTTCTAAAATGGTCTTATTACATGTAACTTGAAAATCTTTTCCCAATTATGCTGCCATAACATAAAACACTATTGGGATAATTATTATTAATCTGATAGTTCAAATACTAAGAACTGGATACGATGTTACATATAAACATTATTATTTGGTGTGGATATAAATCCCTACAAAACGATTTGGATTTTATTTTGTGTTTTTTAAAACACACTAAACTATTAAGTTTGTGTTTTAATTGAGCCTCTTAATAGTTTACAATCGGATCCGCCAGGAACCACTCATGCGGGTATTTATCACTTTTCCTTTGCTTAAATGTGTCAATATGTTATATTTATTTTCTAAACGATATTTGAGTTATAAAGATAAATAAATTGAGTTTATAAAGTCAGCCAACAATTTTAGTTGTATTAAAACATTTCTAAATCTGTTATTTCATAGAATTTCTTTTGGTAAAGTTTTAATCTAGACTGGAGCCAAAGTTTTTATAATTAGTATTACTACTTGGAGTTTAGTAAACAGTGACAAGAGTGACACGGTGAGTGACGCGGAACGCAACATATTCCAGCGGGAAAGCACAATGACGGGCTGGCGGCATGACGGCATTGACGGCAGTGTCGGCAGTCGCATCGAGCCCTCGCCGCGTCGCCACGCTGCCGCCACACGTTTATCTCGCTAACGCAAATCGATATTGCCGTATTTATTGTTCTACCGCACATGGACTCTCTCGTTACTAAAAGTAAACATTTCATGAGAGTTTAAAAAGTTTTATAGCGCTGTTCGTCTCTTAATTTGTACATTCTCAATACTTTACTATCCTCGCGATATTAAAAATACGTAATAAACAGACGTATGTAACAGCTGTTGTTTAAAAGCAGCTGACCGGATTTGAAAATAATATAGCTCTGCAATTATTAAAAATGTAGCATGCAACTGTAGTAATAATAATTTTCAGTTCAACAATGATAACAGAAAGTATTCGAATTTTATCGGTCCGACTGTTCGTGAAAAAGTTTTGCCGTTAGTTTTGAAGTACTTACGGCGGAGTGTTCGGCAACTGAAATAGATGTATGAAAAAAAGACTGCCTACACATAGCGGCTGAGTATATTCTACGTGTCGTTAATAGATTCTGTGATAAATGCCCGCGATTTGAGTGTATAAGCGTGCGTTTGGGCGAAGGCCGTCGCTTGCGTCGACAACGTTGCGTCCGCGTCGTCGCCGCTTCTCTCCGGGGAAGTTGGCAAGGTGCGCGGGCGCGGGGCGTACAGCATCCGCCAGCGGCCGGAGTGCGTGCTCGCCGCCCAGCCCTGACTCGGCCGTGTCTCCCGCGGTGTCGCCTCAGTACTACCTTGCACGCGCTGAGGACATGTCCGTGTTATGGATTACCAATGCGTTGTTGTGTACACCATCATCAATATCGCGTCGCCAAGGCATTCGGCCCAGGCGACAGAGTTATCCAATGGATGCATCACCTGGTTCACAAATAAAATCAAAAGGTTAGTATACAAAACATTTTTAATCACTTTAACCAGTGACTGCAAACAGCTGTTACTTAATTTTTTTTTAATTGAATAATATTTTAATTTCTTAAATTAATGTGGAATTTTTATATATAGAAACAACAATAGGAGTAATCAATTTAACACTCAACAAAAGCTTTTTTTAAAGCATTGACATGAATATGGAGGACAACCGCCGGAGCCACATGTTGGAAACTCGTCAGATTAATTTCCGTTGAACGGTACACCACTCTACGAGCAACTCGTTAAGATAATGAAATATTATATATGGAATACTTCTATCGAATTATAATGAATTGCACACCCACAGTTAAAAAAAACATATATAAAAAAAATTACGCATTTACGTAGGATAATAATCTTGAGAATCACCCAGTTTGATCTTTTCGTGTGACATTTTCATTCAGTAAATCTAATTTCTTCATACAAATATACAGTAACAGGTACACGTATCGTAGTATTATTCAACAGAAGTATTAGCTGAGTATTATGTAAATAGATTTATTTATACACCTATATGAAATAATGTGAGGTAAACGGAGTGTCTCAATTTATCTTCGTAAGAAAATAATGTATTCACATATTGCCTTATTTCTTTGATATGAAATGTATTTTTTTTTATAGCTTGAGGTCAGCAGACAGGCAAACGGCCCACCCTGGCAGGTGGTCACCGTCGCCTATGGACGTTTGCAGCACCAGAGGCACCACCAACGGGCTGCCGGTCTCGAAGAAATTTTATAACGCCTTTTTTGAAGAACTCCATATCATTAAATAACAAAATCTCTTAAACAAATAAAATTCTGGCCTGTTTCTTAAGGGAACGGTTAATATACCCGTCACAGTTGCTGGTAGCATGAAAGTTTCTGGCGCATGATGGCGAAAATTTGAAATATGTGTGTCTAATTATTTTTCCTGATAGGAATATAAATAAAAACATTTGATTAAAACATAGTAAAGTAAAATAAAAAGGATATTCTCTGTAAGCAAACTTTATTGTAATTAACAATATTCTGTTCGAGACATTGTTTTATAAGAAACAATTAAACCACGTTGAAATATTTCCTAAAATCTTATCGGCTTTCAGAGCATGTTTATTATTATTATGGATGTGAAAATATTTGTTTTCTATTCAATTACAAATTTATATTTAATCCTAACTAATATAAATTCGAAATTGAGTTTGTTTATTTATTTATTACCTAAATTCACGCCTAAACCACTTAATATCTAGATGAATTTCAATATAGTCTTAGATTGGACCTTAGAGAAGGACATAGGCAACTTCTTTTTATTAATTCATATCATCATCATCATCATTTCAGCCGGAAGACGCCCACTGCTGGACAAAGACCTCCCCCAAAGATCTCCACGATGATCGGTCCTGCGCTGCCCTCATCCAACCTATTCCGGCGATCTTGACCAGATCATCGGTCCATCTTGTGGGGGGCCTACCAACACTGCGTCTTCCGGTACGCGGTCGCCATTCGAGGACTTTTCTGCCCCAACGGCCATCAGTCCTTCGAGCTAGGTGCCCAGCCCACTGCCACTTCAGTTTTGCAATCATCCGGGCTATGTCGGTTACTTTGGTTCTCCTGCGAATCTCCTCATTTCTGATTCGATCTCGCAGGGAAACTCCGAGCATAGCCCTCTCCATTGCCGTCTGAGCGACCATGAGCTTTCTCATAAGGCCCATAGTTAGCGACCACGTTAATTAATTCATATGGCAAAACAATATTTGCCGGGTCAACTAGTATATTTATAAAAAAAAAATCGTTAGTTGCATATATTGATGATCAGGATCAATGATCTCTGTAAAGGAACGGCTCTAGCACGATAGTTCTGCGGGGCTTCGAGCTCTATTTATGTTTTTTTTTAATTGCTGTAGGATAGCAAGCAAGCCTATGGGTGTTTGCAACGCCAGTGGTATCGCGAACACGCTGCCGTCCCATAATTGTACAGGAACTTGGGTCACTAATGCTGGAACACAACACAAAGTTATTATGGCGGCATACTTAAGACCAAAGGTGGCTATCATCCAGACGGGCTTAGGGCTCTACCACGTAGCTAGGGTGAGTTATTTTGTCGCCAGTTACGACAGGCTGACCCCGGTCGCAGAAGTCAGTATTCTTTCTCCGCCCCTGCACAGATAAATGCGATTCTTGCCTATTGTGTAATAATGGTATTTACACACAAGAGAAAAGTGTATCAGTTATCACGTACCCATGATACAAGCGCTTTGCTGCTTATTTAATAACTGGGTGGCTCTTTGGGATTTTTCCATATACATAATAATAAAAATGTAATAAATTGGCAACGTTTACGGGAAATCCACAAGCCAAAGTATTTCTTTGTTACTAAAAAGTATTTAAACATTACTTACTTATGTAGAGAAAATATAAAATCAACTGTATCAAATGCTAAATAATAAAAATAGCCACAATAATTGATGATGTTGACAAAAACTCAAGGTATACGAGATCCAATATTGTATGATGACTCATTACTAAATATAATCAAACCAAATCCGAGTTGCAATCAAAAATTCCGCTTTGTTGCCCGGGGTCTGCTTTCCGACTTTTTCTAATCCACTTTGCACGGTCTTCAGCATCTTTGGTAGTGAGCCCATTGGCACGCATATCACCCCTTAGCAAGTTAAGCCAGCACTTTTTAAATCTACTCCCATCGCCAGATATTAGTTCCCCACGTAGTTAGCTTGTTGCCGTAAAACTTGGCCATACCAGCGAAAGCGACAATCCTCCTCAGTTTGTCCGCAATGTTACGGATATGAAGGCTACCGTAAATGCAGGAGTTCCTAACGTGGTCCTTACGCATCAGCATATTCATCTCCGTGACACGCAGCCCCTGCTTGTGCTGCTTTAGCACCGGTAACGCTTCACAGCCATATAAAAGAACAGACCTAATAATGGTCCTATAAACCTGTCCCTTCAACTTAACCGGCATCTTAGGGTCACAAATGATACCAACACCTTACGGCATTTGGTCCATGCGGCAGCGATGCGTACCTTAACGTCGCAATCAATGTTGCCAGACACGTGAAATACAGATCCTAGGTATTTCACCTGGTCCGTACGCTTGACCGTGTTGCCGCCAATGCGCACCGGTGTGGGATCTGTAAAGTTGCAGGCCAAGTACTCGGTCTTCGCCACATTGAGCTTCAGACCACCATTCTCGCTGTCCGCATCCGCCAGCGCAATATCGTCAGCATACATGAGCAGCCACAGGGGCTGTTCATGTGAGTTTCTGATGCTGTCTGACAGTACGTCTAATACCACGCTGAACAGAAACAGACTAAGGACGGATCCCTGGTGCACCTCGACGGTGATGGGAAAAAGTTTCATGTTGCCAACAGCGGTCCTAACTACGGAATCGGAGTCATGATACATGTCTCGGATAATGTCAATATAAGTCTCTGAAACCCCTTTTAGATCGTAGTACCCACCAGATCATCACGCGAGGAAAACAGTTGAAGGCTTTCTTTGTCCTGTATCTCTCCGTGACACTCTTCAGAGCAAAAAAGGGTCCGTGGTCCCGTGGCCAGGGTGAAACCCATATTGACACTCCGAGACAGTCGATAAACCGATAAGGCGGATCCGAGAGTTGATAAACCTCTCGAACAACTGTTTAAAATAAATGTACTCTTTACAGATCAAATTAGATACTAAAATTTACTGAAATTAAACTTTAATTTTTGTTAAAGCTTCATGAAACGTAATCAACTTTAATGTAATTAGTTGGGTCGGTTTTAATAAAATAGACACGTCGGCACATTTTCGCTACACTATTTTGCTATTAACATGTTTAATAAAATATGTTAATTTAAAAACGTGTAATATCTCCAAAGTGAAAGTAATTAATTAATTTGCCAGGTAATAAGTAATATTAATTACTCTCATTTTTTATAGCTGAAGAACAGTAGACGAATAGTGGGCTATTAGCCTGTCTACTATTCGTCAGCTATATTCTTATTGTGAGAAAAGATAAGTAAATAGCACATATTACTTTGTCCATTAAAAGGTATAAGCAAAATATTTTTCATGTGTGTAAGTCGTATACAAATGCGGTTTTTTTACATTTAAGACATTTACTAAGACATTTCTAATGCTAACTAATATTATAAATGCGAAAGTGATTTTGTTTGTTTTTATTATACTTTCACGCCTAAATCGCTGAACCAATTTTGATGAATTTCGTTGTAGTCATAAATTGGACCTTGGAGAAGGACATAAACTACTTATTTTAAATACATATAGCAGAAATACGTTTGCTGGGTCAACTAGTTGTAAATAATTATCACTTCAATTACATAAAATATATAAACGTGGACTAAACGAGTAATTCAATAATAAGTGTTAAGACAGTATTAACTTTTTTATTTATTTATGTAAGAGTTTTGATAAATGACCCTACGATTAGCTGCGGAATGGACCTACATGGATCAACTAACCTGCAATGTTGGAAATAATTGAAATCTTTTTACATACATTTTGCTCTACTCAGGGATTGAATACAAATATCCATACTAATGTTATAAATGTAAAAGTAACTCTGTCTGTCATTTGTTATAGAATGGACATAAAAGAAGAACATGAGTTACTTCTTTTTATTTATATGGCAGAACAATGTGTCGGGTCAGCTAGTTATTAATAAAAGAAACAATAATTTATTAAATATACATACATACATACATATAATCACGCCTCTTTCCCGTAGGGGTAGACAGAGACCACTTCTTTCCACTTGCTACGATCCTTACATACTTGTTTCGCTTCGTCCACTTTCATTATTCCCTTCATACATGCCCTTCGGTTTAGGCTACTCTTGACCTGGCCTTTTTCAAGACGTCCCTGATCTGGTCTCGAAACGTCCGCCTAAGTCTACCCCTTCCAACACTTCCATTCACACTCGCCTTGTAACACTTTTTTCGTCAATCGTTCTTCATTCATTCTCTCGACTTGGCCAAACCATCTCAGCATACCTTTCTCAATTTTTGTTACTACATCTTCTTTCAGACCACAACGTTTCCTTATCTCACTATTTCTTATCCTGTTACTCAGTTTAACTCCTATCATACTTCTTAACGTTCTCATCTCAACTGCATTTATTCTGCTTTCATGTTTCTTCTGCCATGCCCAACATTCACTTCCGTACATGAGTGTCGGAACCAACACCCCCTCATGCGCAGCCAGACGAGCCTTGTTAGACACCTTCCTACTGTTCATAAAGGAGTGCAAAGCTCCATTCACCATATTTCCTGCATTGACTCTTCTTTCAATATCACTCTCAAAGTTTCCATCTCTTGTAAACTTTGAACCCAGATACACAAACTCATTCACCTGTTCAATTTGATCATCTCCAATCATGATATTGCAGTCTGTCACTGCTTCACCTCTTTCAAACACCATCACTTTCGTCTTCTTTACATTTATCTTATTAACATCTTACATTTATTAAATATATATAAAATAAAAGACATAAGATTTAGAAGAGAAAAATAATGACGAAATTATAGCGATGCTCATACCTACGCACATTAATCATTTAACTCTAAGTTATTTGTTTCATTTGCTATTATTTTTTAATCATTATTGATGGATGTAACACTTTGTACATATAATATAATATTATAAAATCTATGAAATAAATTATTATCGAATTTGTGAATTGAATTTTTTTTTATTGCGTAGGACAACAGACAGGCTGTCAGCCCGCTTAGAATTTAGCAGTTACCGTCGCCTATAGCATGCCATGGTGTTTGCAACGCCAGTGGCATCGCGAACACGCTGCTGTCCCATAATGGTACAGGAACTTGGGTCACTAATGCCGGAACACAACACAAGGTTATTTTGGCGGCATACTTAAGACCAAAGGTGGTCGCCATCCAGACCGGCTTGAGGCCCTACCACGTAGCCTAGGGTGGGTTGTTTTGTTGCCTTTTACGACAGGCCGACCCCGGCCACAGAGGTTAGTATTCTTTCTCCGCCCCTGCACGGAATTATTGAAATGTAAATGAAAATTATTGTATGAAAGTTTTATCTTGCCAATCGTAACGTGGGTCTTTCGTGGCTTCCGTTTGTCGTTCCCAGTTGTAATAAGATCATATATTACAACATATATTATTATAATTATATAAAATCAAATATTCACTCATTTACACAATGCTTACTCAAGTAGTTGGTTTACTCTGTAATCGATCTTAATTGTCTGCTATGTTATTAACGAACTACTCATACTATTAAAAATGACTCTTGATTTATTGAAGATGTGTATCGTTGTAGGAAATAAATAAAATTACGAGTTAAAAGGATATATAGCCTAGAAAAAAGTGTGTGTGTGTGCAATTCATGTAAGGCAGCGGTGAAATTTCAGAAAAGTATATACATTAATATATAACATTTCATATATTAATATATGAAAGTTACGAAAACCCAAACAAAAATTATAGAAACACTGTATATTTGTATTCTAACTTATACTACTACTTCTCTCTATATACTGTTTCTCTCAGGCTAAATCCTATTTATGAATATGTTTGTTTATTTTTGTTCTCCCTTTTTCGTTTCATTGAATTTTCAAATCACAACGATATTAACTTTTTTTATTACTGTAAGACGACAGACAGACTGATGGCCCATTTAATAATAAACATCTACAGGCGCGCCGCAAATACGCTGTTGTCCCATAAAGGTACAGGAACTTGGGTAACTAATACCGGAACACAACAGAAAGTTATTATGGCGGCATACTTAAGACCAAAGGTGGCCAAAAGTAGCTAGATAGGGTGGGTTGCTTTGTCGCCTTTTACGACAGGCCGACCCCAGCCAAAGAGGCATTCTTTCTCCGTCCCTGCACGGATAAAAAACTAAATCACTTCAAAACTTAATAATAATATTTATGTTTTCGAATCGTTTTTATTATTCATAAGGTTAAGTAAATGTATAATGTCTAAGAGATTACAATAACAGCTCATAAGGCTTCACTGTCGGGCTTGGATCTAGATGAAACGGACAGTATACCAGCCATGTTTGTTAAAGGTGTAATGACGGGTTGTACGTATCGGTTAAATAGATATGCCAGTTTCTTTAGGATGTTTCCCCAACTGTTGGTACATGACAATTTTGTTTATGCATATTAAGCGACAAAACCGTCTAATATACTATATATGATCGTCTAATAAAAACTGGTGCATGTTGTCGTGGAATTCGAACACGTGCCCTCTAATTTTGGTTTCTCAGTATGATGCCACTCGGCTAACAGTGTATATGTAATATTATGTTCGGAGACATAATTACACTGTAATTACAAGAACAGGTTTATTATTTCAAATATAATATTACATTTTTATATAATTGAAAATAAAATTAAACATTTACAAATATACAAAGAAGACGTTTTTACGTTAACGTTTTCACTAGGCCAAACTTATGCTTCGAATGCTACTACCATCCCCTGTTATTATTTATGACCAAATATTAAATATACATAATTAACATATTCAATACATACTACATAACTTTCAATTGTTTATCTTATTTAAATATTTATCTATATTATATTAAATTTGTAAACTACCTACTTTAAATCTTAAACATGTGTAACGAGCATTACTAATAGTATTGAGTATAGTGAGGACTTCTGGAATATTGAACGCCTTTTGTATTAATAATTTAAGTTACACAAGCCTCTTTTTCTTATACACCAAAATGAAGAATTATTTAGGAAATATACACTGTGAACGATCGCTACAATAGACTTTGGGTTTCTGATGATTTTTATAAACAGGACTTTTGATCGTAAACTTCATTATGCTGTAGTTTTTAAAATGTAAAAGCATATTTATATGTATTATACACCTCTTTGAATATTCATTTTAAAAGGGGTTTCATATCTGAAATTCATTTAAAGACCCTTTCTAGTAATAAATGAGTGCAAAGTCTCGCCCTACCAGTCCGTGCACACTGGATAAATTGAATTAAAGCGACCTTTACAAGTAGTTAACACGATTTACTTTGTAGACTGCAGTAGCACAAGCTTGCTAATAATAAAGTTAGTGCTTGGTGTACGTTCGCAACATGCAGCGTAATTGGTATCTTAGATTCAATTACCTTGGTACAAAATACATCTTACACAGTTATATAATTGTTAATAAAATTTAACATTTACGGTACGGTACGCAGTGGTATTATAACGACTATGTCCTAGTTGTTTTGAACTGGCGTGGATATTCGTAGGATTTCGAGTATTTCGGGAATATACTATTTAAAATACAAAAAAAGACTAAGGAAACGAACATAACTAGCAAAATATATTTACTGAAGTGGCGATGGGCTGAACACGTATATCGCATGACCGACAGCCATTGGAGTAAGTTAGTCCTGGAGTGGAGACCGCATCTTCGTAAATGTAGGTAGTGGCTGTATGAAAACAGCGGAGGATGGTGGTGTGTGATGGAGGTGTTATGGCGTGATTTTGGGGAGGCTTGGAATGAAGGCTGTTGATTGATTTATTTACTCATAAAGATTTATAATAAGGGATAAGTCTATAAACCCAACATTAAAGCTGTCCTTTTATACGGCTGCGAATCTAGGCCAGTGCTGGAGCAACACAACCAGGAGCCACGTGTCACGGAAATGAATAATAGTCAGATCTATGGAAACGAGGAAGAATCGCGTTAGGAATTCCCGCATGTATGACATTCATGTTTGTGACATTGCAGATAAATTGCAGGAATGTCACCCTCGCTGGTATAGCCATATTTTACTAAGCTATATTTTTGCAAGAGGGGTAGGCCTCACCACCAGTGATGTCGAAGGTCGTGCGAAGTGGAGAAGAAAAATTTGGAATGTGGACCCCGGGCACCAAAGTGAAGGTTTGGGTTGCAACCGGAATTTAGCGCTAGGATGATGATGGTGCCTCATTAAGATATACAATGGACAAGTGGTGTTTATTACACATGACGTCTAACTTAGATTCATTAGCATAACGTGTAAATTAAATTAGTACGGCAGGGGTATTTATTATTATAGAAAACAGACAGCAGACAGACTGACGGCTCAGTAAATAATAAGCAGTTGCCGTCACATATAGATATCTGCGATGCTAGATGACAGACCACTAACGCATTACCGTCCGTGTGGGTGAGAACATGAACGTGGGTCGCTTATGCCAGAACACAACGCAGGGTTGCTATGGCAGCATATTTGAAGACCGGGTGTGGTTGCTATTTGGACACACTTGGAGCTTTACCACCTGGGGCAGTTTCATTGTCTTTTACAACAGGCCGATCCCGGGTACATGGGCTAAAAATTTAAATAAAATTTTATTTCTATTATAAAATATTAATACAAAGTTTATAGAATTCTGTAATTTTGTTACAATATTAGAATTCTTATAACATATAATAAAATTTATTCCACGTATGTACGATTATATAGAGCGTAATAAAAGGGGCATCTCACCCAGTTCAATTCTATAACATTTTTGTTAAGTATTTTTACGTGTAGTTTTTACTCAGAAAATATTCTCATGAA
Source organism: Malacosoma neustria (assembly GCA_963693495.1). Taxonomy (NCBI): domain Eukaryota; kingdom Metazoa; phylum Arthropoda; class Insecta; order Lepidoptera; family Lasiocampidae; genus Malacosoma; species Malacosoma neustria. The sequence goes on along the minus strand of OY856371.1, from coordinate 21,921,042 downwards.
TGATTTAAAGTAATTTACTAAACAATTGACTTAAATTGAATTGAATTGAAGATTAGGACTTCTAGGCTGACCTTTTCTTGCGGACTATTATAAAATTACTATTTGAGTGTTCCCGTAGACTTTGATCTAATTATTCATAGAACGTCCTCAGAAATGTTAAATGAGATATACAATATAAAAATGTAATACAAATATAATATGCGTAACCTTATATTGATATAGAGTCCTACTTAAGATTTTTCAGAATATAGCAGCTCATACACCCTATTGAAGGGGCCACACATCCATACAAATATAATAAAAATAAAGAAAATACTCGCCACGTTCATCGAAAGTAAATTAGCAGAATACACGTTTCGTCACGTTGTTTTATTTTTCTTCAGTACGCGGTAACTATATACATATATTACATAATTATATACATGTAAGATAAGAAATACCGTTTTATATAATGTATTATGTATGTGTGTGTATGTATGATTTTTTTATTGCTGATGAACAGCAGCCAGGCTAACGGCCGCTTAATAGTTACCGGCACCTATAAATGTTTATGACATTAATGGCACCGAGAACACGGTGCTGTCCCATAGGGTAGGAACTTTGGTCACTAATGCTGAAACACAAAACAAGGTTATTATAGTGACATAGTTTAGTCAAAGGGTGGGGTGCCATCCAGACGGGCTTGGGGCCCTACCACGTAGCTAGAGTTGTGTTGTCACCTTTTACGACAGGCCGACCCCGGTCGCAGGAATTAGTATTCTTACTCCGCCTCTGCAGGTATATCCGAGTTGCAACTCAAATAGCATTTTATCGTCTGATATAGTTTCCTATATATAAATGCTTATGTCTACGATTAAATATTTATAATTTATATTAAAAATCGATATTATTTTAGGGCAATAGCAGCATATCTCCAGTCACTGAGGATAACATCAAACAACGGCTTGATACAGGGAAATTTAGCTTGTCTTTACTATAGACAAGGCTTCATAGACATAGCGATAGACACATACAGACGAGCTATCGAACTCCAACCAAACTTCCCAGATGCTTACTGTAATCTTGCTAATGCACTCAAAGAGAAAGGTTTGGTATCTGAAGCAGAAGAATGTTATGACAAAGCTTTAAATCTATGCCCGTCACACGTTGATACACTCAATAATCTTGGTAATGTCAAGAGGGAGCAAGGCAAGATTGAAGAGGCCACCAAATTGTACATGAAGGCATTAGAAGTGTTTCCTACTTTTGCAGCCACCCACAATAACTTAGCTTCGCTTTTACAACAACAGGGTTTGTATTATATATAAAATAATTTTATTTATTTTTATGCACCATTGAGACCAATATTTTATAAAATTGAACATAATACTCCCACATATATTTCTTTAAAATAAATTTGTGGATGCCGCAGAACAGTATTTCAACTCACGAATTAGACCGGAATATGCAAAATTATGTTCAACATTCTCCTTAAATCGAATAATAAAGTAAATTATTACTAACTTTATATTTCTTAAATAGTGATTTCTAAGACCCTCTGTTTTTTTAATCAATATAGTTTTATTATTAATAATTGTAATATCTTATTTATGTAAACCAAGACGTAATTGTTTTAAAATTAGTTTTACTCCGCATCTACGGTCGAGGAGACTTGAAAATGAGTATTTTATCGAGAATAAATAAATAACAGGGTAGTTGGATTTAAATATACATATATCAGGTATTAAGACACTACTTTTTATTTTATGCTTGTATTGGGATAATTACTAGTAAGATTATTGTCACGTACTAATATTATATTACATGTACGTACATGTATTGATATTATACGAGACGATTATCTTACAAACTATCGTCACACACAAATGATAAGATAAAATTAATAAAACTAGAAGAATGCAAGAAAGTCTCGTACTTTTGCTATAATTTTGTATTAAAATATAATAATATCGCAATTACAGGAAAGATCCATGAAGCGTTAATGCATTACAAGCATGCTATATATATTCATCCTAACTTTGCTGACGCTTACAGCAATATGGGGAACATATTGAGAGAACTGCAAGATATATCAGGAGCACTTACCTGCTTTCAAAAAGCAATTGAGATAAATCCATCATTTGCCGATGCTCACTGTAATCTTGGAAGTATTCTTAAAGACATGGGAAAAATTAATGAAGCCATTGAATCTTATAAGACGGCATTAAATTATAGACCCGATTTTTCGGACGCTTATTGTAACTTAGTTCATTGCTGGCAGATAATATGTGATTGGAATAATTATCAAGAACATATGCATAATATAGTCAGTATTGTAGAAGTACAGTTATGCACTGATAAGTTGTCCTCAGTGCACCCACATCATTCCTTCTTATATCCATTATCAAATGAAGCAAGAAAAGAAATTGCCGCTAGACACGCTAATTTTTATTTAGAAAAAGTAAAAATGCTTGAGGAAATTACTTTTCAGCATAATAAACAGTTGAATGGACGACTACGTGTCGGTTACATAAGCAGTGATTTTGGAAACCACCCTACGTCACATCTTATGCAATCCATTCCCGGTTTGCACGATCGAACGAAAGTAGAAATTTATTGCTACGCTTTAAATCCAGATGATGGAACTACATTCCGTAGTAAAATAGTGAGAGATTCCGAGAATTTTGTAGACTTGTCCTTTGTAGCGTCCCATGTTGAGGCTGCAAAGATGATTAATAATGATGGTATCCATATATTAATTAATATGAATGGATATACAAAAAATGCTAGAAATGAAATATTTGCTCTTCGACCAGCGCCTATACAAGTTATGTGGTTGGGGTATCCAGGTACGAGTGGAGCGACATACATGGATTATCTTATAACAGATGAATTATCGTCACCTTTGTCAGCAGCTCCTGACTTTAGTGAAAAATTTGCGTATATGCCCCACACGTATTTAATAGGGGATCATAAGCAAATGTTTCCACACTTAAACAAACAATTTATAGGCAAAGTTAAGAGCAAAGATATTGGTGATGAATGTTTAATGTTAGTTAATTCGTCCGAAAACGTAGATATTGAACAAATATTCTACGTAAGTGAACGTAAAGAGATCATATCTTACGAAAAAACCGAACCAATTGAAGTAATTGTAAGAGATATAGACATTCCGAATTATTTAACTGATTTGACAATCAAATCTGAGGAAATGGAGGTAAAATTCTATTTTTATGCATGATCAGCTTATTAGATTTGAAACTAAACTATACGTTAATAAAATTCTGTTTTAGGTGCAAATTAATGGCTCAAATATACACAACGGTTTATGTATAAAAAAAATTAATAATAAAATGGCTTCTGGAGAAGAAGTTTTTAACAATATTATATTTACGTCAAGGATCCAATATGGGCTTCCGAATGATGCAATTGTTTACTGCAATTTCAATCAATTATATAAAATGGACCCGAGTGTTTTAGAAATGTGGGTGAATATACTCAAACAAGTCCCAAATAGTGTACTCTGGCTATTGAGCTTTCCAGTTGCTGGCAAACTAAATATTCAAAAATATTCTCAGAGTTTAGGTAACAAAAATGTCACATTTACATAATAGGTGGAAATCAAAAAGAATACTAAACCTTTATATTTTTTCAATCTTTTAAGGTTTAGATCCTAAACGAATAATATTTTCCAAGATAGCTTGTAAAGAAGAACATGTCAGGCGTGGTCAATTAGCGGACGTGTGTTTGGATACCCCACTTTGCAATGGCCATACTACATCTATGGACATTCTTTGGGGTGGAATTCCCATTGTAACATTACCAGGAGATACATTAGCGTCAAGGTAGGGGTGGAATGTCATAGACATAAATTTATATCTCTAAAAATATTTTAATTTAAAGAACAAAGGGTTTTAAATGCTTTAGTATATTAGCAGTTATATTATTAATACTACGACTATTTCGTCTGAACTAAACCATCGCTCATTCTCACACACTGAATGAGGTTGAGGCTGAGGCTGTCTCTGTGAGAAGCAACTGGCTGACGCCAGCCTCCGTCATGGGGTCGACCGGTCAGTTGTCAGTCAGTCGGCCGGTTGTCTTTAACAACAGCGGAGTTTTTAGTTAATAGTCTAACGGAGTCCAGCATAACCCCCAAATCCCCGTGGAGAGGTTCGCAAATAGAGTAACTCTTATTTTAGTTTGTCTATGATCATATTCCAGTTCTAAAATTAATTATTTAACTAGAAGTTATCTTATTTTGAAAATATAAAATTTATATTCTTTTACTTCCAGAGTTGCCGCCTCTCAGTTGAAAGCGCTCAATTGTTGCGAGCTCATTGCAAAAAGTCGACAAGAATATGAAGATATTTCCGTAAAACTAGGCCTTGACGGAGAATAGTAAGATTAATTTATATTCTTATTCCTGTTAGATATTTATTATTAATTTTTTTAATATTTGATGCCTATTTCGTTTCATGGCTTTATTTCAATCTGCCCTGAGAATAATTAGTTTATACGACAATTTTTTACGACGAGTTTAGATCAATGAATTTTGCGAAACTTCTTTGTCTTATGCTAGGTAGATCAAGGTCAGCTCCAGAGAAAATAGGAAACGTAGAGATTTATAACTTTTCGATATATCTTACCTAAACGACAAACCATATGAACTGTTGCCGGAATACTATAATGCATTTCAAGAAATCTAATAACTGGTGCTGTCGTGATATCGGTCCGGAGCATCAAGATGCTCAGCAGTGAGCAAACGATTGGAGGAGGAGGAATAACTGGAGAAAATTTTGAATATTTATATGATGCCTTTTCAATAAATCATGTGGTTGACTACCATACATACATCTCAAACTAAATCTTTATTATAATAAGCTATTGCTGAAGTATGAACTTCTTTATTACAAGTGTATATTAAACTGTTATTGGATCATGATGATTTCAATATCAAGTGAAAATTAATTATTTTAACCAAAATTTTGTCACATAAAAATATTATAAGTATTTATTTATGAAGTAAATTTTTTTTAACAAACAGTAAGAAGAAAGTATTCAACGCACTAGGTGCAAAGTTTTATCAATTTTATCAATCAAAAAAATAAGACGAAACAATATGGGATATTTATAAAAATGCTTCTGAGAATCTTAAAATGAAATAGATTCCAAAAAGTTGAAACTTTATGAATATGAAAATATTCACATATTTTTGAGACGTTGCAAATTATTTACATACGAAGGAATACTATAATACTATTTCAATGATTTAAGTTTAAATATCTCTGTGATTAAGTTATTAATTTAAAAAAAAATACTAAACTATACATTAATATGATATTGCAAAACTTAAAAAAATGTTTATAATAGAATATCTAAAACAACGTTTCACGTATCAAATCTAGTAAAATCATATATTAAAATAGAAAAGGATATATAATAAAATAATCATTGAGAACCATCATAGAAGGGAGAATTGAAGAAATCGGAAAAAAAGGAACACAAAGAAGGATAATTATAGAGCAAGTAAAGGAAATACGTGTTATATCAAAAAGTCAAGAGAAAGACACTTTTTGGAGAGGACTGGAAGATGCTCCACTGACAAGAGCGGTAGTTCTTAAATAAATGATAATGATTATCTATTAAAATACCTTACCAAATTTAAGACTGATCTATAAAATATTAAATAAGTATCAACGACTCGCATGTCAATTAATGAGAATAATATTTTCTTTTCTTTTTACAGTCGAAGATATATGCGGGCAAAAGTTGCAAAAGCTCGTCTGGAGAGCACTCTTTTTGACTGTGAACATTATGTAAGAAAACTAGAATCTCTATACGAGAGAATGTGGGACCGATACGTCAACGCACTGGAGCCAGATCATATTAAGGCGGACTGATGTTAACGAATAATTTATATTAGAAAATTTTATCTTATTATATTATAAACATAGATTATTTTACATATTTATATAATAGATGTTTCATGATACTTCACGAATTTAATGTATTGTACGTATAAAGTTTCGAAGTTCCTTATAATACAAGTATAAATGTTATAAAACTTTATTTTTAGGTATTATATTTGGTGTTTGAGTAGTGTTATCAATGAAAACACAAGTTTATGAAGGTAGTATTACCCAATTTTAATTTTACAAAAACTAAGTCAAAACTCTTAGTTTTCGAATAAGCATGATTTAAAACTATTTTTTAATACATATGTATATATTTTGCACCCGATACGTACTTCTTGAAAATAGTATGTTTTAAATAAAGCGTAGTAAATATCATAAATTAAAATGTGAAATACATATAAACTTCAATTACTTCGTGTTTTCAACATTTTTTTATGTACGGTATGTTAATGAATTTTTGATAGCTGTTATAGCATAACACTTTTTTTCTTTCTTGCTTTCGAAAATTAAGAATTATAGAATTCGGTACGTAATAGATTATTGCTAGTAAATCAAAAAACGCTTTTACTAACTTACGTATTACAATTGTGTTAAATTAATATCTGAACACATTTATGTTATTAGAGAAACAAAAATCAACTAAACATAGAACCAAATATTTTTAAAAAGGCAATATTTAGCATATTTTTAAATCATTTATCGTTTTTATTTAATTGAAATGGACACCCTTTATTTATAAAATCGGTTGCTATGACAACAATGTGTAATATTTCTCTCGTTTTATAAAATGTATAATTTTTACTTTCTTGAGACATGGTACATTACGATATTTTCACTATGATTCTAATATATTTCTAATAATGCATCCTCCTCCTTGAGTCGTGTACCTCATTACTGAGGGTCGTGATTCCCCTTAGGGGAAACCAGTTTCTCTTTTATAATGTTCCTCCACCTGTGTCTGTCCTTGGCGTGGTAGAGTGCATCATGCAGCTTGGTGCATAATAACGCATAAATAACGGTTAACGGTGCTAATAATGCATAATAACTGACATTCATACAATCACCATAAAATTATATAATACTAAATAGTGCACTCTATTGCAAATGAGTCAAAGATGATCACTGCCTTCTACGTGTGAATTTTTTTTATTTCTTCGAGTAAAGTTCTAAAATCTACAGTAGTTTGAAGCTGTAACGTTATGTTCACATTTATCACTTAAATATTTTATTTTGATCACCAATTTGTTTTATAAATTTAAAGTACATGTATCGTAATTTATTTTTAATTATTTTAATGTGCTAAATCCTCTTTTATCAGACATCTTACGACTAAAGCAGGGTGCATTTTAATACTTATAACAGTTTACCAAACTATATAGTAAGAAACTTAAATTAAATAATTTTAGTTTATGTATATACGTTTTAAATATTAAACATTTCATTTTATCCAGTTGCTTCTTGTTAAAAGATCAAAGAGATCAAAGAGAAAAAAAATAGAAAAAAATATTAAAAACTTCTTGCTAAATCAATTTGAAGAATATCCACGTGTGTCTCAAAAATGGTTACCAGATGTATGAACATTTTTACGTTCCTAAGATTATTTATTTATTTATTATGAAATTCATTGAATTTTTTAAATTTTATTGAATTCATTTATAATTATGAATTTCAAATGTTTGCTCTTTTTATATACCTGGCGATACGTAACGTTAATTCATTGTTTACATATAAATATATTACTGACATAAACAATAAGTATTGAAATAAACTTGAATTTCATAATTTTAATATTGCTTGTTGAGTCTTATTATATATATATATATATATATATATATATATATATATATATATATATATATATATATATATATATATATATATATATATATATATATATATATATATATATATACATTTTATAAATACCTACCTAATTGCTTATGTATGCCGTGAAACGTAAAACGACATAATAAATACATGCACTACTTCTAATTATGATTTATTTTAATAAAAATTGTTTTTATATATGTACATGCGAATGCAATGTATATTATATTTATTTACTATTTCCTTGTTATTGTATTATAAATATGAATTTTTCATTAATGATGGCTATTGCGTTTCAATTTACCGTAGGCGCTAGAATGTTGAGAAAGTCGAGTATTTAATCATAATTATTATTTTATCATCAATTCCAATAAATCAAAATGGACTAGCAGCATAGAGAAGACACAGCAAAACCAACTCCCCAACGCTTATTTTTAGTCATATATATGCCTTTTTTATTCTGTACACCTTTAATTATAAAATAAAATATAACTGGCATATGTGACGAGATATAGAATTTAAAAGTGGAGAAACGTATGACACAAGTGCAGAACTAAGTAGGTTCCAGTACGTCTCTGATATTTGTATTTAATCTTACTAATAAATTTTCGATTAAAAATTTTGTTTGTTTAAGCAGTTCTATACTATAGTTCAGCGCCAGATCGTGAATAAAAAACGAAAGCCCTCATTGACTTCCGTCCATTAGAAGCGTCAGCTATACCAGTATCTCGTTATTAAATGTCACATTATTACCTTTAAAATCAATAAATATTGTTAAATACATACGATCTATGAATAAATTATGAAAAAACTACATGAGTATTTATTTGTTTCTCTGCGGACCTAAACAATAACCCTATAATCAGAATATTTTGAAGTTATTAATATTTGGGTGCGTTTAGAAATAAATGGACGTAGTTACGCAAAAAGGATCCAACCCACAAAATGTTACTTTTGATTTATTAAAGATTAAAGTTTTAGCTGTATTTCCGCATTGATGTACTTGTTTATGTCTATGGGTTCTTAGGAAAATATAAGCGTAAATAAATGTATCATTTTTCAGCTCTGTTTAGGCCCAGAATGAGTACTTTGTTATACTATCTAATTATTCGACCATATTGTGGGTTCCTTTTTGAGAAACTACGTCCAAATATGACAGTAAATGCGACATGATGAATTTAGCTGACAACTGTTTCTCGAGTTTCCATAAAACTCGTATTTTTATTCAAAGTAGTTTCTCAAATATTCATAAGTTTCCAATTACACAACTCGTGTTTTATATCAGTGGAGATAAAAAAACTTATATTTAATCATAAATGTGGTGAAAGATAGGCTATTCTAAAAATTTGTAATAATAGTGAATTTTATCTTTAAAAAAAACATTTTAAATATATTTACAGATTTGAGTTTAATTGTCGGTATCTATTCTTTTTATATTATTGATATATCATTCCTTTAAGATAGCGATGAAGATGGCAATATACGTATAATAGTTAACTATATATATATCGATGGCATATATACGTATAATAGTTAACTAACTGTTAAATCAACAACCATTATGGGCTGTATAGTGTTGCTATGGGTGCTTCACTAGCTCGATAATGTCCATGTATAACACTCCCAATTTGTATATATGTATGTCGCCCACACTCACAAGTGGCTTTCGTGTTTGGACAGTGACATCTTCATAACTATCGAAGACATACTAGACAGCGTAGGTATATTTAATGCATATCATAGACTAAATCGTATGAACTATAGTTTGGTACAATGGTCTTCGTAGATTTAAACGTGAGATGTCGCCGAGAAACTTCATCAGGTGCTCAGTATAAACCCACTTGCTTGTGGTGCGGCAGTTACCAAATTAATTGTTCTCTAAAATAGCACTAATACAACTACTAAGCGCGTATTTTAAATCCTGTAAACTGTATTATTTCGTGATTTAACTCAACATCCTACTTTTTATTATTCTATTGAGATTATATTGTAGTTTGCAAATTTTTTTGGGAGAGTTATATTAGTTGATAGGTATCTTAAGCTTTAGATCTAGATGTTAGCAACACATCTACCTTATTCATACTTAAATTATAAATTTGAAGGTAACTGTCAGTCTGTCTGTTACGTTTGCACTCTTAAACCACTAAACAAATTTTGATAATTTTCGGTATAGATATAGATTGTTCCGTGCAGAAGGACATTGATAACTTTTTGTCGTGAAAATAAAACTTGAAGGGAGTAAAATAGGGGTGAATAATATAAAAATAAACACTAGCGCCTGTTAAAATATTAAAAGCAGTGCGTTTAAACGGTATCAATCTGCATCGGTCCACTAGAATTTTTTTTTTAATATATGGCTAAATAGCCTTTACTGGGTCAGCTAGTTAAATATAAATTCAGCTTAAGTAAAATAAAACTACCACGAAATATCATTGTGAACACAAACTCTTGTGAGAGATAACATATGTTAGTACTAACATATTTTATCTCTCACGAATTTGACAGTTTTAAAAAGTGTTCTCTTTTCGAGCATAAAGCTAACCTTCTTCTTCTTGCCCCGTATCCCAAACTATGTGGGGGTTGATACTTAATGGTCACCTGAACATATTTTTTGCCATATCATCTTTTACACAATCCATCCATCGTTTCTTTCTTCTTTCTTTTCGAGTATAAAGCTTACTGGTCTTAATAATTGGACTTTGATTTTAGTTTGAGAAATTATGAATTTGAATGCTAGTATGGTACAACATTATATAGTAAGTGACATCTAGTTTCATTTAAAAAAAAAACATTTATAATAACGGATGAGAATTAAATTACTTACTTACCAAGTATTATCTTATTTTCAGTTGCTATATAAATGTTACAAATAATATTCTCAATATCCGGAGCACCGAGCTTTGCTCGGTATTTTTTTTTTTTATAAATTGTGTTTTTTGGAAATTAACAATTGATTTTCTTATCTTAGTCTAACCTCAAAGCAAACACTCATTGACTTGTTGTTACTTAACAACGCCATCTGCTGGAATAGCTTTAGTGTTGTGTCGTTAAACCAGTTTGAAAAAAATAGTAATATTATTCGCCGATAGATGTCAGGAAGAGTGTTATTTTTCTTCCAATAAAAAAAGCGAATAAAATGACATTTTCTAGAAATGATTCCTAGCTAGATCGATTTATCGCCCCCGAAACCTCCCGTATACTAAATTTCATGAAAATTGTTGGAGCCGATTCCGAGATTCCAATTATATAAGTATATACATACAATATACAAGAATTGCTCGTTTAAAGATATAGGATAGGTACATATACATATGTTTATTATACATACATGTAAGGGTATAATTATCTGTTCACACATATTTTGTAACACATGTATGAGCAAATTTGTTTTAATTGCTGGGGAACAGCAGACAGGCCGACGTCACTTAATTATACCGTCGCTTAAAGATGCTCGCAACACTAGGAAAACCGCAAACACCCTACCATCCCATAGGGGTACAGGAATCTGGGTCACTAATACCGCAACACAAGAAATGGCTTATGCCATTATTACCTATATAATGGCATGGCAAGAAAATATAATTGCCTGGTGAGATATTATATAAAATATATTATCCAATGAATTTGTAGTAGTACTAGTAATATTTGCCCAATGAATTTAAGTAATACTTATTTTCCTTGAGGTTGTTGTTTTTTGTATACTTGTGTATGACAAATGTATTTTTTTTATTGCTGTAGGACTGTAAGGCTGCGGCTTACTTAGAATTTAGCAGTTACCGTCGCCTATGGGTGTTTGCAACGCCAGTGGCATCGCGAACACGCTGCTGTCTCATAAGGGTACAGGAACTTGGGTCACTAATGCCGGAACACAACACAAGGTTATTATGGCAGCATACTTAAGACCAAAAGTGGTCACCATCCAGACGGGCTTGAGGTCCTACCACGTAGCTAGGGTGGGTTGTTTTGTCGCCTTTTACGACAGGCCGACCCAGGCCGCAAAGGTTAGTATTCTTTCTCCGATCCTGCACGGTTATAAGTAATCCTTAATCTGGAATAAATCCGAAAATAATGACTTGCTTTCATGAAAAACAAATACTTTCTATTAAGTAAACATATTTTCACATTCGGCATGACATGAGTCTAGCAAAATATAAACGCTTTACTCGTGCTTTATAGATTTTCAGTACACAATAATGTAATTCTCATAAAAATAAAAGAGTAAATTAAAATCATATTTATCTTAAATTATCATAAACATACTTATATAAATTATAAAATAATATTTTATGAGCAGTACTGATTACTATTTGGTAGTTTGAAAACATCGAAATATTGCTCATAAGTAGAGTTGAACTAGAATGATATTTTTACTGGATACAAACCTGAAATTACTTGATCAGTAAGAAGATATGAATATTCATTTATCGAAAATATCCCCCTAAGATGGAAAAAATTTAAAATTTGTGCATCTTTAGATTAATTCTGTCGACTATGTTAAAAAATTTAACCTTGTGTGAACACTTAACACAGTACTCTTTAGATGCAATCAAATATTACGCTTTTAAAAATAATATCGTGACTACATAAACAGACTACAGATTTCTTTTCATAAAAAACTTGAGAATCTATTTTGCTGTAGCAGACAGGCTGGCAGCCCACTTAGTAATAAGCAGTTACCGTCACATATGGACGTTTGCGACACTTGCATTTTAAACATGCGATGTATGGATTAAAATCTAAGTCGGAGCAAATTATGTTGTAAATAGTTTCCTCTGATCATGTGTCTATCGATATAATATTTAAAAAGCTTCGCTATATTTTTTTTCTTAAAGTGCATGGTAATGCTGGTGATGAGTTTATATGAAGTAGTTTTAACGATGGACATTTTTCACACTTAGATTAGAATGGATTTTGGCTAATTAAGTTGATGATAAAGCAAACTTTGAGACTTACTTTATCGATCGATCACTTGAATTTGAGAAATAATAGAAGAGAAATGTGACGAAATCTGTAATTCAGTGGATACGTTTTACATTTTAACAATAAATCTTAGGTATATCATGTTTCATAGAAATATGAAAACCTTTTTTCACAAAATCTAAATAAATATCTGAAAAATGTATAAACAATTTTGCTATTATCAAATCGTGGCTTTGAAGCCAGGCCAGGTGAAGGGACAGGTGCTGAGAGACTTAAGAGAGCAGATATTTAACAAAGATGTAACCGGGACTAGCGTTTGTATTACGAGCTGTGTGAATTGTATTATTAGGGCTTCATTTAAATTTCATGTTCATTCCATCATTAAAGAAGCGCTGAGTTATAAAAAAACAAAACCACTTATAATCTAAAATATAAGTCGGTATAGTCAAGTTGACTGTCAGTACAGCGCACGATGTAGATAAATTACTTGTCACGCTAAAAGATAATTAATTAATGTGAATTCCGCAGAATTGGAAGACAATTCATAAATAAATAAATATATTCGAATAATTGACGTAGTGCCGTCTAGTTCCAAAGTAAGTAGCACTTGTGCTATGGGTACTAGACAACTGATAAACTACAAATATACTTTATCTCTAAATAAATAAATGTTATACATAAACACCCAAACGTGGGACGGGAATCGAACCCGAGAATTCCGTAAGCGTACTGACGTGCGTTAGCCGGTACGCCCTGGAGGTCATCAAGATTATTTTTTGTATCATTAAATTTTTATTAATAAAATCTGATTTTAAGTTGAGCAACTACGGTTACAGGATTTTGAAAAACCACATCAATTCAATTAATATACACATAATGATGATTTAGACACTCGTTTGTTTTTGCTTAATTTGCCATTTTCAATCTATTACTTCTTTCACCTTGAAACGTCTTAATCAATCAAAAATAAATTCACACACATCTAAGTGTTATACTATAAAAATCTCTTACAGCTGACATTTAGTCTCTCAATAAAGAGGCAACCATCATATATTGAGTTAGTAGCACAATTTTAGTATTTTTAAATAAAAACCTAGTAAAAATTAAAAAGCATCAGGTTACCCAACGAATTTACCGGAAACGTGCTTACGGCTTAAAGAAACTAATTTGTGAATAAACTTATAGTCGTGGTTGACCTAGAAAGATAAGAATATCATTCGTTAGATTATTATAATTTTTCTAAGTACCATTCCCGAAACTATGTGGGAAATTGTTTCGCAGTGTTTTTATTACAAACATAAAATGGACAGACACATACAACGAACATTGGCAAAGGATAATTATTCGTAGGAAATATAAATATTCACTAGTGAGTGGCAATTAACACTCATTGACAATGGTACTTCAAAAGTAATAGTAAACGGTAAAAAAATACCATATTTTTTTAATGAATCGATTATAAAAGTTTTTGATGCTTATTATTTTACTCGTATTGAAAACCGCTGTGTGCTGTATGTACGTTTAGAATGTGTTATTATGTGTATTATTGTAGATTTGTAAATGCGATATAAATGCACTTGTTTTCATATTATTTCAAAAAAATATATTGTTTGCTATCTTGTTGCTCCAAACGTAATTAAGCTTCGAGAAGTATCATTCTTCGTTGAATACAAATATTTTCCATACATGTAAGAACTGACCCAAGCGGCATAGATAATTTTTCTGTCGTTCAGTGGCAATGACTTTTATTTCATGAGCGCTTTTGTTTAAAATAATTATGTATATTGTACCTGTTATGGTTCAAAGGACCGAGCACTTTGGATATTGTTACCTACAAGAAGAATCTTGAAAAAATCCTTAGATTGCTATTATGTTTGGATGTTTTTTCATGTGATAAAAAATATGTAGTTTTATAAACTGTTTGTTAATTCTGATTATGGGATCTATGAGGAATTGGCAGAATGGTTTTTAACAATGTAATCAATTATCTATACTTCTATACTACTATTATAAAGAGGAAAGATTTGATTGTTTGTTTGTTTGTTTATTTGTTTGCTTTGAATAGGCTCCGAAACTACTGACCCAATTTAAAAAATTCTTTCATTGTTGGGAAGCTACACTATCCCCGGGTGACATAGGCTATATTGTATTTTCAAAAAAATTAGGGATCCTTACTAAAACTCTAATAATGTAACCCAAAGTGTAAAAAAATTATCTAAAATATTATTTAAATCGCGTGAGTTGCGAAAAATATTGATGATAGAATAAAATAATGTACTACAACTTTGCAGAACACATCATTATTTACAAAAAGTGTCGCGACAGCATATGTCTAACTATAATAGTTATGCCACAATAAGTGTTCTTTTATTTTAAAAAATTAATTGAAATGCCGCCCCTAGAAAAGGCTCTTTATTTGGATCTTGATATTAATCCTTATCAAAATAAATTACTTCATATTTAAAACTGTTTCAATACCTTTATATAACTTTTTGAATTATTCAATTCGGATATTCCATTCGAAAGATATCACGAGTTTAAAAATGTAAGTATTAGAAAAATGTTGCGTGGTAGCCGCTCACCCTGTTCGGCTAGCTAGGCAGCACCTTATGCAATGTAGGCGTGCGTCACTAGGGTTTTTACAAAAATTAGAATACTTATTAAAAAATAACGAAAAATAAATAAAAAGTAATAGCAAAAAAATCATTAAAATAAAAGCTCATAGAAATAATAATATTCAAACTTTCTTTATAATTTTATTTTTTTAGTAACCTGACGCAAATAGAAGGGTTTGCCCCCAGGGGCGCTCCTCTGTCCGAGGAGTGCACGGGTGTGCGTACCCGAGGTGCCCGAGCATCCGTCGCTTCACTCCCCTCTCCGTTCGAGGCGACAGAGTCCTTCCTACCTTTCTTTCCGTCTACCTCTTACATCCTTTCCAACTTAGCTCTCTGTTCGTGGCGTGGTCCCCGGTGGGATGGTTGCGAATACTGATTGGGGTCCCAGGTTCTACCCTGGGACCTGATTTGGTAGTCAAAACCATGCCTATTTCGACTGCGCCTGCACAGAGAGTGTTCCCGGGGCGGGATTTGCATCCTCGCTGTCGGTTGGTCTTGCTGGGCCGGCTACGACGTCAGGCGACTCTTCTTTTTCTGGAGTGTCGTCTGGTAGTCGTACCCACGCCTGACTAGCACGCGACGGGGATGCGAGTCCCGTCCGGAATTGGCCGCGGACCTGTCGCTCCCGGCCCTGGTTCTGTCCATGGTCGGGGGCGATCCTGGATGGACGGCCGTCGCCTCCTTTTGCGAGGCAGTAGTGTCTGCAAGGGAGGCGGCGGAACGGGACCGGGAGTCCGGCACCGCACTCCCCTCCCGCCAACGTAGGCCGCGTCGTCGGCGCCGGAGGGCGGGCAACGATCTCCGGCCGCAGTAGAAAGCGGCTGCGGGCGGCCCCTCGGGGGAGGATTCGCCGCCCGCACTATTGCCGTGAGGGAGAAGGCCGCGTGCTGTTCCGCAGCCCCCCTCAACTCCTAGAGTTGTTACAAGAGAGCGCCGGGGGGACGAAACCCTGACCCCCTGGCGCCAGCACTTTAGAAGGGGCCCGTTTTAAGACAAAGCGTGGGCCGGCGCCTGCCCGGGCCACGAGATCGGCAGGCCATATATCCGAGGGCCCGGGCGTAGGCGATAGGAGAACAGCGGGGTTTTTTTAGTGGGTAGTCGGATGGTCGAACATCTTTTCCGGAGTCCCTTATATCCCTCGGTCCCCCCGGGCCGGGGGAACCCGTCAAGAGAGGTTTTTCCCCTAGACCGAAAAAAAATAACCGAAAAAGGGTTTAATTTTTAATTTTTTGTTAAATACCCGTGCGAAGCTGGGACGGGCTGCTAGTTTCTTATAATTGACCATATATAGTCATCCGTATATGGTTGTTATGTATGGATATACGGTGGATTCAGGTAATGTTTCTTATTTTACTATATTTTAGTGATGCATTCAATTCCGTAGACTTTGACATCCGCCTCGGAACATTGCGCTCTCTCAACATATCGCCAACAACAGTTGAGTGGTTTCGTAGTTACCTGTCTGGTCGTCGATAACGTGTAAGATAACGTATCTGGTTGGGTTCGCACGACTGCCGGCATACCACAGAGTGGCGTCTTATCTCCGTTGCTCTTCGCTTTGTTCATAAATTCTATCTGACATAAATTTCAAAGCGCCTACCACCTTTATGCAGATGATCTCCAAACTGATACACATTGCGGAATTGCAAATCCATGACTAAGCAAGCTATAGTAGCTTCAGTAAATCAAGATTTTAACTTGATATATGATTGGAATAAGTCATATGGGTTGACAGTGAATCCATCCAAGACTCAAGCCATTGTGGTGGGTAGCTTCAGGACAGTATCGAAAATTACGTTGCCCATAATATTATTTATATAGTATTATTATACAGTTAAAATTTCTTTAGCCACGTTAAGCAGTTTTTGGTAGAGTTCTATAAAATCTATTTTTTTATTGCTATAGGACAGCAGACAGTCTGACGGCCCGCATAGAATTTAGCAGTTACCGTCGCCTATGGGTGTTTGCAACGCCAGTGGCATCATGAACACGCTGCTGTCCCATAAAGGTACAGGAACTTGGGTCACTAATGCCGGAATACAACATATAGTTATTATGGCGGCATACTTTAGACCAAAGGTGGTCACCATCCAGACTGGCTTGAGGCTCACCCTACCACGTAGCTAGGGTGGGTTGTTTTGTCGCCTTCACGACAGGCAGACCCCAGCCGAGGAGATTAGTAATCTTTCTCCGCCTCTGCACGGATCTTATGGGTTTGCGTCACCAACATGCTAATGTAATAATATTTTTCAGCCCCAATAATACCAACCTTATTAATAACACTTAAGGCTTATTCTATAATGTAATTTTTAAATGACTGCATACTGCTTATACATATCTATTCGAATTGCTACTTTATGACAATAAACCATGGTCTTCGTGCTGCTGGGGCTCTTCGATTATGGCTGGAGGAGGCCCTGGCACGAATTACTTTCGATTGCGCTAGTTAATTAATTGAAATATTGCAATAGAAGAACGGAAATCGTCGCGACGCATGTGCAGCGTATATCTATTTTGAATGGACGAATCAAGAGATGGCAGCGTAGAATAGGGGTGGCAATGCATTTGCTTATATAAGATTAACTCGATACTAGGAAATATTCGCGGTAAATTGATTGTGCTAAATACGTAACAAGTTGAGTTTTTGACATGAAAACTTTTTTAGCCGCACTTTTAGGTAGGGGAAAATCTTATGGGTTCACGTCACCGTCATGCGTAATAGCAGTATATCTGTAGCTATCAGGTGACGTATTGTGTAATATTAGTGATGTGTATATATTTACAAGAAAAATTGAATGGAATAGGTAAAGATGTTGATAATTTTAATTTAAACATAATGAAATTTCAAATTTTAATACTTAAATTCTAAATGTGTTTTATTCGGGGACGTGTTAGACCTATGTACAATACAATAGGTACGTAGGGGAATATTATGGCTAACACGTCCCTTAGGAAATATAATGGGCTCAAATTAAACAAATAGTCTTAAGTAAGTTGCCATGTAAGGGTTATTCTCTTGCAGCAGTAAGTCCCGGATCAATCCCTGGCATTATTATGGGTCAGGTAGGGTTCAACAGGGGCACACACCTCCGCTTACTCTTCCGCGAATAAGCTAAAATGAAAGTAGGTGTGTGCTCCGCAAAAATGCGGGTGTAAATGATTTCGGCCCTTTTTTTCTTAAAGCTAAAGCTGTTGTTGTCTCAGACGACTTGACAGCGACTACGGACGTTATGATTTCGGCCTTTTTTTCTTAAAGCTAAAGCTGTTGTTATCTCAGACGACTCGACAGCAACTTCGGGCGTTAAGGCATTCCAACCCCGTGGGAGCGGGGTCGATCAGCCGTGGCAGCGTGCTCGATCACGCGCCTCCTCTGAGATGCCTTTCCGGCTCGACCGCTGCATGAGGACAATTGAGAACAGCCACGAGTGGCAAGAATACTATTTATTTGGGGACTATCGACTTCACCGGTGAAGCCGATCCTATTCTAATCTACTACCGTTTCGGAGTGCTTATAGCTGAGGGAGAAGAAACAGCGAAAGAAACTCCCCCGCAACACATCTATTCTACGTGTATTGTGTGGGTTGTGTACGTCTACAGGCAATGGGGGGCGGAAGGCATCCCTAAACCTATTCCCTCAGGCTGGTCTATGCCGGACTGGAGGGGATAGCGTCCGCGAGAGCATTCGCTTCAGCGTCCTAGAGATGGGGTCGCGTCTATCCATGAGCACGTTACGCGGGCGGCGACGCGCGTGGGTTGATTTCGGCCTCCCTCGCCCACGTGCCTTTTATATGACAGCGGTGCGGTGCGAGGTAGGGCGAAATTACGCGCGGCAAAAAGCAAAATATCTGGTCCGGTGGCACAGTTATTGTTGAGAGGATAGGCTGCTGGAAGGGTGCAATATATGAACGGAATGGTCAATATTGTAAATAGCGATAAGTCATTTGTATTAAAGAAAATAAAGTTAAAGGGGTGAAAGGGGTTAAGGGGGTGTAAACCCGGTAGCAGAGAGTAGGCACAAATGGAATAAAAATTGGATCGATTTGAGGCAACGTCCTAGCCATTTGCGACCATCCAAAAGGAGGCAACCTAGGAAGAAGAAGGCCTCAGGAAGAAAAACCCCTCTGAAACCGCCGCCTGGATCGTATTCGCCTGCAGATCATGAAATAAAACATCGTTTTCTTTCAACGGAGCCTTCCTCCAAATATTTAATACAGTCCACTAAGGGCTAGTAATCACCGTACTGAAAAATCCATTGTAAGTAATCCTTAAGGGTCGTCTACAGTAATCCTTAGGGGTCGCCTACAAATATTATTACTATTATATATAGTAGCCCATAATATAGGCGCTTGTTTTGCGACTAGGTGACGTTATATGAATTATCACAGTACATTTATTAACTTCAAAACCCGAATTATTAACCAGGAGTTATAAACCAGAATTTAGCTAAGATGTCATATTTGGCGGAATTTAGGGATCAATTCATTCGTAATTTTGTAACAACTTTCCTTAGCACAAATTTCCTTACTTTTTTAATATAGGACAGTAAAAGAAAAATCAAGATACATTAATTGAAAAATGCCTTTATTTTTTCGTTCAATTTTTACACATTACGTTTATAAGTACATAAATACTAACTGCAAGTGTTGATAAAAGATAATAAAAAGTGTGTATTACAAGAGTTATTTGACAAAAAGGGTATACAAATTTAATTTTGTGTCTTTCTAGTATAAAGTGATATAGGAAAAGCTAATACGGCTGGAGTGCTGTTATGAAAGGATCTCTGTGAGTACGTATAGATTTTAGTTCAATACATTGATCTATCTGTTACGCATCTGTTCGTGTAAGCTGGTCCTAAGTAAAGTAACATTATAGAAATTTAACCAGAATATTTTAATAAGTCTAATATTAGTTGAAATCTATTTCACAAAAAACAAATTTTACGTAAAATAAAAAGTTATCGAAATACAGGTGTTTTATTTTTTTAAACATTACACGACATCGTTGTTTATATGTTCTACTAGTTAATTTCTACAATACATTACAATTACACGAACATATTATGTTATAATATGTACTTTATATAATATGTCCCACAAATATCTACCGTATAAACTTACAGTATGAGGTAACAAGCCGGTCGTTTCTTTTTTATTTTTACAATTTATTCTTATTTAAATTAAAAGACAAAGGTTACAGAACATTAAGTACTTTTTTAAATATAAAACATGGCAATATTTAGCCAAAGAAACGATAGTGTAGTTAGCTTTGAAGAGAGGAATATGTGTTAATTATTTATTATATATTTTTATAAACACCAATCTACCTATATTTACGAAGATACCTTCACAAAACTTAAAAAGTTTACGTGAACAATATAGTCTACTAAGTTACAAAGGCATAAGTTACATCAATATTTCTTATACAAATTAGTGAGCAATATTAACGACAGCTCTATACTACACCGTCGTAAAATATCTTTCATAAAATGTGCAATAGGGTAAATATAAAGTGACGAGTCTTAAAATATATATTATTATAGTATACGACTTAAATATTAGTATGATTTTTTTCTGGTTTTCAAAAATTTTTCGATTGACTGACTAATAGAGATACAATTTCTTAATTGACTCTAAGCCAACGCAACTACTTAAGTATTATTTTCCTCCGTTTATAAAAGAATTGCTTAAACTCTACGAGTAATATATTATGTATTAATGTTAAGTTATTCCAATAATTTTATCAAGCACAAATAATGTGAGGTTTTCTTTTGATTTTAACGTAATTATAAAATAAATATTATTTTTTACTCATTATAGAATTTAAATATCACTTGCTGTAATTATTCCATAAATTACTTTCTATTCAAATCTAGTTGGCTATGTAGTTACGTAATTAAAATATTTTGTCTTCGTTGCAATATGACACAAAAACTAAAGAACCATTCAAAATACATTGCAGCAAATTTTCTTGAGTTACTCATATCTCAGTGTAAGTAATTGCAAACCTTCAATATACAAAACTTTTGCGAATACTTATGTGAATAATATAATATGGGCTATAGTAATACTATTAGCCTTTTAAACGGAAAAGTATTTTCTTTAACAAACTTGTAATTTTTACTGAAAAATGTGTTTGCTGCAAATACTATTAATAATGAATAAGTCCAATTAAAGTAAGTTAGATTAAAGTTTGTATATTACATTTAAAACAATTAACTCATTCAAGTCGTTTCATTTTCTAATGAACGATTTCAGACAAAACGAATAAGTAATACGACTACTAATTCTATGTTTATAAAAAGTGAACCTAAATAGTTCATAGTTACATATTTATGCTATATAGTTTACAGAATATTAGTACTTATGTAATAATAAGAATACATGTGTTTATATTAGAATAACACAAGTGTCTATATGTACGTGTGTAACGTCAGTAAAGTATAAAAAAATTGTGCTAAATATTTAAAGTATTTTTTTAAAACCCAAAATTGACTTATTTGAATAAACATAAGTAGATTAGATTAATCAATTAATATAACAATGTAAAACAATTACATGTTAAGCATTAAAAATGTGACATCAATATATTTAAGTATCATATTCATAAAAATTCTTAAATTATAGTATCTGTGGGATACATTCTTATACTAAAATGTTAGAATATTTCGCGCTTTTTAACATTTTTACCTACATCTTAATAAAAACAATGTATGTGAATGATGCGAATGAAAATAAAACTTCAAAACTGATTCAAAAAAAGGACACTACATTGTGTCGTAGTTTTTGTATAGTTCACGGAACTCCGTCAACACTGCCAACCGATTGAGCATTCAAAACGAATGAAAGGTATTATGAGTTGATAAACATAACAAATGATTTCAACTGTATGTGATTGAATATTGTATTGTATCTATAAAAATGTTTCGTAACCTACACACACACATACACACACACACACACGCATGTATATATATATATATATATATATATATATATATATATATATATATATATATATATATATATATATATATATATACGTATATGATTGAACGAAGTTAGTTGTGAAATTTAGTAATATTTGTATAATTTGATTTGCTTATTATTAGCCTTGGCACATACGATTACAGAATATAAACAATTTAAAATACAATAAATGTAAATCCTCTCATTTATTAATGTAGCTTTCAAATATTAGTTAATTATTTTGGATAGATAGATGTTTTTAATCATTTTTTATCATTTGTAGTAAATTATAATCACATTGCCAATAGATCAGATAATTTTGTGTAATAATTATAAGCTATAAAAAAGAAAAAATTTTAATGCACTCTACAATGATGATATATAATAAGTTGGCAGTTCTAATAAAGTATCTACTGGATTTAAACTCATACGAACAGACTGTATAAATACAGAATGATCGAATAATTTATTCATAATTATGTGTTTATACTGAATCAAGTTGGGTAACATAATAGTTAGTAGTTTATGATACAAGTATTTATTACGAAACATTTTTATTACAAATATTCACTATGATACCAGAATTTTAATAATAGAAAATCAAAAGTAGGTATGTAGTAGCTATTGACTTAATCGATATTTATGAAGGAAGTGATGCTTCATATCTGTTCTCTATGAGACAAATGAGAATATTAATCTTAAATAAAAATATTTATTTATGATAGGCAGAAATGCCTAGACAGATTAACACGTCAGTTAAAATTCGGATAGATCTAATGCGTTTGCTTAAAATAATTTTGAAGGTAGTATGGCAGTTACATCGATAATAAAATGGTTTTTTTTATTATTTTTACCGTATATTATATGAATTTCAGCAAAAGAAAGTATGTAAAGTGAAATCAACTTTATTGATTATGCTTAAAAATACTATATCATATTTCAAATATATTTAATTGCTATCATAACTTCTTCACTACACTATTTTAGAATTTCGTTTCATTTAGACGTAGTATATGCGCCCTACATTTAAACTTTCTAAGTAGTAAATACTAATCTTGGTATCTTCTTTTACCTTATATTATGTGGTTAATATATAAACTACTAGCATCATTGACAAGCGAAAATCTGGATTTGATAAAATCCAGAATGCTAATATTCTTAATTCCATACTATTTCTCTTAAAAATATATACTTAAACTTAATATATATATATACTTCCTTTTAATTAAATACATAATTTAATAACTATAAAAACTATATAGACGTATATAAAAAGTATTATTAAATGTAACCCTTTCAAGAAATAATTGTGATAAAACGAGAAAGGTAAAGTTAAAAATTGTTAATATTTTAACGAATTGCGATAACTTTGTATGAAAATAAATAATAATTAATCTGTTTTATTTTTAGCGCTTTCTAATAATCATTGAAAACCTGACTGAAAATATCGTAGCTGAAGACAGGAGTCCTGCTTTTCAGATAATTGAGGGATTTCAAGGAAGTTGCTAAGTGGGAAAACGGTTTATATTCATATAAATATGACCAACTGTTTCCCAAATAAGCAACTACAGTCCAATGCTCAAAAATTAGTCTACAGGAGCATTTTAAGAAGGTAATTGCGGGCAAAAAAGCTATTTTATCTAGATTGTACTAAGTCAGATAAGCGATTCATTGACTACTGTGCGACTAGCAAACAAATCAATGATTGAGTTGCAGTCAAAGTTCGACGACAGCTTACGTATTAATTTAGCAGCTAATGAAAAATATGCGAATGAAATTATTTACCTTCATAATGATGGTGAAAAAATCATGTAACTTTATACACGAATGAAAAAGGTAATTAACTTAAAATATAAATCTTCGTCCTGACTTTAGACTTTTTAAGCAGAATGTGTGATACATACAATACAGTATCGTATAATTATCGTTGCAAAAAAATCGAAGAATTTATAATTTTATTAATTTGTTGTATATGTATATCTATTATTAATTATAATTCTATGTTATGAATAGTACTAATCGATTCAAATGAATTTGTCAGCATATCAAGATAAATAACTGTAAATTTAATAATATAAAAGCGAGTATTCTTTACTCGATATTTCTACAATTTCAACCTACAATATTTATGAACTTAATTATTTCGCTTAACTATGTTCAATATTAAATGGTTATGTTAGCATATTGAGACAAATAATAACTGAATACTTAATTAAATTAAAGCGAGTGTTCTTTCTCAATATTTCTACGGTTTTAACCTACAATAGTTACATAATTAACTACTTTGCTTTACTCTGTTCAATACTAATCGATTCACATGGTTGTGCCATTATTTGAATATATTATACATATATTAGATCTGGGAAAAAAATTATAGCGTATTTTCACTAAAACTTGAATGATCTCAAAGTATACAAATAAATTAATTGGAACCAAATATGTTTATTTACGATGTAGAACAGGATAGGCTATCAATCCACATAAGCTATCACGTTAACCTAAGTTAGCAGTTATTGTCGCTTATGAATTTATACAACGCCATAGTCACGGCTATTACGTTGCCGTCCGCGTATGGGACCTGGAACCTGTGTTACTATTGGCGGAACTGGCGCAAAGCTTGGAGCTCTACCACCGAGCTAGGATTATTTTGTCACTTTTTAAAACAGGCTGCCCTAGGTCATAGGAATCAATACTCTTACTTGTACGAAGAAAAGTTATCCATAATCCCATATATCAATAACTAACTTCCGTGGTTCTTAGTTAACAAACTAAATCAAATAGCTCTTTTAAAATCAAAGTGATTCTATTCAGAGCGTTCTGCAGAGGTTGGAACAGATGATAATCCAAGCATGCTATATCCGGACCGTAATCCAGTCAACCGGTCATTAGTGAAGTGTTAAATCAGGCGTTCACTTAGGCCTGGTTATAAAACGCTTTAGAAGTACTTCGATTTTTTCCTCTTCAGTATTATCATATTTTTCTCACTTAACTCATAAGGAACCCAAAGATGAAGCTGTTATTATGGCCTGTTTTGCGTAAAAAGTTAAATCAGACTTCTGGTGTATGCATAGAACTTGAACTTTTATTATTTAGCCAGACTGGTGGCCCGCTTAATAATAAGGAGTTATCATCGTCTATAAATTATGTGGGTTAAGATGTCCGAGGCATCTTATTCCGCATTCTTGTATTTCAAAAAATAAAAGTTCTAGAGACGTTTTCCTGCACCACCGTTAGAGTTTGAATTCCTTGCCGATGGCTAATAGTGCAATGCTAGAAAGAGGACCATGGCACTATTTTAATCAACTCATAACTCCCACCGTAGTACAGATGATAGAAAATGGTAGAGTTGCATCTCTTACAGTCAAGAATAGTTACCATCTAGATAGACTGATAGTCATTGGCTAGAGGTTCTTTAGTCCCCTTTTACGATAAACCACCCGGCCACAGGAGTTATACTTACTCCGCCCCTGCACGGAGAATGCTGCTGATACCATTGTCTTGTCGTACATTTACAAGAATTTCATCAACATTTTCAGAAATTGAAGCACTGTAGTGTGACTAATTTTTATTGATTTTGTGTAATCGGGCATTTACTTCTTAGAATAGGAATGAATTTGGGCCCTCTATTTGGAATCGCGAGTAAATTCTCTAATTACACACAGTAAAATTGAAAAGCAATCATCAAAGTAGTTTAAAGTGGCTCATGATAGATAATTGCATTCGGGCTCCACTACACATACAGCAACAAATATTTGTGTTGATGTTGGCTTAGTGAATTATTGTGATGACTCACCATATTTACGTCGTCAGTAAACCAATAATCATTTTTGGTTAGTAAACTAACAATCTTTTCAGAAATGGATAGATTTCTGTTTGTTTCAGCAGTACATCACAGATATCAAATTTGTCCATCATGTTGTTTATCGCGCTTAACTCATGACGAACGTTAACCTTCAAGTCAGGTCATAGCCAGCTGCATACCAATATCGATAGTGGTGATATGTAAATGCTGCCAGTCTTTTCTAGATTTTATTAGCTTTTTCTGTGCTTATACTATGACAACATGACTCATCTTTTATATTAAATTTTCCGAAATCATGGTAAGGGAAACATCTCCATGCGTTAAATTCCTTTACCGTACACAGCAATTTTTTGTTCTCAAGCCAGTACAGAATTATTTCCTTTAACGTAATAAAATTGTAGAGTTTAACAGACTTTGTTCTTGTTATCATCTATTTCTTAATGCTTTCAATTTTACAGCATACACACCTATTTCAATTTTCTCACCCAATATTATGCTCGAGCGGTAGCTTTTGAATGAGCATTCAGTAAAGTTGCTGTGATCTGTGATTATTTAGTTATCTGCAACCAACATCACTTCTCTATGAAATGCTACGTATTTTCCCAGATCTAATATTTATTTAAATTAAATTGAATGTTCGATATTTTATTAGTTTTAATTTATAATAGTTAAACACTTAATTACTTCACTTTACTATGTTTAAAACTAATCGATTCAAATGCTCATGTCAGCGTAACAAGATAATCAACTGAATATTTAATTAAATTAAGTCGAGTATTTTTACTCGATATTTCAAAATTTTTAAACTACGATAGTTATATACTTAAAGACTACTTTACTATGTACAATACTAATCGATTCAAATGGTCATGTTTGTGTAACAAGATAATCAACTGAATATTTATTTAATTAAATTAAGTCGAGTATTATTACTCGATATTTCTAAAATTTTAAACTACAGTAGTTACATACGTAAAGACTGCTTTACTATGTACAATACTAATCGATTCAAATGGTCATGTTTGTGTAACAAGATAATCAACTGAATATTTAATTAAATTAAGTCGAGTATTATTACTCGATATTTCTAAAATTTTAAACTACAGTAGTTATATACGTAAAGACTGCTTTACTATGTACAATCCTAATCGATTCAAATGGTCATGTTTGTGTAACAAGATAATCAACTGAATATTTAATTAAATTAAGTCGAGTATTTTTACTCGATATTTCTAAAATTTTAAACTATTATAGTTACATACTTATAGACTGCTTTACTATGTACAATACTAATCGATTCAAATGGTCACGTTAGCGTATCATGGTAATCCACTAAATATTTAAAGAAATTAAGGCGAGTATTCAGTTTACATTCCAGAGCAGATTGGCTAAAGCGCAGTTGAGATGAAAGATTGTGGGATTGATGGTAATTTGAACCAAAACTGAACATCTATTTTGCGACTTTGGTGAAATTTCCAAGTTTACCCCGATTACCTTAGAAGGCGTCTCTGCCAACTTGCTTCAACTTTCAGTTTCTCGGGTCATTAATACAAAATGACTGTGAGATAACAGTAACAATGTGAATGCAGTTTGGATGAAAGGGCGACAGGCCTCGGGAACAATTTTCAACCCAGAAGTGCCGTTTAGATTTAAAAGTAAAATTTATAAGTAGATGATAAAACCTTTCTTATTTTATCGATAGGAATGCTGGACCACGAAGGGTAAGAATGTCGTGTTATTTTACATGCTGCGTAGATGCAAATGTTGAGACGTATGAGTCGAGTTACAAAAATGGATAAAATTAGCAATGAAAACATCAGACTAGTCTGGTATGATCATATAATATGAAGAAAAGAATGTCATGTACTAAAGAAAATGTTGGAAATAAGAATGGATGGATACAAGAGGAGGGGTAGACTAAAGAAAATATGAATGGATTGTATAAAAGTCGAAATGGCGAAAAATATGTGAATGTAAAGATGATCACTAATAGAGAATAGTGGAAGGAATGAAATTTTTTGCCGACTCCACAGCGTTTGGAATAAGGGTAAGGAAAAGATTTCTTACTGGACATTTCTACAATTTTAACCTACAATAATTATACACTTAATTACTTCGCTTTACTACGTTCAGTACTAATCGATTCAAATGGTCATGATAGCGTATCAGGATAATCTACTGAATATTTAATTAAGTCGAGTTTTCTTCACTCAATATTACTACAATTTTAACCAACAATAGTCATACTTAATTACTTCGAGTTTCTATGCTCAGTACTAATTAATTTAAATGGTAATGCTAGCGTATTATTATAATCAACTAAATATTTAATAAAAGTAAAGCAAGTATTCCTTACTCGATATTTCTCAATTTTAATCTACAAAAGTTCTATATATTTAATTAGTTTGCCTTATTATTTTCAATACTAATCGATTCAAATGATTGTGTCAGCATATGAATATGTATAATTATTAGGTCTAGGAAAAGTTTTGTAGCGTTTTTACATTAAAACTTAAACTATCTCCTGAAAGTACGTGAATGAAGAAATTTAAAGCGAATATGCATTTTACATGCTGTTGCAGAACAGACAAGCTTACTTATCAGTAAGCAGATACGTCACTTGTGCATGTTTATAATGCCAGAAGCATTGCTAATATGTTGCCCTTTTCATAGGAGATCCGACCTGCGTCATTTACGGCGTAACACGGAAAAGAGTTATTATGGCGGCATGTACAAAGTCCAGGCCTGGTTGCCATCCAGTCGGGCTGGGAGTCCGTCTACTGAGTTAGCAGACATCCAAGGGAGTTAGTAGCCTTACTCCGCCCCTGCATGGGGAATAATGCTTAAATGTTATTGATCAATTTCGAAAAACTTTGGTTAGATCCATGATAACACCGGTGAATTACAAACTTCTATAATTTCTAATTAATGAACTGTATTAAGTAGTTATCTCAAGCTTCTTTTGAAATCTCTCTTTGTTTTTCTTTTCCATTGTGAGAGTTCTGAAGAAATCTGAGTAGATGATAGACCAAGCATCCTATATCTGGACTGTAAGCTGGATGAATATATTTATTCATCATGGCGTATGGTCAAGCTTATGTTATTACATAAGCTGGGTGTAAAAAGCTTTTTTAACATATTCTCTCAACTTTTTTTGGGTCATCAAAGAAGTATATGGTTGGGCGTTTAATTGTCCTATTAATAAATTCAGGCCGTGTTGTATCAATCATCAGGCATAAGATTTCTAGTTGCACACAGTACAGTTAGACATCCATCGTCTGACTAGTTAGACGTGGTGAATGGTGGATGAATGACTTCTAGCCCTACCAAACGTGCAATCAATTTTGCGTAATTGTTGGTTTATTGAATATTTGTGACGGCTCAGTATCTTTTATGATTTATAATCTCGATTGTGATACGTAAACCATTTTTTATCTCTGGGTATAAAATGTTTTAGAAGTAATCTTCTAAAAGGAATCTTATTCCTATTTAGAAGGAATCTTATTCCTATTCCACAGAAAGTCATATATTTTAAATTATACTCATCGTATTTTTGCACTTGACTCACGAGAAACTCATCGATGAATCTTTTGTCGTGACTAGCGTGCATAAATAGTCAAATCAGTCTTCTGATGTATGTATAGCATTGTACCAATATTCATATTTTATTTTGCTAGTGCAGAATGAGATGCCAGAGCATCTATCTTATTCCATGTTCTTGGATTACAAAAAACAATAATTCTGGAGTTGTTTTCCTACACCACCGTCAATGTTCTAAATAGTGAGATTGAATTCCTAGCTGATGGCTAGTAGTGTGATGCTAGAAAGAGGACGATGGCACCATTTTAATCAACTCAAAACTTCCACCGTAGTACAGATGATAGAAAAGAGTAGAGTAACATCTTTACAGTTAAGAATCAGCCATCTAGATAGGCTGATAGCCATCGGCTAGGGGTTCTTTAGTAGCCTTTTACAACAGGCCACCCGGCCACAGAAGTTAATCTTACTACGCCCCTGCACGGAGAATGCTGCTGATACCATTGTCTTGTCGTACATTTACAAGAATTTCATCAGCATTTTCAGAAATTGAAGCACTGTAGTGTGACTAATTTTTATTGATTTTGTGTAATCGGGCGTTTACTTTTTTTAATAAGAATGAATTTGGGCCCTCTATTCGGAATCGCAAGTGAATTATCTAATTACACACAGTAAAATTAAAATCGTCGAAATAGTGAAAAGTGGCTCATAGTAGATAATTACATTCGAGCTTCACCACACATGCAGAAAGATTTTTTTGTGTCAATGTTGGCCTAGTGAATTCTTGTGATGACTCACCATATTTATCTACGATTTTTTATGCTTTCAATTGTCGTACGTAAACCAATTATAATGTTTGGTTTACCATCTCTTCAGAAATGGTTTGATTTCATTTTGTTTCAGCAGTGCTCACAAATGTCAAATTGGTTCATCATGTTTATCTCGCTTGACTCATAACGAACGTTAAGTTTTTTTTATAACTGGATCTGTGAATAAAGTTCAAGTCAGGTCATAGCCAGCTGCATACCAATATCGACAGTGCTGATATGTAAATGTTGCTAGTCTTTTCTAGATTTTTATTAGCTTTTTCTGTGCTTATACAGCATGACTCATATTTTATATTAAAGTTTCGGAAACTAAAGTTCGTGAATCATTTCTTTGCGTTAAATTCATTTAATATACACAGCAAAAAATTTTTCGTACGTCAGCACATTATTATATCCTCCTATCTTAATAAAATTGTAGAGTATAACCGAATTTGTCTCCATTATTTTCCGTTTTTAAACGTAAACAACATTTGACACACGGTTTTCAATGTTCTAAACTAAAAATAATGTTTAAAAGGTTTCTTTTAAATTAGTATTCAAGTTAACGTGATCTGTGTTTTTAGCTGTCTGCAGCCTATTCGTTTATTGTAAAAATGCCACGAATTTTCCTAGATCTAATATTAATTAAAGTTAAATTGAAAATTCTATATTTCTATTACAATTTTTTCCTACAATAGTTACTTCGTTTTACTACTTTGAATACTAATCGATTCAAATGGTCATGTTTGCGTATCAAGATAATCTACTAAATATTTAATTAAATTGTCAATTATTCTTTACTCGATATATCTACAATTTTAACGTACATTAGTTATACACTTAAATACTTCGCTTTACTATATTCAATACTAATCGATTCAAATGTTCATGTTAGCGATCAAGATAATCTACTGAATATTTAATTAAATTAAGTCGAGTATTCTTTACTCGATATATCTAAAATTTAAACGTACAATAGCATATTAAGACTATAACTGTATAGGTATTGAACAACAGCAATAAATATTCTACAACAGTAGAAAGGCGCTAAAGGCATCGGTCTAAACAATTTATGGAAACTTATCCCGTTCTACGGTTGGTAGAATACGCAGAGATGTAAAATATCTCGAAAGGTGAAAAGTGTTGGGATCCTGTGTAACTGTGGAATCGTCGACAAGATGAACTGAGTGCCGTTGAACTAAGTCTACCGTATAAACTGACCATAAATATCAGCTACATATATTCAATGAGGCCTAACCTGTGCTTTTTATAGAGCAAGCCATTGTTATTGAGTGAAATACCGCTAGAATCGGATTAACACTCCCAGTTTATTGAAGGCAAGCATGGTGTTACCATTCAGTTGTCCCCTGAACTGTACACTGAATTCATGATTTTGACACCAAGAATCCCAATACTCATAGAGACAGTAAGACGAGTACCATGGAACTGTGACGCAGTCATAAATGTCGGTTTCTTAGTTAAGAATACGCAGACTTGCGTCTTCGAGGGGTTGAACTAGACAAGGTTTATCATCCCTATTCATATCTCTTTCTGCTGTATTTTACATCATAAAACTACAATAGTAATATATTTATTTACTTCTTTTTAGTACGTTCAATACTAATCAATTCAAATGGTCATGTTTGCATTTCAATCAACTGAATATTTAATAAAATTAAGTCGAGTTTTCTTTACTCGACATTTCTAAAATTTTAACCTACAATAGTTTTACACTTAAATACTACGCTTTAATATGTTCAATACTAATCAATTCAAATGGTCACGTTAGCGTATCAAGATAATCCACTAAATGTATAATGAAATTAAGGCGAGTATTCTTTACTCGGTACTACTATAATTTCAACCTACAATAGTTATACTCTAAAATACTTTGCTTTATTACGTTCAATACTAATCAATTCTAATGTTTATGTCAGCATATGAATATGTACAATTATTAGGTATAGGAAAAGGTTTGTAGCGTTTTTGTATTAAAATTAAAATGATCTCCTCAAAGCACGTGAATGAAGAAATTTAAAGCGAATATGCATTTTATATGCTGTTGCAGAGCAGACAAGCTTACTTATCAGTAAGCAGATACGTCACTTGTGCATGTTTATAATGCCAGAAGCATTGCTAATATGTTGCCGTTTTCATAGGAGATCCGACCTGCGTCATTTACGGCGTAACACGGAACAGAGTTATTATGGCGGCATATACAAAGTCCAGGCCTGGTTGCCATCCAGTCGGGCTGGGAGTCCGTCTACTGAGTTAGCAGACATCCAAGGGAGTTAGTAGTCTTACTGCACCCCTGCATGCATAAATATTATTGATCATTTTTCGACAAATTTTGGGTAAATTCATGATACTGTCATGTCGGTGAATTATAAACTTCTAATATTTCTGGTTAATGAACTGTCAATTAAATATTTGTATCAAACTTCTTTTATAATCTTTATTTGTTATTCAATTCCATAGTGAGAGTTCTATAGAAATCTGAGCAGATGATAGACCAAACGTGCTATATCTGGACTATAAGTTGGATGTATAAATGCTATTTCAACATATTTTCTCATATTTTTTCGGGTCATCAAAGAGTATATGGTTGGACAATCACTTGTTCTATTAGTGCTTCAAGCCATGTTGTATCAATTATCGGGCATTAGATGTCTAGTTGTACACAGCAGAATTATACATCCATCGTTTGACTAGTTAGAAGTGGTGAATGGAGGGTGATTTGCCTTCCAGCCCCACCATAAGTACAATATCATTTTCTGCGTAATTGTTGGTATAGTGAATACTCGTGACGACTCAGCCTCTGTCATGATTTATACTCTTGATTGCGATACGTAAACCATTTTTTTTATCTCTGGGTATAAATTCTTTATAAGTAACCCGATCTTATTCCTATTCCACAACAAGTCATAGATTAGATTTTATTCCAATTGCACAGCAAGTGATAGAATTGCCTTCATTTCACGCTTGACTCACGAGAAACTCATTGATGAATATTTTCTTCTTCCAGCTTTGCGTAAATAATCAAATCAGTTTTCTGATATATGCATAGCATTGTACCAATATTGAATTTTCATTTTGCTAATGAAGTCTAGACAGTCTGGCCCGCTTCATAATAAGCAGTTACCGTCGTCTATGAATTTTTGTGACGCTAGAGGCATCTCATTTCATATCCTCCGATTTCACATAGTAAAAGTTTAAGAGTTGTTTTCCTGCACCATTGTAAATGTTCTAGATAGTGAAATTTAATTCCTTAGCCGATGGCTAGCAGTGTGATGCAAAAAAGAGGACGATGGCGCCATTTTAATCAACTCGAACTTCCCACCGTAGTACAGATGATAGAAACCGGTAGAGTTGCATCTTTTACAGTCAAGAATAGTAACCATCTAGATAGGCTAATAACCATCGTCTAGGGGTTTCTCAGTCGCCTTTTACGACGGGCCACCCGCCCACAGGAGTGTCTTACTTCACCCCTGCACCGAAAACGCTACTGATACGACTTTCTTGTCGGACTCTTTTAAGAATTTCATCAGTCTTCAGAATTTCACCCATTGCGAATCATCTTTCTCATGAAAGTTACCTGAACGAACTCTTTTCGCAAACCAGATTTCGATAAAATATCTTCATCGCATAGCTCAAAAGTGATAAAAGAAAAAAAGCTTGATATCCGAAACCATTTCATATTGCAGAATATAGTAAAATTACTCTTGTTCCTTCCATTTTTGAATGGGATTAATTTTACATCCACTGTAGTGATTACAAAATTACATCAGTTAAAATAATGTAGAAATAGTCCCTTCTGAATAAGCGTCCATGGGTATCATTAAGATTTGTTTCTTTATTTATTTGTAACCAATACCGCTTATCACAAAAACGCCACAAACTTGTCCTAGATGCAATATTGTAACAAATTATATAAAATTGTCGTTATTTATATAAACCTACAATAGTTATTTCACGTTATTATTTTCAATAATAATTTATTCTAATATTTGTATCAATATTTAAACAAGTACAACTATTTAATATAGTTAAAGCGATTATTCTTTATTCAATAGTTAATTAGTTTAATTTGGTATTCAATCATTTAAATTTAGACTAAGTTACTATTCTGATACTAATTAATTCAAATGTTTGTATCAACAGATCAAAATCTATAACTATTTGATACCACTAAAGTGATTATTCTTTCATTATTTTAATCGTTATATACTTAGTTACTACGCGCTACTATTTCGATACAAATAATTTCAAAACTTATATCTTCACGACCTACTTACAAATATTTACTACAAGTAAAGCGAATGTTCTTTACTTAAATTTAAATATCTGAATAATTTAATATAAATACTACGTAGATAATTATTAATAAATTTTTAATACATTAGTTTTACGGTGTTCTGCCCCTCTACAGTGTTTTATATATATATATATATATATATATATATATATATATATATATATATATATATATATATATATATATATATATATATATAAATTTACTTGACTATCTTATTATAATAACCACACAATACCTATTATAATATTTAACCGTCTTAAGTTCACGGAATCTAATGAGCATAAATTTTTCAATACATGTACTTTTCTTTGAATACATTTTCTTCTCATTGTATCTCTAATATATCTTAAGACTAACTTATCTGTATTTGAAGTAATTACCATAATAAGCATCCCTAATAATTTTTTAAATTATAAATTAAATGAAAATAATATTTTTAGATTTCAATGTATGATATTAAATTGACGACAAAATGAAAAATAAAATACTCCAATGGTATATGAATATCATTAAAATGGTTTTATAAAATGGCTATAATATAAAATTTTGAATTCATGCTGAAGGTTTAAGAATTGTAGACAATAAAATTCCGCACATGCATGTCACTAGTAGGTACCATACATTACTAATAATCAAAAGTCAAAATTTGTTTGGTTAAATATTTACCTGCAGGCCCAGAATACATATTTTATGGTTCGATTTTCAAAATGTTAAACCTTTTGCCACTTATCGAGTATTCTGACTTTACGCAGTGTGTTTTTTTAAGATGATGAGTAAACATGGCAAAGGGGTATATAACCAAAAGGTAGTTCACAAGAATTGTTACCAATTGAAATACTAATACTCGTACCATAAGGAGCTTGTTCATAAATAATGAATATTAACACTTTAACCAACTGTGCATTATTTATTATATATTTTATTTGCTTTGTCGTGTATACTATCAAAAAATATGTCAAATTTGCTTTGTATCATAAATAATCTCTCTATGTGATTGATTTCATTACTTTGTACATAAAATATTCGCCGTATGTCGCAAATATTTGTATTTAGCATGCAGTCTTCGGTGAAAAGCAAGGTTAATATTAATATCTTAATCATTAAAAATTACATTATAAAGCTATTAAGCTTTGTAATGTAATTTTATAATTGAACATATAAATATTTAAAACAAAAAGTTAATCACATATACCAGGAATGTTTGCGTCTACAATAATGTCTAGTGACACTATTACTATACTAGCAAATAATAAAAATCTCTATCTTTACATTACATTAAAAATTCTACTAAAACTAGTATATGATTCAAGCAGAAAAAATTGAGCATCAGATTAATTAGTTAATTTTCAACACCTATTTCACCTCTTTAAAACAATAATTCGAAACATTTTATTTTGAAAATAAAAATATTGTATATGCAATTTTTATTATAAATATAATGTGATAAATTCTGATGTATATAATTGAATAATACGTGACAGGTATTTTTAAGTTTCGAATCATTATTTTGAATAAAAAAGCAGTGGCAAAATAAGTGTTTGGGGTAGTGATCCCCCTATTTATCCTCTTCCAGGAGAACCAAGTCATCAGCCACGACGTCGGATACGTGGAGATAAATGATCCAATACATTAGATTGAAACAAACGAAGCAAACGGGAAACACGATGCGGGAGTATTTGTCGATGTCCGAAGGAGTCATACCCAGCAATTTGCTTATATCCTGAAATGGAAAACGTGTTTTCCATTATCAGAGTGAAATTAATAATTTCTGTAACAGAAACTCGCGAGCACATGTTTCATATTCTCAAATGCTTAATAATAATAATTATCTCCTGTCCTGAATTAGAACTATAGTTTATATTTAAGTATGGTATATAAAATGAACACGCAAGCAGTATCGCACAGCTTAGTATATAATTTAGTCACCTTTCCAGGATGCAGAACGTGTGGAGGTGGTCCAGGATTTTCTTCGTCTGCACCACTTCGTCCTCCATTTATTGTATTCTCAAGAGTGCCGCCTTTGGAATGTGCCTTAGGATCGTGGACTTTAAATCTAACTTCCTGGAAATTAATATAAAAACAAAATAATTTCATTTGTTTTATTTAAAAAAATTATATTTTGAGCTAAAATATTACCGATGGTCTTCCAGGAGGACATCGACCTAATGTTCCCATCTTAGACAGTGTATGCGGATCACTTACGGGCGGGCAATCGACGGGTAGTTTCTTTTCGGACGCTATTTTCTGAATGGCAACAAATCTTTGCTTCCTCATTTGAATTCTCTTAGCCATATAACCCACAGTAGCATATTCTGCAAAGATATAAAAAATAGTTCCACATATACAGCTCTCACCTTTAAATTTGTGGGAATAATGAGAAATTCGCCGTGCTTAGCGTAACAATATTAATAATTCGCAATGCGCTTTATTTTAATTATTTTTTAACTATCTTCATCACATTAAACAAAACATTACCTAGTAGACTAGCGAAGACCATCACAAAACAGGTTCCTAGGTAGACATCTATCGATTTGACATAAGAAATTTTAGGCAGTGCAGCATTGGTAGATGACATAAGCGTTGTCATTGTCAAAACAGTGGTGACTCCAAGCGCCACACGTGCCGGCGTTGCGTTGCGATTTAACCAAAAAGACACCCATGATATAATGACGATTAAACCAGACGGAATGTAAATCTGAATAAGGTAATAACCCATGGAACGCACAAATTGTATTTCACAAGCCAGTCTTGAATAGTTTCCTGTAAAAGTCATAAATTTTGATTAATAATGCACTTAAACTACATTTCTCATCCAAAAAATCAAAACACCTTTGAAGTTTAGTTTTGAATGAGTTTTTTTTTAAATTTAGACAAATATTTAAATAGTGCCAATTAATTATGGATATTATAAAGTATCAGTTAACTAATTAAAATTAAATTTCTTTAGATATGTGTATTCTGTTTAACAGGTATGTTTTTACCCTTTAAGAAGAAATTGTTAAATATTAAAAACAAAGATATAAAACAGAAAATTTTAAAAGAAGTTTATTCAGCATCTTGTGTTTCCTCCCCGGAGTCTTTTCACTGCGTCCGTGCGGTTCCTCATGGAACGGATAAGCGTCACAATCTTGTGTTGTGGAATGTTATCCCACTCTTCTTGTATAGCTGTTTTAATCTAGCCTAGCGTCTCCGAAGCAGTATTTCTCTCTCTCTCTGACCCATCTCTTCAACTTATGTCATAGGTTTTATATGGGATTCATATCCGGGCTACTCCCTGGCCAGCGCATAGTCACAATACCGACTTTGCTCAGGTATTCATTTACAATGCCTGCGGTATGAACCCTGACATTATCCTGCAATTGAAGTCTTCGCCAGTAATATGTGCGTATGGTACCACATGAGGCTCCAGACACTCTTCGATGTAACGTGACTCATTTAATGACGGTAACCGAGGTCCCGATATAAACGCAAGTACGGTTTTTCTATCGGCGCTTATGCCTCGCCAAACCGTCTATGAACTGCCACAGCAACTGACTCTTTCTTCAATGCAGCACTATGCAAAACGTCACTCTCTCTTCGATACACCTTATATCTCTCGTCATTAACATACAGCATGATCTACTTTCGTCAAAAAAGAGAATTTAGCTCCATTGAAGATAAAACCAATTTAAGTGCTCAGATGCAAAATTGAGGCGCGCTCTTCGGTGGTCTACTGTCAATTCCGCCAATCTTCTTCTTATGGTAGAATCGTTTACAGTCAATCCTCGAATCTTACGGAGCCGCTGCTGCAGTTGAATAGAGTAGAACAAAAAGAGAGTGGCAATTTCTTAGAGAAATTGACACAATACACTGGTAATCTAGCTCAAATGTGGCTCGACGTGACTATGCCCTGTAACTAGCAACGCTACGGCTTGGGCGGCTT
This sequence comes from Malacosoma neustria, assembly GCA_963693495.1. Classification (NCBI taxonomy): domain Eukaryota; kingdom Metazoa; phylum Arthropoda; class Insecta; order Lepidoptera; family Lasiocampidae; genus Malacosoma; species Malacosoma neustria. Next base: position 21,882,433 of record OY856371.1, on the reverse strand, counting down.
CTGTGTGCAAGGTATCCAAATTTTTAGGAAAAGATCTCTTCGGTAGGATGTCATACAGCTTAAGTAACAATCACGCTCAGCTCAGCTCAGAGCTCAGTTAAAAAGAAAAATATAATTTATGCGAAACAAATGTGATTATATGTGTGAAATTCCGACGTAATTATACATTGAAAACAAACATTCATTTCATGGATGAAAATTCGAAAATTTAAATTCAAATTAAGTATTTTAGTACACCATTGTGTAGATCAAACTCCCAGCTATTTATTGCGGTGTTTTTTATGATATCAATCGTATTTTTTATTTCGATGCATATTAGTGTTTCGATTTTTTTGATGAGAAGTATATTAATAATAATGTCAATAAATTATTAAGTTTTCATTATTATAACTTGTAAAATGATAGAGTGATGATAATTAAACTGAATATTTCAAGCTAATTTACTTTTCTCATTTGATATTTTTAATATACAAAAGATGAAACGTTTAAATTACACTATGTCACACCACATATTGTGTTTTAGTGCAATTATACAAAAGCAGGATGTGAGAAGTATCGTGGTTGTTTCTGTCCTGTGTTCCCCCACGTAGTGGTGTGTTTATTTAATTTTTATTCAAGAACATGTTACTTTTGAGAGCTATCCCCACAAACCCAAGTACCTGTGGTTAGGGAGATTTCCATAGCCCGTTGGCGATGACCCAGCACCTTGAACTGCGGCAGTGACACCTCGCTCGAAACACCAACAGAGTTGGGCCCCTCGTTCCATTTGTATCGGATGTCTCGCATGGTGTAGCCGACTGTGCGCAGCGGACATTATAAATGAAACAACCCCGGGCCCATTGCAGTGGGTTTTATTACTCGAGTCGTCATTCGGTCGGGGTGAGAGCGGAAGAATCACGAGTAATGCGCATCTTGTCATGCGTTTGTTTTGTTGTGTTTAGCGGTGTGCTTGTGTCGCGATATCGATTATCTGCACACGGGCTGAAGGAGGCGGGTCTGTGGCGCATTGTGGGGAGGAATGTGATTGGGACAGTGGTCATTGCGGGAGGTTACCTGTACTCAGTGCTACAACTGTGGCGCGCTGTCGATGACCAAGCACCCGGAACTGCGGCAGCTGTACTTCATTGCTCATGCCGACGCTGGAGATGCCGTCTTTCCAATGGTACCGAATGTCTCTCATTGTGTACCCGACTCCGGAGACATGCCAAACACACAAACGCTATCACTTACGTTGCGAAGTATCACCAGCTCCTCACGACGTCACGCCAGTGTTGAAAATGATAACCGGGGTTCAAATGGCGAGACATCAATGGAGTGGACCGAGAGTTAGGCCGAATGCAGGCCGGTGACACTCGGAACAACTCCGTTCGATAGGATGATAGAAAAATATTGATCAACTATATCTACTTTTTAATAAAATAAAATACTTTAGGATACCTACATACTAATTGTTTTATTCTACACATAATACTACGATTGTATGATAAAGTCACTTATAGCTACAAGCACGAAATAAATTCACCTAGCTACTTTTAGTTCATAAAAATAAAGCAGTTTAAAATAAGACTCATAAAAAGTATCCAAAAATAGTAACGAGTTCACCATACCATTTAATAATTTTACTTCAATTTGTAGCTAAGAGCTGCGTCAGCTATAAATTGATGTAAAATAAAATATTATTAAATATTTAGTAATTATGAACTGTAGATTATACAATAACGGGCATGCAAGTGCAGTTGGCTAATCGGCTTGTGTTCAAGGAGTGAAAGCAGGGTTGGTTCTCGTGTGTTGTCGTGTGTGTCGCTGGGCTGGGCGAGCCCCACGTGCTCGAGCCCTCGGGCGCCACCGTCCCCACCTCCTATAGCCCGCTCGGCAAATTGCAGCTTCGATGTTTAATTATCATGTCTTTCGCTTAATGCTCGTGAGTAAAGGCTTACTATCATACGAGTCTGCCTTCTGCGGGTGCTGTATGCGAGAAGGAGACGTTCCAATTTATGAAAACACGAGGAAAATCACAGCACGTGTCGACGGTTAAGTAGTACGCTTGTGCTCACAAGATATCCCTGAGTAGCATCTGTGATACAAGAAAGTGGTCACAACACAATATCGGTAAGCCTAGTGATAAATTTGCATCGTGGTTAAGAATTAAAATATTGACGATCGCTTTTGGCGATATTGTACCTTGTATACGCATAATATTCTTTTTATTTTTCCATCATCTTAAAAAGTGCATCATTAGATTCCAACCAACCATGTTGGAAGAATTATTTATATTTAATTTCAAATACAATTTTTTTCAAACATATAAAAGCGTGCCATATACACTCTTATGTAATATTATAACATAACAATTTATTGTTAATAACCATAAAGATTTGTATGTTAAATATACACACTTATTGAAACAGGGAAACAAAGCAATACTTACAACTTTCAATTTCTATGTGACACAATTGCCGGTCCATCGGAAAATATTGCAAATTCATTGGGCATGATGCAGTAATGGTCAATCTAAAAATTTATTAACAATAATCAATAAAAAAGTTCTTAATGTTTTTAAATCTAGATAGAAAGAATAATAGAACTAAATAATAATTTTCCTGAGGAGTACCAGGTAACGGGTATTTAAGAAATGGCAACATTTAGACCATTATACTTCAGTAAATAAACATTTTACGTACTCTACTTTCTCCGGTAAATTCCTCGAAATAAACAAATGTCTGTAATTTTCCACTTTGACAATATTACGCAGCAAACTCTATGCTCTAAAATAATACTAGAATTAATTAGGAGAAACAGTTTATTGAAAGAAATTATATTCACCTAATACTCCTTGTAATTGATCCTGAATGATGAATTCGTATGAATTCGTTGCTAGTTGTCGCTATATGAAAATAAGATTGTTTTTCATTTACGAAGAAGGTATCAGGCACCCATATGTTTTTTATAAATTCTGAGCCAACGGATAACGTTTCTACACCAATTCTCTTTTTATATGCCAGTCGCGGGTCAGTCCAAAATTGTCGGAAGTAAAAGTCCAGTGTGAAGTCCTACAGAAAATAAAGGTTTGATTAATTTTACATTTTGTGACAATTATGAGCAAAGAGCGAGAACGTTATCGCGTTTTTAGTAAAAACATAGGTCCTACTTTTTATCTCACTTATTATAACTTATATAAACTTTTCGAAGGACCTATGTTATTGTTAAAAATTTGATATAAATCAAAGGTCTCAGAATAGTATTAACATACAACACAATGTTTTATTAAAAACAATATCTACATTAGCATGCTGATTTCAATAATATCCATCCTACGATAATGTATATTGTAAACACGTGTTAGAAGATTTACACATCATTTTTTTGTAAATGTATTTAAAGTCCGAGGAACGGTTCTCATAGCATCGGATAGGCTGACATATATATAGACACTGCACTACATCGGAATGACAAGGCGATAAGCTTAAACAGTTACAAGTAAATAAGGTGTGCATAGATTTTAAGAGTGAAATGAAGCCTACGAGATATAGGTGAGTTATATGAATGGTAAGGGAATAAGGTGCTCTAGGGCAAGGATATGGTGAGTGAACGGTTTAAGGCGCAGGCGAACATCCACGGCTCGATTAAGGCAATATTGTTAAGAAATTAATGCTTACAAGCCGGCATGTGTAGTTTTTGCCACCAACAAAGTTTGGACAAGGTTTGTGGAATAAATTCACTTGCAAGAGTCTCATCGGTGAGCTGCGTTTTGTAAAGCAAACTTCCCACCCGGCCACGAGTCACGTCACACTGTGACCTTCCCAACTTTGATTTGGTTTCCACTTTAGGGCCATCATCCAAACATACGCCTAGCAAGCTCACTCAGACACATTGGAAAACCGAATGTTATACTCGCAATCGAACCTTCAAGTAAGGATTTGCGAGTTTATTTCGATATATTTCAACCAAATAACATTTAAATTAAATAATAAAATATAACAGGTATAACCAAAAAGCATTAGAAAGGAGTTAGGCCAAATTGTATCGATGTTCCAAGTCAGTGGAGAGTTAAATATACAACAATTACGTTGGCAATATTTAGTAAATACACATAATACGTACATACACAACAAACTACAAAATGAGTCACGATAAGAATTATACAGTCGTCGCAAATCCATAGAGCCTTTAATAAATATTTGTAAAGCAATAATAATAATCATTCAATTTAAATATACTTATGTTGTTAGATGTATTTATTACTGTGTTTTTACTTTACAATTCAGTTTTAAATGTATTTCAAGTTTTTAAAATATTACGTAATTGACCGTCTCTACATACAATATGGCAGCAGCTTTGGAGTTACGAGTACTGCAGGACACACATTCGGAAAACGTTAAGGTATTATTTATTGCCTTTCTTATTATGACGTCCTAACGTTATTTTAATGTTAAATTTAATTAAAGGACACATAATAAGAATGCAAGTGGGTGGACAAAGGGCGATCTGCTCCACCAAAACGCGGACATGCTCGCAGCCTCGTGTCTGGGGCTGCTCGGTCGCGGCGGCGCGGAGCGCTAGGCACACGGTGCGCGCTCCGCGGCCGGAGCGACCGAGACAAGCGTGAGCTGACAATGGCGAGTACCATGAGCACTTCGGAGACGGAGCTGATAGAGAGCACATACATGGTGACGCCCACCTCCACTGGCGGACCTGCAATCAAGCCCAATTGTGAGTGACGCACGCGAGTTTCGCGCTAAGTGAAAACCAAACCAGAGTGCGGTGACGAGTCCCATCGTCAGGTGAAAAATGAACACCAGAGACGCAGAGTGCGTGAGAGCGTTTGGTGTGGTTACGACAATTTCACTGGGGTCTGGTGGTATTGTGCACAAGTTGAGCGAGCAGCTCTCAAAATATGACAAATGTTTTCTAGAATAAATATGTTACAATATATCAATATAAAGATAGTGCTAAGCTGTAACAAATATACAAACCACATAAATACTAAGACTCTTTTATCAATATAGGTACTTTAATTATTTTTCTCAAAAATATTATTAGATAAATTTGAAATTAGTATTAACGAATTCTAGAGATTTTTGCCATAATTGAGTGCATATTTCGCTACAACTGCTGCCACGGGTCACTAACCCCATCCCACATTAGTTTACATCACGAATTCAGTGAAAACATTTGAGCGTGATGGCCCGAGCGCGACCGCATCTACCGCGGCGATCGAACCGTGGACACGGGTGCTACAATGAACGGTATAATGCTGGTGATACTAAAGGACCTTGCTATGTATGCGCTGTGTCTTTAATATTGGTTTGAAAAGATACCATTTTCACTTCAGAGAGAGAGCTGATGGAGAGCACGTACATGGTAACCCCCACTTCCACGGGTGGTCCTGAAAACGATATAACACACAACATATGACAAGTCATGGTTTTCGTCCGTCTGGTTCGTTTTCATATTTTTCGTCATGCAGGCCATAAATAAAAATAGTAACCCTACATTACTTACCTCTGGAATTATAAAGTACAATTTTTTTTCAAAAAGAAAAAAGAAAAGCGTTTTTTTGCGTTCACATAAAAACAAATGACAGAACCATTAACGATAAAATTGCGCAGAAATTTAGCCCTATCATTGTATTTAGCAGTTGGACCCTGTGCTATAAAGTTAAAGTTTATACAACCGAGGTTAACCGCTTCAGTGATGATGATAATTCTCATCCGCTGGCTACCTAACCTACATAATTTTAAAACCCCGCTTGGTATTCCACAGATTTTATTAATAACCGACGAGACCTAGGCGAGGAAAGCACTTAAACTTTAGCTAACAAGTTAGTTAAGTCAGACGATGACATTATGAATCCTCTAGTATACAAGTGAGGTTGTTTATCGTGACAAAAGGATCGTTCTCGCGGTACAAATCTTTAAGTAGTTACCTAAGTAGTTCAACGCTGAATTAGTTATTCTTGTATTTCCCTAATGTTTAGAAAAAAATACATTAGTTTAATTCGTAAATTTTGAACCCGAGTGTATCTATATCTTAGCAAGGTAACTTATATGAGCGATGCTGGTATGGCGTACACTTTTAGCAGAAGTCCAACTTCATCAGTGGAACGTTATGATCACTTATAATTTTTTTTATAAGTGACCATAATATTTCATTTTACATCAAGAATTTGAATTTCTCAAATATTCTATTCTCAAATAGGTCTAAAGAAGAGTTATTTTTTGTTTTGATGATGGTCTTTACCTATGAAATTGCCGTTTTGTATGAAAAAATTTAAACGAATTTTTTTCATGTATTTTTTATTTGTATTAATCGAAGTAATCATCCATGCAATCAATGCATCTTTGCCAACGCAGTAGCAGTTTATACACGCCCTTCTTAAAGAAATCAGCTGAACGGGAGGCAACAAATTCTTCAAAGGCATTTTGTACTGCCTTTCGGGTATTGAATTTTTTTCCCGCCAAGAAGTTATCCAAATTCTGGAAAAAGTAGTAGTCTGTAGGCACAAGGTCTGGTAAGTAGGGCGGATGACGGAGAACTTCCAACCCCAGCTATTACAACTTGGAGACCGTTTGCTGTACAAGATGAGGTCGCACGTTGTCGTGCAGGAGCAGCGGAGACGAGCGATTGACCAATGCTGGTTCGAGATGTGCCAGCTTCTCCATCATTGTGTTCAGTTTTTCACAGTACATATCTGCAGTAATGCTCACCCCGTTTGGTAAGAAGCTGTGATGAATCACACCGGCGCTAGACCGTCAAACAGTGACCATCACTTTTCTAGGGGTAAGTTTTCGTTTAGGGCATTGTTTAGGTGCTGAACCAGGATCCAACCAACTTGCTGAGCGCTTGCGGTTATCAAACAGAATCCATTTTTTTATCGCAGGTAATAATGCGGTTCAAAATTCCTTCATTTGTGTATCTGTTGAGCAGTGCAAGGCACGTCCCGACGCATACTTCGCGCTGGCGATCATTGAGTTCGTGGGGCACCCATTTGTCAAGCTTTTTTACCTTGCCAATTTGACGCAAATGGACCAATATTCTTTTGACGCTAACGTCGAAAGCTGCTGCTAATTCAGCCGTAGATTGTGTATCATCAGCTTCCACAATCGCCTTTAATTCTTCATTGTCGACCAAAGTCTTCGGACGACCGCGAGGTTCATTTTTCAGGTCGAAATTCCCAGAACGGAAGCGAGCAAACCAATAAGAGGGGATGCGTTGGTTTGTAGTGTTAGTCCGTAAACCTCGTTAATGATGCGTGCCGCTTGTGCCGCGTTGCTGCCACGACGGTACTCATATTCCATAATTACTCGAATTTTTAACGTATCCATGATGACGAAAAAGATTGAAATGCGATGAAAATGACTAAACAATAATCAATAAACAAATGACTACTTTTGGAAAAAGAATTCCATATTTTTAAAATAAAATTAATTTGAAATTAGAATTCTTAGCCAAACAAAAATTATTTTGATTTGAAATGGCCAGTACTGCAAAACGGCAATTTCATAGGTAAGAAGTTAAGGTAAGGTAAGTTATAGGTAAGAATTTCATAGTTAAGACCTATTATAAAAAATTAGATATTGTAAACATTGACAACAAGAATATAGGGCTATTGTATTTTACGAAGCATTACATTTTTTATAAAACAATTAACTATCAATAAAATTTAATTAAACAATCAATGATTTCATACAAAAATAAATTATATGGGTTAGATTTTCTTTGCATACCTCCATAATTTGGTCTTACTCTCTTGTCGTAACTGATACTAAATGAATCCAAAATAGCTGATATATTGACGTCTCCGAACATGCCCCCGCCACCAGCACCCCTGAAAAAGAAAATTTAATATTCAAGAAATGTTTTTAAGTTATTGTGTGTATATCCAAGATGTTTAAGATGTTACTTTAGTTTACAAAATACAATATGTGAATTGGCAGTGAATTTGGTAACGCCATCTTTTTATTTCGAAAAAATAAAATAATTCTCATTGCAAAGGTTAGATGAATATTGAACCTGCTTACTCTGACCCTAGCTGCTTACAATTATAAAGACATGACCTAGCGTTCAGAACATAACTGCAAAGGAAATAAAAATAATTCTTTATTATTAATTTCATAGTTTCTAACAATAATATTTTACTATTTATATTTCTAAATAAAGTCTCTTCTAACAAATTTTCTATCAAATAATCTCAAAAACCCCATAATTGTTATAATTATAATTATTATATTTAGTAAAAATTTCACAGTAAGTCCGAATACTTTGTTTAAGTTATTTTAATAAGCATTGCATAATTAAGTTCATCATGTCAAACTAGATCGACCGATCATTAACATCACACGTTTTAATTCTGTTCACTTCACTTGAATAGAAATGACAATTCACTATCGGTTTTATTTCAACCTGGGAGAACGTGAAGTTTTGAATACCCAATACTTAACAACATACGAGACATAAACGACTTTTTCCCTACATGGTTGAAAAATTTGAAGATAGCCTTCTTTTTACAAGTGTTTTACCTCAGTGACAATAGAAATATTCACTTTGAAGGTACTCAAGGTACCTTTTTGACCATTGTTAAAGAGCAAAACTGATGCGCAAACTGTTTACTGCAAACTTTCAAATTTTGTTTACCAATAATCCATAAAAACGATGTACATAATTAAATATGTAAAAAAGTTACTGCCATCTAGCTCTTCAAATCCAAAAGATAAACTTTCCAGGAAGAAATCTGTGGATAATTTGTTATCCGAAGTCCTTCATAGGACCCGTCCTATGATATAATCTGTTATACCACAAAATTAGACAATAATCTCTTCGTGTAAACGCTAAAACTAGACAAATGGTTCTTAAGTAAATTATTTAACTAATTACGTAGTTAAATTACACTAAAAAATTATCAAACTTGATGATGATGATGGTGACTTACTACTCTACCATAATTAGCAGTCACATATGTATAATGTTTTGTTTGTACCTTTCACTTAAAAAATATTTGTATTACATGCGTTTTAGAACGTATCATAATCATAATTTTATAAAATGCCAGTATTATCTGCGTAGCAACTAAAGAAACACGATAAACAAAAACGTAGTCTAAGTATTAAGAAACTATCATATAGTTATTTATGTGAGTATGATTGCAACACATTTTAAGGCGTGGCTTGTAAATCTTTACAGGGCTCGTAACCTTCCAGTTGAAACCGTTTTATTGCTTGTTGCAGGTCGTTGAAACTATAAACATGCCAACGATGCAAAATTAGCAATTTCACGTCAAAACAGCAGTACTTTATAGATTTTATTGATGTCTCCATGAATAACGATCTACTTAGTGTTGAGGTATTAAGGTAATTTTGGTTACATTTAAGTATTTAAATTCCTTTGTGGGCCAGCATTTCTATCCATATAATACGAGAGATGCTTTATTACGGAATAATAAATTTTATCTTGAGTTTAAGTGGTACTCGTGGGTCACAAATTGTCACCATTTTATGCATCCTGTATTCACTCTGTTTACTTATAATATATAATATATGTATGATAACTAATAAAATATGTGTCTATCTTATTCATTAGTTTTTTCTTTTACTAAATACATAATTATTTTTATAATTAAAAAAGTCTTGAAGTTACTCTATACTAAATATCTTAAAAATGGTCTTTGATAATAACTGCGAATTTATCTTGTAAGTTTAAACTTTAAATATGTTTTATATGATATTATTAGTATTCTAAACTTTATCTGTAAAACGCTTGAATTTATAGTTTTAATTTTAAAAAAACCTCAAAAATTTCATATATAATGCAAGTTTTAGGACAAAATTACGGGCTAATGTCACTAAACAATTTGATGGAGTTCAGGAGACAGTGAAACCTAAATCTTCGCCTACGCACCATCACTTAAAAACTACTGAACATATTGAGTTGGGATTGAAACCATTCAACACGAAATTTTTCGTTTTAAGATACTTATAGTTTGAATTTTATTTACTTTTTCTTATTTTTTATTTGCTTTGTTCTGTTATTCGGCAAACGAAGTGGGCGGGGACGGCTATAACTAATAAATTAATACACTGTGATAATTGACACAGTGCCATCTAGTCCTAGAGAAAGCAAAAGAAAGAGTATCTGCAGGTACATATAAAGTTTTATGAATAAATACATATTATACTTAGATATCTAGTTACGACGGACGAAAATTAAACTCTTGACTTGCGCAGGCGTCCTAACGTACGAAAGCCACTACGCGGAGGTCATTGAACATTACGTAGTATTGTGAATTTGTACGATGTAATTTATTTATTTATTTTTAGTAAGACTTACAGGCTAATAAAAATTACAATTTGTATATATAATCTAACATTCTTAAAAACTATTGCTGATTACAAGTCTTAACATTTAGTTATTTACCACTACTCTACACAGTAAAAAGAAAAGAAAAAATTAATAACAACTTATATTCAATGTTCAACAGTGTCGAAAAAGTATTTACCCATCATTACTTTGAATCTGTTAACTTTAGTTGTGAATAAATCGATATCTAGCTGGGCATCTAATTGATTAAATTCATTTGCACCTCGAATAAAAAAGCTATTTTGTCTATAGTTAGTAGGTGCAAAGGGCACACTTAACAATTGTCGCTTTCTAAAATTTTTGTGCTGTGTACGGAATCCTTATTAGCTAAAAGTTCGGGACAGTCGTATGATCCATTTGCAATGTTAATAAGTAAACAGACATCACTTACGGATCTTCTGTATTCAAGTGGCAAAAAGTGATAACGTAAGCATCGATCGTGATAGTTTTCAGAATTATGTTTAGTTTTAAAATCTAAATATCGTAAAAATTTCTTTTGAATACTCTCCAAGCGAGATATATAAATTTGGTAAAATGGATTCCACACTGGTGATGCATTATATAAATTATAATCCGATATATAATGATCACTAGTTCGGGGCAGACCACCTGTAATATTACCGGAACAATTAGTTCCCCTGTGGCCGGAAGGTAAGCCAGTGTCACAGATGAAACTTGCTGATATTAAGTCCATATTGCACTTGATACCACAAGATCACAGCACTTTTACGATGGTCTCATTTGTAATGATACAATCGAAGACGACATTGATGGATTGGATACGGCGGATTTTGATATCCAATTTGATGATTTTATTGAATATACTCATATAATATATTTTCTATCATAAATGAAATAACAATAAAAGTTTATTATGATAAAATAAATAACTAATTTCATTCAAAAGAGGGATTTTCCGGGTTCTGGTTCCTTAGTGTATATAAGAAAACTCATCAATTAGTGAATGTTAAAAGGAAACACATGCACATTTTTGTAATTATCTCGAAAGATTGAGCGTATATAGAACAAATGTACATACACATACTTAAATAAGCCATTAAACAATCAATATGAATAAGATAGATAGTATTTTTTACTTTGTTTAACAGAGCTGCACATGTTTTCTTAAAACCTTTGATATTTAAGAAGTGCGTTTTTGTCGACTGGTTCCTTTTTGCTTAAATATGGACTAATATAGTTTACTGTCACATTTGCATTTCCTCGGCCTACTGACAAATAATATATCAATTTCGTGTTCTATAATTATGTTTATATATACTTCATATTATAATAATAAATGTTTACAAAATACATCCACGGAGTTTCTTGTCTGTTCTTCTCCATAGGATTCACTTTTGGAACAGACATCTAGCTTTTGACGTTTTAAAAGTGCTTGTTACTCAGGCCTATTTAAAATAAAAAAATTTTGACTTTGACTTTGACTGGCTCTCGAAGAGACTTTGCGTCTCATTGCGTATTCTACTGTCTGTTCAATGGGGAATGTCCTGGGGAAGTGTTTAGAATGATACCTCGTTTTTCCACCAACGCACTGCCCGTTATAGGCTGCGAGGTCATCCCCGTTTCTTTAAGCCTGTTCAAGTATAAAGTACTTCTAAAAAACGTTCACGGTACGTACTCTCCGGATTTGGAACGAACCTCTAGCTGAGATTTCCTCATCTCTGTACGATATGAGGTCTTTCAAAAATGGCGTGAAATACCGCGTTGGAAATACATAATAATAGGCAATAAATAGTTTAGTGATAAAGTTCAAAAACAGTATATAAAAATTTAAAATATTATTAGTATTTTTTATATTATTTAAATTTTTTGTTTATTAATTTAAATGTATGATAATGAATATGATTATGAATAAAATAAATATAATAGATGGACAATAAATAATAAGGCTCAAGAAATGTCATCCAGTAAATATCTGTTGTATACAATTTACTTATTTATTTATCAGCCTGTATCCACTTCATGGCTGATTTACTTATTTGTATCTTATTTAAACTTAAATGTCAATTTATATGAATTTAAAATATAAAATCAGTTACCACTAGAAATCGTTTAGACGTATCATCAATATTTTACCTTCTCTTTCAATAAGGTATGCTTGCTGACATACGCCGATAAAAATGACAAAATAATTTATGAGAACTGTTTCGATAGTATAAACTAGGCCTGAAAACCCTTCAGCTAGAGGTGAACAAACTGGAGTTTTTGTTGTTCATTTTATGCTGAATTTGGAAAGGGTGTCTGTGATTTACGAGCCGGGTTGGCTTATACGTGAGTCATCAATTTCCTTACATAAAATTGCTTAGAGGAGTTTTGTTTTACATATTAATATATATTTATGTTACAACATAGATACATAGTGTATATATATATATATATATATATATATATATATATATATATATATATATATATATATATATATATATATATATATATATATATATATATATATATATATATATATATATATATATATATATATATATATATACCGTCACCTATGGGTTTTTGCGACGCTAGAGACACCGCAAAGATGCTGGTGTCCCATAGGGTTACAGGAACCTGGCTCACAAACGCCGGAACACAGCACAAGGTTATTATGTCAGCCATTCAGATTTTATTTCAAATTCCATGAATTTACAATAAATCTTATATGTATAAACAATTTATAATATACGTGAAATTATTTCAATATAGTGTAATTTAATTATAGCAATAAGAGTATTGTTGTGAAAATATTACTTAAATTGAAAAGTTGAGTACTCTGCTGCTGAGGGCTCAATCGAAAGCAAATGAAGTATCATCGAACGCAACAACTTGCCTCTCGATAAATTAAGATGAGAGCTAAGAGATTAATTTCATCACACTTTTCACGAAGATGATATAAAGCCATTGTTCTGCTTGTATTATTAAAATATTGAAATCTAAATACTAAAATAATCGAATGCGCTTATATTAGGTAATAATGTACTACATACTAATAGATGCACTATCAAAACAACTGAATAATATGTGAAGTGCGACCAAATTAAAAAGCACACTCCCATGTAGATATCGTAATAGGCTACTAGCTTGCAAGAAAAGGTAGTAGGAACAATAACAGGTAGAGAATATCAGAATCTAAAATCCTGACCCAATACGAGAAATAGTGTCTAATAATTGCCAGAAGACCCATATTAATTTTTCTTCTTCAAGTACCTCTTTAATCATTAAGGTTAGCCATAGCATATTGTACTCATATTTATTAATAGCAAGGCGGAGCAGTTGTTTGATGGTGGTTATATGACCATATTAATTGGAAATTGCTATGAATTAATTGGTAAGGGCGCACCAGTATATAATCCATAGCGGCTTCGGTGCAGATAATCGACATTCTAAACTATACTTTAATGATAAGAGGTTCTCTATTGACTTGTTTTATTAGTAGATTAGTATTGTTGTGAGCCACCACCAAAAATGATGACAGATATTTCCCAAAAAGGAATTAACGTCAGGCAGGCGGCCGGTTGTGAAAACTAAGCCACAACTATTACAACATGTAACATATTGTGCCGACCCCATATAATGTGGGATAAAGACAGGAAAAAGAAGAAGAAGATTAGTATCAATCATAAGAACTATCAATCAAATAGTTCTGATTCTCATTAAGCATAATTTAACCTTTAAGATGCATTAGGTCACAGTTTATCAAAATTTTATCTCTTTTTGTCAATTGTGTAATAATGACTCAGACTAAAATATATATTTGTACATAATATATTTCAGGGTTTAAACCCTAAAATACATTACCCAAAAGAAACAACGCATTTTAGGTCAAAACATTTTTGGTCCTTCGAACCGATTATGAACTTGTGATTAATATAATAAGCCTTGGTTTACCCCACCAGGAGCACATTCTGTCAAACAATTATCAAGGCTTTGGCTTTATGAATTTAAATGAAAATGAAAATAAAATGAGACACAAAATACAGTTTAGTCATGAATTTTGTATTAAAATGTTATTTATTATACATATTTGCTTTTTGCAAGGTTTTTCTTTTTGCAGAGGTTAAGATAATAGATATCGCTTAATTTTGTCTACGAGGTCCGCATATTTTAATTCAATTTTTACGAACCATGTGAAACGAATCGAAAACATACTGACTAAAATCGACAACCTCATCTATATATTTTGTAAATGTTCTAAAACAAATGTTCCATGTATTATATATTAATAAATATACTGGGACAAATCACACATCGCCATCTAGTCCCAAGCTAAGTAGCATAGCACTTGTGTTATGGGTGCTAGAAAACTGCTGAATGGACGGCCGTCGACTCATTCTGTGAGGTAGTTATGTCCGCAAAGGAGGCGATGAAGCAGGAGCGGGAGCTAACTAGCACACTATCTTCCCGCCAACGCAGGCCACGTCGACGGCGCCGGAGTGCGTCTAACGACCTCCGGTCGCCGTAGAAAGCGTCCCTCGGGGGAGGATCCTCCGCCCGCACCATTGCCGTGAGAGTGTGGGCTGCGTGCTGTTTCGCCCCCATCAACTTCTTAGGACAGACAAAGGAGAACCAAATCCCCCTGACATTACAAACCCAGAAGAGGCCTGCCCCGACATAAAGGGCGGACTGGCACCGGCCCGAGCTAAGAGATCGGCAGGCTACATATCCATGAGCCCAGGCGTAGGCGATAAGAGAAAAGCGTGGTTTTTTATCCCTCGGTCCCGCCGGACCGGGGGAAGGCGTTAAGAATAGGGTTTTCACCAAGACAAAAAAAATGTGTACTAGACAACTAATATACTACATTTATACTTTTCTTTTGTAAATAAATACATATTATACATAAACACTCAGACGCAAGACTGGAATCGAACCGGTGAACTTCGCAAGCGTACCGAAATACGTTATCCATTACGCCACAGGAACTGTCAAATATATATCATTACGTATTACAGTTGCAACAACAACATGGGCAGAATGAAGCAAGATATACTGGGCCCGAGCTTTGCAATAAAGAGAGTTGTAAGGCAGGGCGACCCCTTGTCGCCAAAAATATTTATAGCCATACTCGAAAGCATCATCAACATACTGAACTGGAGCAAACGAGGAATCTACATACAAGGAACCTTTCTGAGTCATTTGCGTTTCGCCGATGATATAGTAATATTAACCGAGACTTTCTCAGAACTACAGCTCATGCTCAATGACTTACAATCAGCTAGCGCAGACGTAGGACTTGAAGTCAATCTCACTAAGACCATGGTATTGACTAATAGCCTCAAAAAACAGATAAAAGTCAATGGATGTCTACTAGATTATACAGACAAAATATACTTACCTAGAAAAAACAATCAGTTTTGAAAAAGAAAACAACGAACTAGAGATTGAAAGAAGAGTACAGCGAACATGGAACAAATTCTGGAGTCTGAAAGAAATTTTCAAAAGTAACATGCCAATAAAGCTGAAAACTAAGACATGGAACTCTAACCTCTTACCATGCTTGACATATGGATGTCAAACATGGAAATTTACGTCAAAAGTTAAACAAAAAATAACATCCTGTCAGCGCGGAATTGAGAGAAGCATGCTAAAAATTAAAAAACTAGATAAGATTAGACACGTAAAAATAAGAGAAATAACAAAAGCCACTAATGCCTTAAACTACGCACAAAAGTTGAAGTGGAAGTGAGCCGGTCACATAGCGAGGCTTAAAGACAAAATATGGACCTACAGCACCACCATTTGGAGAGGACCTCAAGGAAAAAGAAAGATAGGAAGGCCCTCAACACGCTGGGACGACGAAATAAAAAAAGTCGCTGGTCTAAAGTGGTGGCAAATAGCTCAGGATAGACAGAAGTGGACATCGTTGGAGGAGGCCTTTACCCAACCTGGGGACCTAGCTACTAATCAAACATAGTGTTACAATAATAATAATAATTTATTTTCAGAATCAAGTTATAGATATAATAACATAATAACAGTACCTAAACCAAGAAACAATGTAGCAAGATCAAATAAAGACTTTTTTATTTTTATTTATTATTATTATTACAGTTGCATTGGAATGGAAAAATAACAATCACAGTTTTTTCATCTCTCGATCTCGACTGATCAGCTTGAATAAAATTATAGTAAGTTCAATGAGAATACTGAAGTATATTTATAAATATGTATAAAAAATATAATCACGAGTTTATCATATTTTTACGGTAAGATTTTTGCTGAGTAATTTGCTTTCTTCTTTCTTCTTCTTTTAAACTGTTCGTTGGCATGCTTTTCTAACAAACTGCGATTATCTACAAAGTTTACTTACATTTCATTTAAAAACAACAATATTTATCGAGATATCTAAGACAAGTCACTTTCTAACATTTTTAACAGTTGTAATCTACTATGGATTTTAAATAATTTAAACTATTTGACTTTAACAGAACTCACTATATAGTCTGAGTCTAACTAGAGAGTCTGAGTTTGACCATATAGGCTGAAACTGCATGTTGGCTAGATAGTCAACATGCATTTTCAGCCGCATCCGGTTGGGCACCACGACAACTTTTATCGTGAACAAACAAATCGGTACTTATAACACAAAACTTTGCGATAACTTTCTACGGCAAATGTTTGTTGAATTCGCAAGTTTGTTGCAGTCGTACAACAATACATCCAAATACACACAACATCATTTAAGTGTTTCACACCAATCAAGCATGTCATTGGCAGCGGAGGTTCAAATAAAAAAAAATATTTATATGTAGATATTAGATGCTTTATAGAAAAATAATCCATTTTTTTTTACTTTTACATTTTTAATTTACTAAAATATCCACCGTACAATTATTAATTTGAATTACGATAACTATAAAAATAACTATCGGCTGGGGACCGGTTTCATCTGATAATGTTTGCAATACTCTAGTGGTCTTAATGCATTCCATAGGAACAATAATCCCCTAGCAAGTTTTTTGGTCATGTGTGACCTCTATCTAACTAATAAGATATGTGTTTTAAGGAAGTTTATTACATATAATCATAAAGTTTATTATATATATATAATAATTTATTATATATAATCATTTTTGTAATTTTCTATTTAAGTTTTATTTATTAAAGTAAATTATAATTCGCATCAATTGTCTCTATAGTACATAATAATGTAATGGTAGAATATCCGTGGCTTAATAAAAATGTTCTTCAATACTCGACGCCTACGTGTCAATAAAATATGCTACGACATATGCTACGACTCGACATCGTAGCATTGTGCAGCCATTATTACCTTCTTTGTTCATGATAGAATAATGTTTTGCTTTTTTTTCACATTCGTAAATACATTTTTGCTCTATGTTTATATCTTAAAGTACATTTAAATTACGCCAAAAACACAACGGATTTCTACTATTGTGGAACCGCTGACGAGAATACAGTGCTCCATAACCTTCAGGTATGCTCCTATGGTCTTCGAAAACTTCTTTCTACCGGCCATCATACTGTTGATAGACAAGAATATATAATATATTCTAACCATACGCCAGCACCTTTTTAGCGAGATAGTATTTTTCGAGAAGTCAAAGTTAGAGCGAATCACAGTGCGCTAGTCTCTATTTTTCCGTGTAGGGGAAGAGTAAGAATGCTGACCGCTGACGCCGGCGGTGGCCTGTTACAAAAAACAACAAAATAACCCTAGTAAAGTAATAGGGCTCTAAGCGCATTGTTACGTATTTGGCACAATTAAATTACCGCAAATATTTCCTAGTATCCAGTTAATCATATCTAAGTAAATGCATTGCCATCCCTATTCTACAACGACGCTTCCATCTCTCGATTCTATTATTCGAAATATACTTGCTCTGTGGAAAAGAATGTATCTTTTCACATTTAGCATTATTATATTTGCGTGTATATGTTCCATTCCTTAGTCCCTATCTATACAAATAAATAAAATTGGAGTGTCTCTTTGTAATATTAAAATAACCGCTTTTTACTAAGTGCATTCGGACGTATACACGGTACATGTACCAAAACAATATTTTTTACAATTTTTGTCTGTCTGTCTGTTTGTTCCGACTAATCTCTGAAATGGCTGCACCAATTTTGACGAGATTATCACTGGCAGATAGATCAAGGAGTAACTTAGGCTGTTTTTATTTTAGAAAAAAAATTTTTTTCTTAACAATGATAAATTTCAGAAATTAAATATTCCAATTTAAGTTAACCTCAGATTTATCATCAATCATATGAAATAGGGTTTAGCTTAGGCCGGACTTTGTAGGTTCGAACGCACGTATTCCGGAGATGCATGACGTAACAGTTGCATTCGATAATACTGACTATTTGCATATTTCATTTATATTTTAGGGTTTATAGGATTTGCAATCCAAAATAAACCATAAGATATATCCAAAGAATTCTGCCCAGTCACTATTCCACGCGGACGGAGTCGCGGGCACAGCTAGTAATGATTAAATTAAATTTTATTGCAGTAGTATAGCAGATAGGCTAACGGCCCACTTAGAATTTACCGTCACCTATGGGCGTTTGCAACGCTAGTGGCATCGCGAACATGCTGTCCTATATTGACATCATCTGAGACATGAATGACATGACATCGCGATTCCGATTCCGTGGTTCAAACTGCTATTGGCGACACCAAATCCTTCCCCATCACTGTACACCAGGGATTCGTCCTTAGTCCGTTTCTGTTCAGCGTGGTATTAGACGTATTGACAGACAGCATTAAAAACTCACGAGCAGACCCCATGGTTGTTCATGTATGCTGATGATATCGCGTTGGCAGATTCGGACATGGGTAGGCTGGTGCGACACGTGAAGGTGTAGAAGGAGTCGCTTGAGAACGGTGGTCTGAAGCACAATGTGGTGAAGACCGAGTACTTGGCCTGTAACTACATCGATTCCGTACGCATAGGCGGCGACACGGTGAAATCAAGTGAAATTTATTTTTATTTTATTTTATTTTAATTAGAAAACAAACAGTGATCTAGCTAAAAACTAAAACTTATAAATACATGGGAAATACATGGGATCTGTATTTCACGCATCTAGTGACATCGATTGCGACGTCAAGGCACGTATTACAGCCGCGTGGACCAAATAGCGTGAAGTAACTGGTGTCATTTGTGACCCCAAGATGCGTACAGTTAAAGGGACAGGTCTATAAGATTATCATTAGGCCTGTCTTTTTATACGGCTATGAAACGTGGCCGGTGTTAGAGCGACATAAGCAAGAACTGCGTGTCACGGAAATGAATATGCTGCGGTGGATGTGTGGAGTGACGCGGAAGGACCGCGTTAGGAACTCCCGCATTCGCGGCAGTCTTCATGTCCGTGACATTGCGGATAAATTATAAGAGTGTCGGCTCCGTTGGTACGGCCACGTTTTACGGCAACCGGATGCTTACGTGGGTAACAAATGTCTGGCCATGCCGCCTCCGCCGGGCCTCGGCAGGAGGGGTAGACCCAAAAAGTTCTGGCTTAACGTCGTAAGGGGTGATATGCGTGCCAATGGGCTCACTACCAGAGATGCTGAAGACCTTGCGAAGAGAATAAAAAAACGTCGAAAAGCGGACCACGGGCACCGAAACTAAAGTTTGGGTTGCAACCGGGATAACTACAACACTGGGATAATGATGAAAATATTGATCTCATTCATTAATTAAATTTCAAATATATTGTGTACATACTTAAATCGTGATTGCATTGAATGTTGTTAAGTAGAAGATGGAAATGTAGCAAAATATTCAATAGAAAGTCCTTTAATTATTATAAATGTTGCAATTGTAATCTATCAAATCATATCTTTAAAAAGAATACAAAATAAAGTTTTAAGTAGAAAATCTACTAATAATATAACTTATTCAGCTATAATATTATAATTTCATTATACACTAGCTGACCCAGCAAACATTATTCTGCCATATAATTTAAAAAAGTAATCTATGTCCTTCTCCAAGATCCAATCTATCTCTATGCCTAATTCATCAAAATTGGTTCACTGGTTGAGGCATGAAAACGTAAAAAATAGACAGACATACTTTCACATTTATAATATTAGTATGGATTGGAATATAGAATGCCAATATTGAGAACTTTGATTACTAATTCACTATTCTACATACTTCATTAAATGGCAATGTTGAATGGGGTGACAAAAGAAACAGGATACCTAACTTGAAGAGCCGTTTAAAGTAGATACAACAGCGACCACAAAGACAGTCAATGTTGACAATTTAGCAGAATCAAAAATAATGCTTTTTTTGCATCAAACTGCTGTCGGTCACGCATTCTGTTGATACACATGTTAAATGCGGGAGTAGGTATTGTTGATTTTGATTTGTTCGAGGTCAACTGCTATGCAACCCCTAC
This sequence comes from Malacosoma neustria, assembly GCA_963693495.1. Classification (NCBI taxonomy): domain Eukaryota; kingdom Metazoa; phylum Arthropoda; class Insecta; order Lepidoptera; family Lasiocampidae; genus Malacosoma; species Malacosoma neustria. The sequence continues at coordinate 21,861,694 of OY856371.1, read as the reverse complement.
TTCGAAGGAAAACCGATCAGAACTCTTTTTCTGCTATCTGTACGATAATAATCATTAGTCGTTTACAGGAAAGTGATGAGGTACTTGCATAATTTTTCTCTCTGCAGAGGCAGAGTAAGAATAGAAGCCTAATATGTTAAGCATAATTATGTTGCAAAACAACCCTAGTTACGTTGTAGGTCCCTAAGTACGTCTGGATGGTAACCACCCTTGGTCTTAAGTATGCCGCTATAATAACCTTGTGTTGTGTTCAGGCATAAGTAACCCACCTGGGACCTATGTTGCTGTCATATAGGGGTGTATAAGATCCTCCTTATACACCCCTATATGACAGCAACATATTCGCGGTACCCCTATCGTCGCAAACATCCATAGGCAACAGTAACTGCTTACTATTAAGTGGGCCGTCAGCCTGCTGCTCCCCAGCAATATAAAAATCAGTACTTTTGGCCGAGAGCATAACACGAATGTTATTAAAAATTGCGTCCAGTAATCAATATTCCACTACATGCGGGGCTGCCAAAAACTTTGACCTCATTCCGGCCCTACATGATATAAATTCCGCTTGGCTTTTCATTTATGCTCATGAAAGTTAAATTTTTAAGGGACTTGATGCCCTTTATATCTAAAAATAGAAGCAAGCTCCGGAACGTTTGCCCGCCGTTATTTTGAGCCATTATTCGAAAATGTATTTTATTTTATTTGTGTTAAGGTTCTTAAGTATAAAAATCCGAACATTTACCTAATACGAGTATTGCGCAAAATATTTGGGTATAGATTGTAAATGTATATTTGGGTATTTTTTCATCTAAGTTTCATTCTTTCATTAGGGTTCTGTTGTCCGCTTGCTTAGATAATTTATTTTGAATATGTATTGCTTGATTATCATACTAAATGAATTTTAAATACGTACACAAATATCTAATAAAATTTTTGGTGTTTTAGATGTCGGTTGAATGTTTAACAATAATCAGCCGATCTATCAATTGCACCAAAAGTTTGCCCTTTAAGCAAGTCTACTGTTAGAAACGAATATAGAGCAAAACTTTGAACCTCAATTTTGTGTAGATGTTTCTCTTCTTTTTGTATGAGAATCGAATTCTTACTTACTCTCCACTCTAAAAAATAGAAACTAAATAGTACATTTCCTTATTTAATACTTTGTAAAATATCTCAAAGTGATAAGATAGCCCTATCCTTTTTTATATAGTTTTTTATATAGTTTATTCTCAACATATAAAACTCTTTATATATTGTAAAGCCAAGTATTTCATATATATGTATATAACATTATCCTCATCATCCAGTTTCCAATTAATTATTCTAGTATATAAATGAATGGTGCCGTTATGTTATTTATAATAGTCCACTGTTGAGCTCTTTGGAAGATCCCTCCTCTTGTATGCAGAAATTAATCAAGCATAAATTAAATACTTATTGTGAGTGAAATTCAATTATAAATAAATATACGCAAATAACCGCTCACACGAATTAAGCTTCATCGGAACAAAAGATAGAACAGATCGGGCTTCTAATAATTAATTTGTCATAAAAACTATTGTTTAGGAAATTTGTCTTATCTATAAAAGCACACGGTTTTATATCTTGACTAAAGAAAAACTCACTTTCCTTCCGCAGAATACAAAATAAAGTTTAAATAACTCGGATAAAATCTATTTTCTCTCAAAAACAAAACTTGCGCCATGCAGGTGAGGTTAATTAAAGTCCTGAAAAACTGCCCCCACAAAGTATTCAGGGAGACGATCGGGGTTTTATTGAATAATGGCAGCGGCTACCACTTCCTTTGCTAGCCACCCGCCAACTTCATCATCATCAGCCTATAGCTGTCCACTGCTGCACATAAAATAGACCTCTCCAATCGGTCTCCAGTGCTACTCATCCAATGCCACCTGTATCCACGAGACCCAGCGATCTTCACCAGGTCGTCGGTCCATCTGGTAAGGGCCGTCCGACGCTGCGCTTACTAGTTCGTGGTCTCCACTCTACGACCTTTCTGCTCCGTCGGCCATTCGATCTTCTCACTATGTGGCCTGCCCATTGCCATTTCAGCTCGCTTATCCTCCGGGTTATGTCGGTTACTTTAGTTCTCCTACGAATCTTCTCATTTCTAATTCAATCCATTAGGGTAACGCCAAGCATAGCTCTTTCCATAGCTCGCTGCGCGACAATGAACTTTTTAAGAAGATTTTTTGTGAAAGACTACGTCTTGGAACCATAAGTCATTACTGGTAACACACATTGGTTGTAAACCTTGGTCTTGAGGCAGTGAAGGATTTTGGACGAGAAGAGACTGTCTGGTTTCCCGATCGCTGCTCAGCCAAGTTAGATTCGTCAACTGGCTTCTCTATCGAAATTGGACTTACCTAATCGGACTGCTTGTCCTAGGTATACATATTCGTCAACAATTTCGAGAATAGAGTTCTCAACAGTGATTACGGTGGATGCAACATGGACATTACTTATGATTTTTAGTTCATCCATATTCATTTTAAGCCCCACTTGTTGAGAAACTCTGTTGAGGTCACCGCAAATTTTCCCTAGATCTTACATTGTTTCAGCCATGACTACTATGTCGTCGGCTAATCGAAGGTGAGTGATGTATGCGACGTTAATATTGATACCAAGTCTTTCCCATTCCAGGA